>JAZFAU010000269.1:0-402500 GCA_037178615.1 Dione vanillae
TTTTTTTAAAATAAAGAAAGCCCAAAAAAAAGTAAAATTGTAAAGAAGGTAAACATTTGTAAAAAAGTTTTTGTACAATTTTGTGAAATCACTTAAGTAATTTGTTAACTTTTTTAAAATTTTTATTGATAAGTAAAATTAAAAAAAAACAAAATAGGGAAAAAAAAAAGAATTTTCATGGAAAAATAAGGAACCAAGTTAAAAAAAAAAGCAAAAGTAGAGCATCGTTAAAAAATAGATCAGGAAAAATTTTGTTAATTTTAAAATTTGAAAGAAAACCAGTTGATAATGAAATTATTTTTATATTAAATTTTCAAGTCAAGGGCAATAATAAAAAATAACTCTTATTTAATATCGTAAGGAAAAAAGATATAAGAAAAAGTGAAATAAAATCAAGGAATATTGTTGAAACAAGAATTAACAGTTGTTTACCCAGAAGCAAACGCAGCCTTTGGTTTGACCTTTTGCTATTTATATATTATTTGGGATGGAAAAAGGTATTGGGTTTTTGGGGATGTATTTTCACCCAATATCAGATCAGTTTAAATTTAAATATATGGTAATAAGATTGTATTTCGAAAAAAATTAATATTTTGGGGTTGCAATTAAAGGTAAACCAAGGGTTTAAGGTGTTAAAAAACGTTAATTTGGTGACCTCGAGTTCAAACTTAAGCGTCACGGACTTTTGGTATCTTTGCTCTTTAAAGTTTAAGCCTTTGTTCAAAACCAGATTTGTTTTCTAAAATTGAATTTAGACCGAAAAAAAACTGGATAATCTTTTGAAAAAAGTTTCTTTGGGAAGGTACATAATTTTTATTTTTATAATTATTAAAAGAAAAATTTAAAAACCTAAAACAAGGAAAAAAGCCCCTTTTAAACGGAGAAATAAGGCACTTAGAAAATTTATGCAAAAGTGACGCCCCTAAAAAATGATCAGAAAATGTTAAAATTTTTGGGTTTTAAAAACGGGTTTATAATGGAATATTTTTTTTTAACTTTTTGTTGTTACATCAAAATTAAATTTTTTTTAGTTCAGTTTTTGAAGAAGGGTAGGGAAGGGAACGCAGGGATGTGGGAACCAGGTTTAAAACATCGTTCTTAGTCCCGCTTTTCCGTCCCCCTTTGCCTTTTTGAGGATTGGTGTTTGGGGGGGAATCCCCCGGTTTGCCTATTAAAATTTGCCCCAAAAATTTTGGTCAAAAGGTATTCGTAAAAACAAATTAAACCTTTTTGGTTGCCCGTCTTTTAAAGGAATCCATTAACAAAAAAGGGTCAAAATTCGGTGGCTTTCAAATTTTTTTTTAAATTTAAAATAATTTTTTTTCCAATTTTACCTTTTTGACAAAAACTGGTCTTAAAATGATTTCGCACAAAATTTTAAAAATAATAAAAAAGCTTATAAAATAAAAAAAATACTAATAATTTTTTTAGTAAATAAAAAAAGTTTAAAGGTTTTCCCCTTTAAAGTAAAAAATCTTTAAAAAAATGATAAATCTCGGGCCGTCGTGGGGAAGGCGCCTCTGCCTGAAGGAGGGTTTCTAGTTAATCCCCTGGGAAAGGATTTTTTTTTCCATTTTTTCCTTGGAAATAAAAGGCCCCCGCTTCCCCATAAAGGTGAAAAGGGGAAAGGGGACGGGAAACAAAGGTTAGCCCCGGGGGCTTTCCTGGTTCCCCGGGCCCCCCTTCCCCCTTTCCCTGGGTTGTGCGGATAAAGCGGGCTATAAAAAAAAAAAAATTTTTTTCCAATCATTTGGTCAAACGTATGGGATCAACTATTCCCTATTAATTTTTGGGTTGTGGGTTGTAAAGAAAATCCATTAAAAAATTGCCCCTTTTAAATTTTCTTTCCCTTTTTCTTAAATTATAAATTTTATATTTCTTTCTCTTTTGATATTTTAATATATCCTGCCCAAAAAAAAGATAAACGTTTTTTGAATAAAATTTTTTAAAATTTTTAACCCGTTTTTGGCCCAAAAAAATTTTAACAGCTTGCAAAAAAACTTTTAAAAAAGTAAATTTGCCTCCCACCAAATTTTTTCGAGGGTACGCAACCCTAAAAATTTACTGTTTTCAATGTTGGTTTTCTATTTTTATAAACAATATTTCCAAAGTCATCTCTTCTCCTTACCATCTGTATGCGGATGATTTGCAGTTGTATCGACATGGCTATATTCATGAACTGTCGGATGTTATCAATATTTTAAATAACGATGTAGCTGCTATACAACGTTGGGCTGAATCCTTCGGTTTAATAGTGAACCCGAAAAAATCGCAAGCAATTATAATCAGCAGTAGCCGACTTGCAAGTAAAATTAATTGGAATGCAACACCCGCGATTATATATTCTGGAACTCAAATTCCATATTACGATAAAGTTAAGAATTTGGGTCTAATTTTTGACTGCAATTTGTCTTGGACACACCACATTAGCGATCTTAGTAAACGTATGCATTTCTCCTATCGTTCTCTTAAGCGTCTCCAATTCTTTCTCCCCCATAAAACAAAAGTAATGCTAGCGCAATGTCTCCTTCTCCCAATTCTCGACTATGCCGATGTCTGCTACTTGGATGTGACTGAGGAGCAATTTAACAGATTAGAGCGTCTTCAAAATCTCGCTATACGCTTCATTTACGGTCTTCGTAAGTACGACCACGTATCCCATTTTCGTGCTCAGCTTAATTGGCTCCCTATTCGTTTTCGCCGTGATATGCATATCCTTTCTCTTCTGTTTAAGATAATTAACTACCAAAATTTCCCTCCTTACCTACGTTCCCGTTTTAAAATCCTTCCCGCTCCTACACGCTCGAGGAGGTCTGGTGTTTTACCAATGCTAGACATTCCTAAAAGCAATACCAAATTTCTCCTAAAGTCCTTTTCCGTACAGGCTCCACTACTTTGGAATAAACTGCCCAAAGCCATTCAAGAGAGTCAATCAATTGTTTCATTTAAATCATTATTAAAAAAACACTTACTTAATGAACTTTAAAGTATCTGAAATCTTAATTTAACTATGTTTCGTTGATATTATATTTTTTTGTGTATATATGTATGTGTGTATGTATATATATGTATGTATTTATATAAGTATGTCTATTTACTTATATGTGTATATGTATGTATATTTTCTATGCCTTATGTATTGATTTTTTATTATTATTTTTTTTTTAACCTTATATTGCATTTTTCTGTCTTCTCGTTCATTCTGCTTTCATCCACTTTCACAGGTTGGCTGGAAGAAATCTCTTATAGAGATAAGTCCACCTTTGCTCATGATATTTCTGTATTTCTGTCTTTCTCATTTTTTTTTTTTAATGCAATAAAGAATATTATTTTTTTAAATATGCGTTTTTAGTCTTATTGAAGCTTAATAATTTGTTAGTGTGATTATGACCTATAAAATTTCTTTTACAGATGAAAAACTTCAATCGTCTAAGATGACGGACGTGATAGATTTAGATTGTGATGATACTGTTACTATTGGTACAAAAAATAGCGAAATTCAAAGTACATGTAATGTTAAAGAAAGTAATGTAATAAAAGAAAGTAGTGTTATAAAAGAAACTAATGTAAATTCTACCTTAGCTTTGCATTCTAACGTGGAACAGCAAAAATTAAAAAAAGAATCGACATGTACAGTATCAACTGATGTTAAACAATCTACTTTAACACCTGCAACTAATTCTAGTCTAGACTTAGACAAATTCAAGAGGAGATTGATAAGAGTGATTGCAAGGTCGTTGGTAATTGAAAAGAAACCAGAAGATCAACTATGGGAAGAACTGAAGAAAGTGACTTTGTGTGATTGTAAATTGCTATGGTAAATAAAATTATATAATATAATTGAATTTTTGAAACCTCACCACTTTAGCGGCATACTAATGTTATCGTAATTGTACGTACACATTATTATATATTCGATTAGGAGTTGGTCCACATCTGTTGAGGTTTTAAGAAAGTTAATTAGAAATTTGTTTTGAGATATAGGTACATAGTCCAAAGTCAAAATACTTTTTTACTAAGATATTTTAATCTAGTGTTTCTTAAACAATTGTTATCAGTGAAAACTCAAATAAAGAGTAGATTGTTGTTGCGCAAAGGCTTAACGTCGACCAATAAACGCAATGGTTTGTGGATTCGATTTCCACTCGGAGAAGATAGATTTTTCTATTTTCATTTTTTCGTCGCTCTGGAAACTAGGACAAAGCGCGGCGTTGAGTTCCGCCACTCAATACGCAATACCTCGAAAAAGGCACAAAGCAGGGACTGAGAAAGCAAGTACTAAGTAGCGGAGTGAAAAAGGGCCGATAAGTTTTCGTTTTGTGAATAACCTTAATAAATTGTGACTACAATCGCGTTAGTCTAGGCGGGAAAAGATTTCGGGACCATGGTCTAGTCTGCCACAGCCTTGTATTACATACATACGCTGTAATAATATATCTAATATGGCTTCACGCTTTATTGCGCACATGGCAGATTAGGCAGAGGGAACTGCAGGAACCATAGGAACCTAGTGTTAAGACATTCCGTCGCTTAGTCCTTGCTTTTTCGCCCCGCTTTGCGCCTTTTTCGATGCTTTGCCGGTGTTGAGTAGCGGAACTCAACTCTGCGCTTTGCCTAGTTTCAAAAGCGAAATAGAAAAATCCATCTTCCTTGTTTAATTGTCTTCTTTTTCAGGACTCGCATGCGAGCGGTCACTATAAAGAAACTTAAAAGATTACTCGCAGTAGAAGACAAGGTGCAGCATATTACTAAAATTGCCCGCCTTTCTGTGACAGATTGGCTTTTAATTGATCTTGTTTTAGTGCATGAGAACGTGGATGTTATTGGTCAGGTGAGGATTGTGTACAACTATTTTGTATTAATTTGTAGTATTTTATCAATGACGGCATTATTACCTTTTTTACATAAGAATAATAAAAGAATTAAATTGTTTAAATTGTATACAATTAGATCTTAGGTAATAGTAGAGTGGCAGCCTACTCCGATTGCGCTTAATATGTGATCTACGTGTGACTCAAACATAAATTCAAACCTCTTCGGTTTTTTTTTCTTTGTGCTGTAAATAATAAGATAATAAATGAGAAAGCGTACATAGATAGAGAGAACATAACGTTACAACATTGTATTCTAGTTTTCATTCTTTCGGAAGAAATAAAAGTTGTTTATTTATATAATTTTTTCCGTCAATTGGGTGTCGAACCCACAACTATTGCTTTAATAACTAGCTACGTACGCCACTGTTCAGAAAACGCTTAAAAATGAATTTATAACTTCAATTTAAATATTCAAAGATATGTTTTAGTATTATATTTTTACCTTTATTATTTTTAACAATAGACATCTTATTTTTTACCAGGATGAGCAGGAGAATGTTAAAGATAAAAAAGAGCCCAAGGCTTTAGAAAATTTATTTAAATTAGTTTTGAAATACAACATAGAAAACTTAAGCGGCAACAAACTAACCGAAGCCTGGTACAATGCCGCGAACGAATATAATCAACGGTAAGCTTTAATTTTTAAGAATTATCTATACTAATATTATAAAGAGGTAAAATTTGTTTGGTTGTAATGAATAGGCTTAAAAACTACTGCACCGACTTTAATTTTTTTTTCACTATTTTTAAACTACATTATCCACGAGTAACATGGGCTATATTTTATTTTGGTAAAAATAGGGTTCATATTTGGGTGATATGTAAAATATAAAAGAAAATTTATAGTAAAAAACCGGTCAAGTGCGAGTTGAACTCGCGTGGAAAGGGTTCCGTACACAATATAGTGAAATATTTCCCCTGAAAACGTTTTTTCCCTAAAAACATTTCTTATCGAATTTACCATTTTATTTTCAATTTAAGAAATCTGTTTGTTCATATATGGCAACCCCGACTAGTTTAGAGTCTTGTGCGAACACCCCGCGCGGTCGGTAACAGTAGTAGCCAGTAGTTGTCGAGAAGTAGTAAAAGGGGCACGTGAGACGGCCGACGCGAGCGCACGTCCTTCCTGAATCTAATATTAATTAGCTGTGTGATTTTCCCTCAGCCTTATTTGATTTCCCTTTTGTGTATTCCCTCTTGATATTGAACCTGACAAAGACAAACCTACAAAAGATAATAGTGCAAGTAACCCCTAGTGAAGAAGACTCAAGTGAAACATTCCATGGCGGCCGTAATCAATCAGTGCTTGTGTTGTGAATTATGAAGATAAGGTACTGTACAATTTCTATTATCCTAAGACCGACTATAAGGTAAATAATTAATAAATAACCTCCCCCTCAGCACGCTTCCACAAATGCGGCACACCCTACCCTCCACTATTCAATATACATTTTCTGGTAGCAGGGCGTGGTTTCACTATATACTATATACATTTTTTGGTAGCAGAACGCAGTTCATTATATTCATTATATTCACTATATACTATATACATTTTCTGGTAGCAGAGCGTGGTTTTCATCCCTCTGGGCCCCCTTAATTATAGCGTAGTTTAATCCCTCTGAGGCCCCCTTAATTATAGCGTAGTTTTCATCCCTCTGGGCCCCCTTAATTATAGCGTGGTTTAATCCCTCTGAGTCCCCCTGATTATAGCGTAGTTTCATGCCCCTGAGTCCCTTTCATTACAGTGTTATTTTCCCGTTTTGGTATTTTGGCTCTTAATTTGGTACCTAACGCATAATTACAATATAATTTGATTTCCTAACCTTTTAAAACGTGTTCGCATCGAGTTGTTTAAAAAATAATGTTATATGAATTTTTTATACATATAATATTGAATATATAATTGTGTAGGGTGAATGCATAATGTGTAAAATATATAAATAAATATTGAATATAATTTTATGTATTAAATATAAAATATAATAAATACACATAATATGGTTACATATATTTTATAATATTACGCCTATACGTTATTACCTATCCCGTTTTAAATTATAATTGAAGTTAGTTAAAATATTTTAATATAATTTCCTTAAAAAACTAACTTATTTTAAAATATTATCCCTACACTTTTATTGTTACCCTTTTTTTTATTTTTATTTAAATGAAGCTTAAGCCTTAATTGTAGTCATATTGTATATCATATTATTTTGTTGTATTGCGATATATGTAGATGCGACGCGTCCCTGAACTTGACCGTAACTGGTTTCTTATCTCGCCAGTTGTTGTGGATTCATTGTTTATTACGAGTTTATTATTTTTTTTAATATTTTAGTTGAGTTATTTGTTTACTTGATTTCTGATCTCGCCCGTTGGTAGTGGGTTCATTGTTTATTACGCGTTTATTAATTTTTAATATTTTAGTTCAGTTATTAATTTACTTGATAATTTAAAATGGCTACTCATGATGAAACAGTAAAATGTTCCTTATATACGGAAAGCGCAGAATATAGAAAAAATATAGGTGTGGTACGCTTTGTTTCCGATTGGATTGCCGATACCTCGGAACTTCTTGGCACTTCTGAAATACCTAGATTATTAGTTAGGTTCAAGGATTTAGATTCTCATTGTAATTTATTTGTAAACGCGTCCTCAGTGCTCCTGGGTGGGTTAGACCCGGCTATCGATTACCAAGAAATTAGTTATGTAAAAAAAGAAGTGCGTTTAGTAAATAAGAAAATAGACGATCTCCGGGTGCGTCAGTTAGAGTTGTGCCCACCTGCTCCCGTAGTTGATCCTGTTATAGCCAGTACACCCGTAAGAATGAGTAGTAAAAATATTACTGAGCGAACTCCTTGTAATAGATTACCTGATTTACCTATCCCTAAGTTTGATGGACGTCCTGACTCCTGGATAAGTTTTATTGATCAGTTTGACAGTGTAGTAGATTCCCAACACCATTTAACCCCCACAATGAAATTACAGTACTTGGTTGGATCCTTAGCAGATGAACCTAAGCGGTTGTTGCTACATTTAAAAATTGAAGAAGGCAACTATGAAGTTGCTCGTGAGTTGTTGAAACAGCGGTATCACAATACACGGGTTCTTGCTGATACCTACATAACCCAGATACTTACCCTGCCGGAGATTTCGAATAAATTTACAGGTTTGCGCGCGGCCTTTTTGAACCCCTTGTTAACTGCCTATCGCTGTTTAGAACGTTTAGAGTTACCCGTCTCCTCATGGTCTTATATGTTAGTACATATATGTTTGACTAAGCTTCCCTCTGATTTGAAATCCCGTTTTGAGCGTTGTTATGGCGGTGACGCTGATGAGTTACCTACCTTTAAAAATCTTATTACTTTTTTGGAAGACGAATGTCGTCACCACGACAACGTTGGCAACACCTCCCTTGTAGATTCTAACCTGACGAAATTTAAAAGTACTGTACCTAAACATACTTACTTTGCGGCTCCTCCCTCCCCTATATTAAACAATAGACAAAAAATGTTACCTGTAATAAATAATAGTAAAAAATGTTACCTGTGTGCTTCCTCTTCCCATTACCTCCGTGAATGTCCCGAATTTAGAGCTATGAATCCTAGAGAAAGATCGGGATTTGTAAAACATTCCCGGTTATGTTATAGGTGTTTGGACAAACATTCAATTCTTATGTGTAAGCGGGACTACAAATGTTCAACCTGCGGTCGCTCATCCCATCACACTATGCTATGTTTTAATGATTCCCGTAACCCAATGTATCCCACCTCATCCAATCGCATTAATAATTATAATTCCAAATTTAATAAACGCAATTATCCGCGTACCCGTCCTGCTTCTACCCGCGGTCCCCATATGGGCGGGGGCCAGCATAAGAAATATTCCCCTTCGCAACTCCAGCGCTCCCCCCAACGACATTCCCAGAGAGCTTCTCCCTTCAGAGAAAATGCTCCGCCCCAACCTAGACAGGTTGAAAATAATATAAGATATCGTGATAATTCCTATAATAGAGAAGATAGACCCACATAGCTAGATACTTGTATTACTCCCCCTTCCCCTTGCCTTAATATCTCACCCAATTCCCTTATATTATTGCCTACTGTTAAATTACACGTTAAAACTGCTAGTGGTTATTATATTGAAGCGCGTGCCTTATGTGATACCGGTGCCCAGGGTTGCCTCATTACAACCGATCTTGTTGTTAATTACGTCAATTTGACCATCTCCCCCTCCTGTGCCCCTGTACGTGGCATAGGTAATATTCCTTTAGTGGTTTCCCGTGGTTCTATTTCCCTGTGTTTTAAACCTTTGTGTAATTCCTTCCCTGAGGTGTCAACCTCTGCTATGGTTATAGATGTGATTGCCGGTACGCATCCTGAGTTTGAGTTCCCTGAGTCTGTGTTTTTTCCTAGTAGTGATTTTTCCCTTGCTGACCCTACCTATAATAAGCCTGGCCCGATAGATATACTATTGGGTGCTGACGTGTTCGGCGCGCTTTTATTACAAGATAAAATATTTAACTTTAACGGCCTTACTGCTTTATCTACAATTTTTGGTTATATTATTTGCGGTCCAGTCGCTGCTGATTATGGTGAATTAGAGCCCCCATGACTGGAATATCCTTACCTGTCTCATCGAGAAATTCTGGAAAGTTGAAGAGACCCCTCAACCTATGATTGATAACCCCTTAGATAACGATGGTGAGATTCATAAATAAAACCCGAAACTTACCCGTTGAGCTATCTGTATCCTTATCGCGTTAGCGCGTAGCGTGTCCTTGCGGTCTTCCCTAAGACGACTCTCACTCTTTCTTGACAAAGAAGGAATCATCAGAGTCGGTGGTCGTTTATGAAACTCCTTTAACATTCCAGGAATTAACTACAATTTTTGCTAAAATTGAAGCGGTATTAAATTCCCGGCCGTTATATCCCTTATCTAATGACCCGAACGATCTAGAAGTTTTGACGCCTGGTCATTTTTTGATTGGCCAACCTCTTAGTGCTTTGCCGGAGTATCCCTATAACAATGTAAAAATTAATCGTTTAACCCGTTTTCAAGTAGTGCAACAGATAACTCAACATTTTTGGTCGCGGTGGCAGTTAGAGTACCTATACACTCTGCAGACTAGGCAGAAGTGGACTGATCCAGTGAATCCTCCAACAGTAGGCGAGCTAGTCCTCATAAAAGATGATAATTTGCCCCCTTAACAGTGGCGACGTGGTCGCATTTCCCAAATTTATCCTGGTAAAGATAGCGTTGTGCGTGTGGTCGATGTTAAGACATCGACAGGTATCCTAAAGAGAGCCTTAACCAAATTAGTTCGTCTACTATTAGGTAGCTACTCCCATTTTCTCGTAAACATTAGATGTTTAGGGCGGGGGCTATGTTTGTTCATATATGGCAACCCCGACTAGTTTAGAGTCTTGTGCGAACACCCCGCGCGGTCGGTAACAGTAGTAGCCAGTAGTTGTCGAGAAGTAGTAAAAGGGGCACGTGAGACGGCCGACGCGAGCGCACGTCCTTCCTGAATCTAATATTAATTAGCGGTGTGATTTTCCCTCAGCCTTATTTGATTTCCCTTTTGTGTATTCCCTCTTGATATTGAACCTGACAAAGACAAACCTACAAAAGATAATAGTGCAAGTAACCCCTAGTGAAGAAGACTCAAGTGAAACATTCCATGGCGGCCGTAATCAATCAGTGCTTGTGTTGTGAATTATGAAGATAAGGTACTGTACAATTTCTATTATCCTAAGACCGACTATAAGGTAAATAATTAATAAATAACCTCCCCCTCAGCACGCTTCCACAAATGCGGCACACCCTACCCTACATTATTCAATATACATTTTCTGGTAGCAGGGCGTGGTTTCACTATATACTATATACATTTTTTGGTAGCAGAACGCAGTTCATTATATTCATTATATTCACTATATACTATATACAAAATCCTTATAGTTTTCCTGTAATCTACAAGCCATAAACTATATTCAGTGATTTTTTAAAATTTTTCGGCCCAGTAGTTTCGGAAATAAGGGGGGGGGGGGGTTTGGGTGGACTATTTTTTGGGTGGACTGTTTATTTAAACAATTAAAAAAAAATATTCGAGATCCTGATAACAAGCCCTTTCAGTTGATATATGACTCAGTAAGGTTTGCAATTTTTTTAATTACCTAATTTATCCCCCGAAAATTACCCTTATTTCAAAAAAATATTTTTTACATTACACATCTGTGTTCGGGTCAGGGTATACACCATCCTGCCAAATTTCACCTGATTTCCTTCATATTCGTGATATTAAAACCTACAACCATCTATGTCACAATAGAGCTATTAAAAATGTTGGCATATTTGTAAATATATATTTATATAAATGTATGTATATCAAAATGATATTTTTAGCGGCCGCTTCTGTTCTCCGATGTTGCTTCAACGTAGATGGTTCCAACTGAAGGAGCTTGTGTGGTACAACTTTTATAACTTCTGGTACTCATACCGCGGCGATGAAAGGAACTTGACTAGAGCAGCACATTTCAAACCGACAATATTCCAAACAGAAATTATGAAACAGTGAGTATATTTATTACATGTACAAATTAGAGCAAATATTTATTTGTCTTTATTAAAGTAGGTTATATATATGAAGTTCTTATGTAAATAGTTTTTGCGGCGTAGTATAACGCTGTATTCATAAAATAGCGTTGTTTAGGGTTCAAAATGTTTTAAAGCAAAAAGATATTAAACGCGATGGTTTGTAAGATTCCCAGTCGATGGCAATCGATTATTTCATTTTCGTTTTCTTCAGCGTTAACTTTCGCAGTGCAGCGTGCAGCGTTAAATTTCGCCACTCAGAAGGCAATGCCCCAAAAGGACGGAAAGGACGGAGTGTCTTAACACTATATGCCTGCGGTTCTTGTGGTTACTACTGCCTAACTTGCTCATAGTGGAATAAAGCGTGAATCTATAAAAAAAGGTTAAGTTTTTAATGTATCTCTCAGAAAGATATTTTTTGTTAGCTTGTCAACCAACGCCTTTGTCTTTTGGAAGAGCAAGATACCCCTAAATGAGCATAGAACCTTTAACAGACAGTCAGATGCTGACTTTCTCCACTAAGTGTTTTATATTAATTAAGTACTAAACTTTAATAAAGTATTGTACATTTGTTGTTTTATACTTTTTATACATAGTTTCAGTAAAATAGTCACAGAGCAGTTTCAAACATGGGAGGAATTGATTGAACAAAAAGAAGTGGTACTCCTTGAGGATTTTGTAAGTATTTCCAAATAAATTCTTTTATTAAGTTTGGTAAATTTATTTTCTAGTATAACAACGTTGCAGTGTTTAAATTCGGACAAAAAAAGAAGGACGGAGTATTTTAAATTAGAGTTTTTTCTATTTATATATATTCAGAATAAATTGTGAAGAAAACGTGACTTCTTTCTAGTTATAATTAAATAAAATAAAAGCCATACTTATAACCATGACAGTTTAGTAGCATGTAAAAACCCACGACTAGGAGCCGGTCTCACCACTTAATCTTAAAGTCCCAGATAGGAAATATGCCTTGTCTGGCATACTATCTAGCAGATAAAGACCTGCTTAATGTATTGGTCTTCATATGTTAGACAGTATCAACTACCAGCTTACTATCTGACACTTTATCAGTGACCGGTGAAATTGGCCCTTAGTCTCTTAATCTACATCGATGCCTTAATATCTTTAAAAGAATAAAAAAATTGAAAGTACTCGTTTCTTAAATTTGTTTGTTTTTTTACAGGAACGTTATGAGTTATCACAGAAGAAAGGTGGCAGTGAAGGTAATTTTAAACCAAAACAATATTAAATTATATATTAAGTATAATTTTACTCTTAAGTATTTGGACTCTTAGGTATCTATGATGTATATCAACATCGTATATCAACAATAAAAGAAAGGATAATAAATCTATATATTAGTTATAATCTTTAGGTGTTCCCAAAAATAAACAATTCTAATAATATATGTATAATTTGCAGAAAATGAGCCCGATCTCGAAGTAATAGAGCCTCTCGTAGAAACTATTGACTTAAGACTTGAATCTGATTCCGACAGTGATAATGCTTCCGACAGAAACGAGGTTAAAAAGACAGAAAACTATTCAAAAGTTAATTTATCCACTGTCAAAAATGAATCAGTAGCCGAATTGAGCGATGTCGATGATATAAATATGTTAGAGACCGTGAATATACCACTTGAAATTTTAAAATCATCAAATATCACACTAAATGACAGTAAGTGGAAGAATGATAAGAAAAATGCAAATGTTAGTCATGACAATAGGAAAGCAAATGCTATTGGTGAAGATGGTGATGTGATAAGTGACAGTGATGAAGCGATAATTGGTCGAAAAGACAACATATTACATCAGAATAAACGTACATATCAAGTTGAAGTGGAAAATATTAAGACACCAGTAAATTCAAATAAAAGTACTGTTGTAGAAATAGATCTTAATAAAAGTTATGAACAAGAAATCAATTATGAAAACACAGAAAAAAGTAGTGGCTATGTTAAAATGCCATTGCCAAAAATTACAAGTATATATGGTAGTACTTTAGAGACTACGCAAGAAATTAAATCTAAACAAGGATGTGATGTGGATGTAATGGAAGATAATGGATTAATAAGTAAAAAAGTTAATAATGAGGGAGGAATAGGCATTCCAAAAGCACAAGAAGTTTTAACAAACTTAGTAACAAACATAAAAGATGAAATATCCACACAAAGTGTAAATAACATTCCAGATAAACAAAATATGAACATCTTGTACGATGTCACTAGCAATATTGGCGTTTATATGAATGGTCTCGAGTTAGAAGATGACGGCATTGAATATTTTGAAGAAGATGAGGACGATGAAGTGACAGGTATTTCACTGTTTTATATTAAATATTTTTTTTTATTTATACAGTTAATTATAATATTTCAAATAATTTTATTTGGTTTTTTTTTCAGAAACCGTACATAAATCTGAAAATAGCGAAGAAGAAAATGATTCCCCAAAGTTTGATGTTAAACTCTTACTTCAGACGGTCGTGTATACGAAACGACTTAATGATATGGACGTTTTCCGGTTTGTAGACTATAAGTCAGTAAATGATGCACGTATAATAAAAGAAGCTATGTTGGAAAGTATACCAGTATATGAAAAATCTTTTAAAATGGAAAATATTACAAAATGTCAAAATGCGCAAAAAAATAACACATCGCTACAGCACACGGAAGATAGTTTTCCAAATGACTCAAATGGCTGTCAAGAAAGAGTTAATTATAATAGTTGGTACTTCAAAAAACCTAAAATCAATTCGTATAATCCAATACAACTTTGCAAAAATCCAGATTTTAATACACGCTTAAAGAGGTTGACAGCAGGATTCTTTAGTTCTGAGCGAAATAGACGATTGCTTAAGCAGTGCAAACCGATGACGATAGACTTATATAAATCGTTTGAAAATAAACTTTTTAATAATAGTTTGTTACTCGATGAATTTCCTTCACAAACAATTAAAAAAAAAATTATACAACCTACTCCTCCACTTATACCTGAACCATTGATTCCAACAAATAGCGCCGAAAATGTCGTGGATACTTCGACGCAATGTCTTCCAAAAGTCTGTTACTTACCAAACCAAGTTAATGAGATTAAACCACAAATTGTTGAAAGACATAAAATAATTAACTTGCCAGATATAGATCAAATTCGACGAACAAATGAAAAGCTTTTAATTGCAGAAGTAACTCCTATGCAAGTTTGTAGTACTATCAGTAAGCCATCTGTAGAAATACTTCAACCGACTGCAAATATACGAAGCATGAAGGAACAAAATTGTCAAAGTAAAAATATACCTACAATTCAAAACATGGAAAACAGGGTATCACCAAAACGTGATATTAATAAGTTTCTTGGTTCACAACCAGTTGTAACGCAAGAAAGTACTGATATTATCAATTTAGTCTCGGAAGAACGTGAAGAGCTAGAAAACAAAACGTCAACATCTAAAAAGCGTGGACCCTCTAGTTTAAATATAAGACGAAAAAAGCTTCTGAAGGGACTGGAAAGACTGGAAAAAATAGAAAAATCATCACCATCTAAAACTATTCAAGAATTTGTACGAAAAGGTATTCCTACCGACAGGTTATTAGCATTGGACACTGTCGAGAGAATATTGAGTATTTGTCAAAATAATATAGACCCTATGAAAGGCTTATCCGGGAAAAACCAAGCTATGATACTCCGAAAACAATTTCTTGAGAAAATAAAATTCAGAACGCAAAGTACAAATAAAATTTTAACCGGCAACGCTAAAGATTTATCTGTTGAAAATAATGAAAGTACTGCCGTTAAAGAAACGTCAGTAAAACAAACAACTGATAAAACTTTAGACGAGTGTGACACGCAAAGTGGTGAAGGCGTTACAGCAAATGTTACTACTGAAAATAGCAGCATAGAGCAGAATATAATACCTATTATAAATGACAAAAAGAAAAGACGAAAACCCAAAAGGCAAAAACCTCCGAGAACGATTTACTGTTGTTGGGCTCGTGAGAAACTATTGTCGATATCTAAACCACGTCCACATACATGTTCTATGCCATTGTGTTCATGTTGCTGTAGAAATGATTATGCAAAAGAAGTTCGTAAAATTAATCAATTCATTTTAGACAGTGTTGGAAAACAAACCTGTGAACCACAAAACGTTATAAAACATGTTGACATTTCTCAAGGAACAAATACTGAGGATAATTCAACGTATGCACTAAATTTACACGATGGCAGCAAAATGTCTTGTAATGAAGATGCAAGTGAAAAAGTGATTGGATGGAGATCTCTTCAACAACAAAATTATCCTTCTCTTAACACGTCTTCACTAGATAAAATATCACAAGTACAAACAAACAACGTAACTCTGGATAACTCTGGTGAACTGAATCCGATTATTACGAGTGTGCAAAGCTTATCACAAGCGCATCCCGTAGTACTACACGATGTAGAACAAATAAATGAAAACAAATTAAATAGTTCTTCATCAGCAAAATGTAAAACAAATGTCTTGTATTCCTTAGGTACTTATAATCCCACCCAATCTAAGGAACAAAGTACATGTATATCAGAACTTTTAACGCCACTTACAGTGACAGTTCCTAACGATAAAGGTGGTTTTATACAGAGAAAAGTGCATACAAAAACAGTCCCCATAAGCTTAGGCAAAAATAAAATTCTACTGTGCTCAAATAAATTAAAAGACGAAGCTGAAGAACAGAATGAACCGACTCCCTCTCAAGAAAGCTTACATAATATAATGTTGGCATCAAATAATCAGTTGACACTTGCTGTTGATCCAGGACTCCACTTAGACTTAAATCAATTAAAAAATCCGCCAACAATAAGTTTTAAACAAACATCAAACTGTGATCTTAAAGAAAAGGCGAGCAATGAAAATCCTAATGACACTATTAAAGCAAGTGAAAAAATCGGAGATGTAAGTTGTGATAAAAGCACAGAGGATTTGGCTTCATCAAGCAATCATGTATTAACTCAAGATAAATCTCCTGCTGACATTGATAAATGTAGAGAAAAACTCACAGATATTCCGAAAGTTAGTCAAAACGTCACAGTCGATTCAATTAGTTCACCACCTGAATTACATATGATAGAAAACTATAAATCGTTAAGCCAAAATGAAACAGTTATAAAAAGTGCAGATGATTCGACTAAAAAAACTATACTTTCCGACTTAATGGAAATGTCGGGCATATCTTTACAGGATATAGCTGTTAATAATGAAAATATACCTTCAGTTGATGAAAAAAAAGTAAGTGCTAATTTTAATATAAGCACTAATAATCAGTTAGCAACAGTGAATTTAGATTTAAACGTAGTATCTTCTCTTAATGAACTAAAATACGCTCACAATAGAAATATGCAATTTTACAAACTGGATACTGAAAGTGGACAAATTATTCCCATAAACGTTAAAATCTTCAAAAAGCATACTAAGCTAAAGGCCAAGCCGATACTTAACAATACTGTGATCGATTTAACCGACGAGGGAGAAAATGAGACCGTTATAAGCAATTCTCCACCCATTGAACAGAAACTACCTGAAGTAGTAAGACCCCTTAAACTGTATAAATCTGTATATCCATTAAAACTAAGAAAAAGCAAAAGTATTTTGAAGTATCCTGTGACAAGTACAACGGATACAATAGAAAACAAAATACTCCGAAAACGAAAGCAAAATATGGCTGGGGAAAATATTGAAAATAACACAAATACTATGAAATGTGATGAAAATGTAATAAGTGAAAAAAATGATACATATAGTGACTCCGATGACGAACCTTTGGCTTTGAAGGTTAAAAGAAAAAAAGAAGACTATACTAATACCAAAAATACGGAAGAACAAAGCATGAGGGACATCCAAGAAGCTGTGAAAGCCTCAGGCAGTAATACCAACATAAATAATTCTGATATAGACCATATAAATGTCAACCCACTACTCGAGCTAGTCTTGTCTAATGACAGTTCCGATGAAGACTGCATACTTGGTGTTTAATAAATAATTACGCTTAACCTGAAACAAATATTTTATTTAAATATATTTAATTAGTATTTTCACAACATATTTAGCATATCTATTTAAAATATTTAAATGTTCCGTTTATTTTTATCTAGTAAAACTAAAAATTTTTGTATTGTCTTTTTTATACGTTACTGTATTTTAATTTATATTTTTAAGAAAAGTTTTGTCATTAATAACAATTTTACATGACATAATTTATTTTATGTTCAAGTGTGTGACCTTGTAGTGGATTACTTCTTCCCTAACTATTTCCGAGGTTTCTTGAGTATATTAAAAGACTTGTTGATGCTTCAGGTGGAATGATTTCATTTAAAAATTACACAGGTATATATACAAAAATGACAATTATAAATAACACTGCGTTACACGATTTTGGTACCCGTTAAACTGATAGCTGTAATGAATAGGTAATAAGTCACAGATAAAATGTTCTAAATATATGCGGTATCCATCACGTCTAGTTTTCGAGGTACAGGTCAATAATAATTTTAACTATCCTCACTTCGGACGTATAAGAAACAGTTGAGGTTTTCGATGTATTATACTTTTTTATTGTTTTGTTTTATTCATAAATCGTTACTTTTCGATAACCTCGATATGTCTAAACATATTTTTTTAAAATCTAACATGAATACTGAACGAAGTGGCCGTCGCGACTGCAAAAATGAACCAAATAAGTTTTGTTAAGTTTGTGGACAGTATATTGTGAAATCACAAATAAAAAATGTTTATGAAAAAGTGAGAAGTGCATATTTACTTTATTTTGGACGATAAACAAGATAAACCATGTATACCACAGTTTTTTTTGTGTTTCGCGTTATGCTACTTTCCTTCTTCTTCTTCTTCTCTTTACTAATGGCGTTTCGAGCGTGCCAGTTGAGCACAATTCACTTCGCCAATGTCACGTTGAATGGAGAACACACAAAGGAGAATGTACGGTAAAAAAGAGATATCATTACACAGTTGGAGTATGCATGTTTAAAAGAGATCCAGTTTAAATCCTTCACCTATAACTAAATCACAGATATCTACAATATATACAGATAATAAATGGGGTTAGTAATAAACAATATATTTACATGGGTGTTAGCTTATACTCTAATATTGTTATATTTAATATATTTACACAAAAATTTACACAAAGGACTAAACACAAACATTAACAAACATTGAACATTAAGGGGGCGAGGGACATTAAGAGGGAGGACATCATAAATGGGGCGAGCTAATTTGGGGCAAGAAAAAAGGATATGGGCAGGAGAACCGTCGTCTAGGCCACATTCACACAGTGAATGGTCCCTGACCCTGATCTTGGCCAGATGAATAGGTGTACATGCATGTCCAAGGCGTAAACGACAAATTGTTGAAATAACTTTCCGTTCTGCAAATTTTTGAGAGTAAAACCAAGGACGCTTTGGGATATCAGGTTGAAGAAATGCATAATATTTTCCTTTCTGAGATTTTGACGTATCCCAGTATTTAGACCAGGACTTATCCAAATGAGTTCTTGCAAGAGACAACAGATCATGAGCCGAATTAACAAAATGTTCCAAAGTACCACACTGGACAGCTAATTTAGCACAAGAGTCTGCAGATTCGTTCCCACTGATTCCAGAATGGCCTGGGATCCAAACCAGAGTAATATCCAAACCCTTGAGGTGACATGAGTATAATTCTTCACGAATCCTTAAAACAATTGAAGATCTTAATTTACTTTGAAACGGGTTACCCTTTATAGCCATTAAGCAGCTTAGTGAGTCAGTAAAAATAACAGTTTGTTTAACGTTATGGGACTGTGAAAACAGGATTGCTTCTAATAAAGCAACACTGAGGACTCGGGGGGACATTTGAATTGTAAAATAATTTTGAATTTTGGAATCCAGCAAGCTGCACCAACACAGCCTTCTTTTGAAAGCTTTGAAGCATCAGTGTAGATGTGTAAGTAATTCAACCATTTTTCATTTACTGCCTCTAGAAATTTTGTGTTAGTGCCCGGATCACCCTTGGTCAAGCCAAGATCTGTGATGATATGTGGAAAATAAACCAATGCATTGTACGGTGTACAATACAAAGGATTAGATGGAAAACGTGACAGAGGATTTGGAAGATTAGTGAACTTAAGGAAGCTATTAAGCAGGTATGGTAAAGGCTTATTACGGGGTAATAGGCCAGCTAGCTCAGTTAGCTTAGACCACAGAGGATGGGACGAAAGCTGCAGCATTTTACCCACAAATCGGTCTGCAAGGAATTGTCTACGAATAGGCAAGGGGGGATCAACACATTCCACTTGAAGTGCGTTGGTAGGAGTAGACTTCATTGCTCCTATGATAATGCGCAGGCATTTGTACTGAATACGATTAAGTTTTTCTGTGGCTACTTTGTTGAATGGGTCCAGAACAAGTAGAGCATAATCAATATGACTACGGATAAGAGCACCGTACAGAAGCTTTTGAGTATAAGGGTGTGCACCCCACCACACACCAGATACAGCTCTTAAAGCGTTAATGCCTTTTTCGCATTTTTTACTGAGATATTCAGCGTGCGCAATTCCGTTCAGTCGTTTATCGAATACTATGCCAAGAAATTTCGCAGTATCCGTTACCTGAATAGGAGTATCATCATACATTATATGAAAATTTGGAGTACTCCTCTTTTTAGAGAATACCACCACTTGGCACTTTGCAATGGATAGTGCAAGGCCATGATTAAACAACCACTGATCAAGATAGTGCAAAGCAGAATTTAAGCGAAAAGTTATGTCCTGTACAGAATTTGAGCTGTAATAAAGGACGATGTCATCAGCATATTGAAGGATTTTACAAAAATTGTTAACAGCTAATTCGAGGTCATGTGTATAAATGTTATATAACAGAGGACTAAGAGCGGAACCCTGAGGAAGACCTTTCCAGACGAGTCTGGAGGGTACAGTAAAAAGCGGGTGTTTAACAGATACCGTACGACCGGTTAGCAAATTACAAATGAAATGACTCATCCTCATCGGAATACTCAGCTGTTGCATTTTCTGCCTGAGCAACGGAAGATTGACATTATCATAAGCAGATGCAACATCTAGGAAAACACCTACCAAATACTCTCCTTTGGCAAAAGCTCGTCGAATGTCTGTAGTAAAAATACTGAGACTATCTACCGTACTAACCCCCTTTCTAAAGCCAAACTGAGAGGGAGCTAAGATATTTCTGCTTTCCATTATCCATTCTAATCGGTTTTTCAAAAGCCGTTCAGTAATTTTTGCTAATGTAGATGATAGCGCAATGGGTCTATAGGAATCCGGATCAGAAGGGCATTTTCCAGGCTTAAGGATAGGGATAACAAACTGGGATTTCCATGAACTGGGAATGTTGCCTGATTGAAATATAATATTAATTAAATTTAAAAAATAAAATTTAGATTTTTCATTCAATTTTATTATGAATGAATAAGGAACACCATCTTCGCCTGGACTAGTGTCTTTCAAATCCGTTAAGACGCTTTTGAGCTCTTCCAAAGAAAAGGGATCATCCATTTCCTCTGAAGACTCAATCGGCAACTCAAAGGACAAATCAGAGGGCGGAACGAAAGGAGGAGCCAATTTGTCAGCAAAATCGTTAAGCCATTTAGACGGATTATTGGAATTAGGACTAGGGATACTGCTAAGAGATCGGCGAAACCTCTTAACATTTGTCCACACAACAGAGGAAGGAGTGCGAGGATTAAGGGATTCACAGAAATTAACCCACCCAACTCTTTTCTTCTTCCAAATAAGTTTCCTGAAATTAGCATCGCGTCGTTTAAAATCAATATAATTTTCCATTGTCATACAGGCTGCGTATGACACCTCAGCAGATGTTCGCCGATTGACAGAATCAGAGCATTCCTGATCCCACCAGGGATTAGAAGGCAGCCGATTCTGAATGGAATGTTTTTTGGGGATATGTAAGTCAGCTGCAGATAAAATGACAGAGACAAACCGATCATAGCAAAGAATGACATTCTCATAATTAACAGAATCAGGAAGACTATCCAACATGCGATCCACAGAGTCAGCATACTCATTCCAGTTGGCTTTTTTTAAGTTAAATTTTAGAAGCGGGTAAGTATTAAGTGGGGTAGGAAGTCGATTATCAATCGACAAAAGAATTGGGAAATGATCACTACCAAAGGTGGAAGGAAGTACGGACCATGATAGTAAGGAAGCAAGAGAAGGAGATGATAAGGAAAGGTCAATAGCAGTCCTAGGATTCTGATTCGGATTAACCCTACGGGTCGGTGAACCATCATTGAGGATGCAGAGATCAACATCATCAATCATATCCACCAACGAAGGAGAGAATCCATCACAGTAATAACACCCCACAAAGTGTGATGGGTGTTAAAATCACCCAGGACCAGCACAGGAAGAGGAAGCGAAGAAATAATAGACTTTAGCTCAAGGAAAAGGGAAGAGGAAGGATGAGGAATATAAACAGAAAGAAAGGAGATATTAAAGGCTCTCACAGCAACAGCATTAATCTGTTGACTGTGAGAAGGGAGAGGGATACGGGAATAAGGAGAGGAGTGCCGGATAAGGATGGCACTACCTCCATACCCATCATTCCTGTCCTCCCTTAGACAGGAGAAACCTGACACCCTGAATCGGTCATCAGGCAACAGCCATGTCTCCGAGAGGGCAACAATAACAGGATTATATAGTGAAACAATATGAAGTAGTTCAGGCTTTTTAGGCCGAACACTTTTACTGTTCCACTGGAGGAAGTTCAGTGGAGCCATTATTAAGGATCTTGAATATCTTGAGTAGGTTTTGGGCAACGTTGGACGGTAAGGGAAGTTCATCACAGGTTGAGATTATGCTTACAAGGGTTTCTGTAAGAGCAACTAACAGATCCTTGCGGGAATCAGTTGAATTATCAACACCCTGCCCGAGTGCACAACCATTGGGAAGGGAAGAGGAGCAATTACCAACTAGGGCTTGATGAGCTTGTCTATCAAATCCCTTTGCTAGAGGAGCGCGGGGACGGGGAGATTGCAAAACAGTTTTGCGATAGGACTTGGTGAAAGGAGTGGTATTAGATTTCCTTTGATGGGGGATAACATTTGTGTATATAGGAAGGGAGAACAATTCCTTAGCAATATCTGCATAGGAACGTTGGACAGACGGGAAACGGGAGGCTGCTTCTATGTAGGAAATGCATTCCTGTGACATAACAACTTTTATTGACTGTTGCCTTGCAAACTCAGGACATTCCTTGTCAGTAGCAAAATGTTTACTACCACAATAGAGACAATTTGAGTTCTCTTTAGTTTTGTCACATGCATCACCCGTATGTGACTGGGAACACCTATAACATTTTGGCTGAGATCTACACTGAAATTTTACATGTCCAAAACGACAGCAATTAAGGCATTGGATTGTTGGGAATTTGTAGGGTTCAACAGGAAGAGAGGAATGATAGGAAAAGACCCTATCAGGCAACTCCTGACCACGGAAAGTAACTACAACCGACTGTGTCGGGATCCATGTAGTTACTCCCTCACTTACATTCTTTCTATTTAATCTCCTTGCTTTCAATACTAGTCCAGACCCAGAGGGAAACACCAAAGACTCAACTAGTTCATCCAGAGAAAAATCCACAGGAACATCCCTAATTATACCCATTCGAGTAATATTGAAAGTTGGAATAATCGCAACATATTTACATAATTTTAATACAGGATTATTTAAAAACAAATTCGCTGCAGTAGCAGAAGAGAACTGAACGCTGATCTTATTCCGACCAACATTCTTAACTCCATCATTAGTAATACCTGTAATCTTATTTCTGTGTAAGAACTGGCCGAATTTAATTGCTCTTATAGAAGTACCAGCTGCTGGGTCAGGTATTTCCCTCGACACGTACACAATGAAAGGGCCTTTATCGGAATCTATATAGGATTTCGGACTTTCAGTAAGGGACGGGTGAACATATAAATTTTGGATAGAAGGCGTCGCGGTATTGGGATCTATAATTGTCTTTTTTGCGCAAATTACATTATTAGAGGATGAAGCTTCCCCTTGTCTTTTACGTGTTCCTGAAGACTCGGAATTATTACCACCAGGATCAGGGGGATCAGGTGGAAGGTCAGGATCCATAATGAAAAAAAGTAACCTAAACTTACTTAAACTAGTCTAACCTAAATAAAACAACACAAATACTCACTACAAACAACCACCTTGTTAGAATGGAACCTTTTATAACACAAAACAATTTCCACTATAGTAAAATAGAAAGAAAAAGCACTATCCTAATAAAAACTCTCACTAACACGTGTGTCAACCAAAACAAACGTCAGCGAAAAAATGCTACTTTCCTATCTTGGTTAAATGGAAACAAAACGTCAATGCCATTTGAATGTGAAACACATAAACCATTAGTAGATCCTAAAAATATAATTTTACCACCACTCCACATTAAACTTGGTCTGATGAAAAGTTTTGTCAAAGCTATGAACAAACAGGGAAATGGATTTTTATATTTGAAGACGATATTTTCAAAGTTAAGTGACGCAAAACTTAAAGAAGGGATATTCGTGGGACCACAAATAAGCACATTGATGAAAGATCCGAACTTTGACAAAAAGCTAACTGACAAGGAACTTGATGCTTGGTTATCACTGAAAACAGTTATAAAAGAGTTTTTAGGGAACCATAGGGCTGAAAATGCGGAACAGCTAGTTAACAACTTGTTAAGAGCATATGAAAAGCTGGGTTGTAGGTTGTCGTTAAAAATTCAGTTTCTTCATTCCCACTTTTCTTTTTTTTTATCTAATCTTGGCGCTGTCAGTGATAAGCAGGGCGAGAGGTTCCACCAAGATATAAAGAAGCTTGAAGAACAATTTCAAGGCCGTTGAGACATAACTATGCTAGGTGATTACTGTTGGCGTCTAAAACGAGAAAAACACAAAAAACAAAGTTAAAATTAAAGGTATTCTGGGTTTAATTTGTATGTATTGATTTTTTTTGTACTATTTACACCAAAAAGATAAAAAATATACTTGATTAATAAAGAAATATCCGGTACATTTTATTAGATTTCTTTATTGTGTTTGAAAATTTTAATTTTTAGCATTATTTGTCACATCTTCATGGAGAAAAAATGAGACGTCATGGAAAGAAAAAATGAATATATTTTTACTAAACAATAGGAATTAATAGGAAACATGACATTTCAAAAGGGGTACTTAATTTTTTTTTTCATTTGTAACGCAGTGTAACCAATAAACAATATTTACAGAAATTCGTCTCCAATATAATGTGAGTTATAATTTAATTACTAGTTTACCAATGAGAAGGGCTACATTAAAAATAAAAATCTTTTGGAAAATTATTAACAAATCAAAACATTGACTTTTCTACCAATGGCGAGTGAGTGTGTAAAATAATAACTATTTCTATGAAATTGTACAAGAGGTGAGGGGCGCACCGTCGCCGCAGGGGGTGCCATATAAATATACGCCTGTTGCGTTCATATAAAAATCGGCGTTCGTGCTTCTACGTTTTTGTTTGACATTGTACAAAACTTGCATCCGCCCCATCATGTAGTGTCCGCCCCAGTGTAGTGTTAGCACACACTAACACAGATCTCCTTCAGAGAGTCCAAAATAAATTCCTCAGGATGGCATCCGGATGCCCCTGGTACGTTCGCAACGTAGACCTCCATAAAGACTTCGAATTGGAATCGATCAAAGAGTTCTGCAAAGGCTTAGCCAAGCGCTACTACGAGTGCGCAGACTCTCACTCTAATCCCCTAATCGTTGAAGCGTCTAAGTACGCTCCCCATCCTCACAAACTACTTCGACGCCCTCGAAGCGTTCTTCTAGACCCCGATGACCCAATTACTGTAGCCAACCGTAACTACAACGAAAGGTTACACTCCTTAGTCCCAAAGACTCGCCGTCGCCGCCGTAACAGGCGACGGCCCATCTCTCACAACGGCACGACCGCACCTCGGCGCGGCGGGGCCAGTCGGTCCATGACCGCCCTACACACCCTCTTCTGAACAGCCATTAATGCTCACTTTATTCTCTGGGGACGAGACACACTCCGTCCCCCCCGCCCGGTGACGCTGTCAAGACCAATTGAGGTCAGCAGCATTCAAGCCCTTTCGAAAAAAAAAAAAAACTTCTACGCTTTGATTCTCATTTCGACTGCCGTACCGGTCGGACGTCTCGATGTCCGCCCGGGAAAGCATTCCTTATTCAGAACATTTTGTGCAAGTGCAAATTATATTCAGTGGCGTGGGATACGTAATTCGTGAGTGCAAGTAGGCGAAGAGTACCGGACGCAAGTCCGCAACGAGCCGCACCGACGTCGTGTCGTGAGCGGCAATCAAAGTTGTGTTAGTGTTAGTGCTAGTGCAGTGCAGCTAGTGCAGGAGCCTCCAGAGACTCCCCGAGTGAGTACATATAGTCAGTAGGTTTTTAATAGGTATACACCCTAGCTCCACAAAGCAGGAACGTTAGGACATAGTAGGCACACACCCCTCGCCTTGGCGAGGGGCCAAGCGCAGTAAATATGTCGGTCCGCATCGACGCGGACGAGCTTCTGAAGTACGTGGCGGAATACGTGCCAGAAGCATTAAATAGTCTATCCGACTATGTAAAGGGCGAACGTAGAGCCTAATCTCCTGCTACCAGCGTAGTGAATGAAAATAATAGTCACGCCATCATCGACTCGGACGAAGAGGAGATGAAATCTGTCCACTCGGACGATTTTAAGTTAGGCAACGGGTCAGACACCGACGCAGCAAAATCTAGGGCCAGCGACTCCGAGGAGGATTCGCCGGTTTCGCCGACACCTGCACCGACCGCTGGCCCACCGCGGGCGGCCGGCGTGCGTAAAAACAAATTACCGCCGCACATCGTGGTGCAAGACAAAAAAGAGTGGGACAATGTCTCAAAATGCTTGCACGGGCAACGATGCAAGGCGTTCAGGTGGTCACCGTCAAAGACCACAAGGCCCTTACGGCACACCTTAGGGAACAAAAAGTAGGGTTACATTCGTACACTCTCGACGAGGAGAGACAATTGCGGGTTGTCATCAAGGGCATACCCAAAGAAATCGAGATCGAAACAATAGAAAGGGACCTTAAGTCCCATAGTCTCCCGATACGCGCAGTACACCGCATGTTTAATTCATACACCAAAGTCGTATACGACATGGTAATGGTTATACTAGACCGGACACCAGACCGACCGGCAGTATGCCAACTATCAGGTATACAATTCGGAAAACCATGGGCTCGGGGCATACCCATGCAGTGTCACAACTGCCAGTACTATGGCCACTCGACCAAAAACTGTCACGCGAAACCGCGGTGTGTGAAGTGCTTGGAACAGCACGCCACTTCAGATTGTCCGCGAATGGTCCGGGACCCAGAAGTCCCTCTCAGCTGCACCCTGTGCGGCGCTCCGGGGCACCCCGCAAACTAACGCGGATGCCTCCGAGTGCCACGCTTGGCCTGCGGGACGGACGGAAGGACGCATAGGCCTTCGATGCCCTCCCGTCCAGCGCGCGACAATTCTCAGCCACGGCCTGTTGATGCATACAGGCCCGCCCCCCATATCTCTCGCCCCTCAGGTGACTGAAGCCCCTCATGCAATACAGGCCCCTCAGGAACCGAGAAGGCAAGATCCTAGGCTCGCGGCCAGGACTGCCCCCACCATTCCGTCTAGGCTACCGGTAAATGAGATGAATTTTGAATAGCACAACAAAGACGGATTCGAGAGCGATATCGGACTAACATTCGACTTTTTCGCTATGTTCGACCAAGCGGAAATTCAGGTCTTCGACGGTGGCCTAAGAAACATTGACGGTGCTTCGCAAGAGCGTTTTAAGCTAATCAGCAGACATACGCGTCTCGCCGCGCAAGTAATGCGCTACCAAGCGTACGGACGATCTAAACTATTCTAATGCCGGTCAGCAATAGCAACAATCCTCCCGACGTAAGACTCGCGCGAGTCAAGCCGCGTTCCCTTAGTTTAGGCTTTTTTAATGCAAACGGCCTTAGCAGTCAAATGGGGCTAGTCCGAAACTTTGTGACAAACAGACAACTGGACATCTTCCTAGTTCAAGAAACATTCCTTAGAAACAGTAATAGCGACCCTAAAATTGCAAATTACCGTACCATCCGTAATGACAGGGACGGACCCAAAGGGGGAACCATCATCTTTTATAAAAAGACGCTTCACGTCATTCCGTTAGACCCGCCGCCGACGTTCACCAACATCGAAGCATCGGTCTGTCAGGTACACATGACTTGACATTCACCCATCATTGTAGCCTCCTGTTACCTTTCTCCCAATAAGAGAATGCTCGAAGCAGACCTCAAAGCTCTTTTTGATATGGGGGACTCGGTCCTTCTGGCCGAGGACTTCAATAGTAAACATACCACGTGGAACTGTAATTCAACAAACAGTGCAGGGATCGCGCTTGCCGCGATCTCGAGTCTTACCACATCTAATTTTGAAATTCTCACCCCTTCAACTCCTACAAGATTTGGGCCGAGAGGCTGTCCCAATATTCTCGAGATAGCCATCCTACAGGGCGTCGCCCTTAGAGTGCGCTCTATCGAAGTTCTAGCGGAGCTAGACTCTGATCATAGACCCGTTATTGTGAAACTGGGGCCTGACTGCCGCACGACCACTTTAAAATCCAAAACGACAGACTGGAGAAAATTCTCGGATTGCCTTGGCATCCCTGATTCGGATCCCTCACCCGACGTACCTGACAGATTCGACTCGGTGGTGGAAGCCGAAGCGGCCATTGATAAGCTCACTAATAAGATAGGTCTCACTCTCGACGAGTGCGACGCAAAAATCTAGCCACTAGGGCACATGACGCATTCCCATCCCCAGAGAATCGTATGGAACTGTGGAGACTCCAAAGACAGGTTCGAGCCCGGTTCGAGGAACTCACAGACGATAACTGGGAGCACAAATTAACACCCATTACGCCTTCCCAAAACGCGTTCTGGCAACTCAGTAGATGTTTTAAGAACGACACGGTCGTCCAAATGCCCCCTTTATTACGCCTAGACGGAACACTAGCCTCAGATGATCTCGCGAAGGCCGAATGCTTAGCGGACACTTTAGAAGCACAATGCTCTCCGTCAGACCAACCGTGTGATCCCACCCACGTCGCGATGATGGACACACAAGTAGAGATATAGGCGCCGATACCACCAGTGGGCGTACCGACGCGTCCGACGTCCGTGGACGAAGTCACGGACATAACAAAGAGTCTTAATTCGAAAAAAGCCCCTGGATCCGATCGCATCACGAACAAGATCCTGAAAATCTTACCATTACATTTTATAACGCTGCTCGTAGCTATCTTTAATACCCTCCTCCAGGAGTGCACGTTCCCTGACCAATGGAAAGAGGCGATTGTCATCGGCATTCACAAGTCGGGCAAGCCGCGAACTAACCCGGCCAGTTACCGTCCCATCAGCCTTCTCAGCACCTTAGGCAAGATTTACGAACGTATTATCCTTACACGACTTCAGACCTTTGTTGAGGACAGGAATCTCATCCCGCCCGAACAATTTGGCTTTCGAGCCCAACACTCAAGCGTCCACCAAGTTCACCGCCTCACGGAGTTTCTTTTGGGTAGAGCCAAAATAATGCCATCAGCGGCAATATTCCTAGACAACGCGAAAGCGTTTGATAAAGTCTGGCACAACGGCTTGATCTTCAAGCTGACACACGCAAATGTACCAGACAGACTCGTGCACACCATACGAGACTACTTATCTAGACGCACCTTTCGCTACAGGGTCGAAGGCACCCTCTCTTCAAAAAGGCCAATTAGAGTTGGAGTCCCTCAAGGGTCCATTCTCTCCCCACTTCTGTACAATCTGTACACCCAAGATATTTCCAAAGCCCCAGGAACAAACCTACCCCGCGGACAACACCGCAATATTCTCGTCCGGCCGCATCTCGGTCACCATTGCTGACCGCCTACAGGTAGCTTTGGACCGACTGGGAAAGTGGCTCACAAAGTGGCGTATTGAAGTCAATCCTGACAAAAGCACCTCGGTGTATTCCCCGTCAAGAAGACGGATTACATGCCAAACGTTCGCCTCCTAGGCAAAATCATTCCCGAGTCGAGCACGGCTAAAGTCCGTACGTTCGTAAAAAAGCGACAAGCCGTCTCTATCCATTGATCTGCGCTAAGAGCAAGATGTCGCTTAAAAACAAGATTCGCCTGTATACGACGTGTATCAGGCCAATCTTCACGTACGCCAGCATTGTGTTCGGACACACAAACCTAGATAGGCTGCAGATACTGCAAAGTAAATTCTTGCGCAAGGCCACGGGCGCGCCGTGGTTTATGCGCAACGTAAACATACATAGGGACGCTAAATTAGACTCGGTCAAGGAGTTATGTAGGAAACTCTCGAGTAGTTACTTCGCGAAAGCAGCAAATCATCCGAACCCGCTGGTGGTAAACGCCTGCGTAGATACGTACAACAAGCCGCGAAGTGTATGGACCCCGCGAAGGCCCCGCGATTTATTAACTGACGTAGGTAGGGCTATACACTTTCGCAGACGCACACGGTACTCACACCGTTCCCGCCGGTGGAGACGAGGTCCTTACTTTTCAGTGACCCGACCGCGCCTCGGAGCAGGCGGAGTCCAAAAGTAAACTCCAAAAGGGCGTCAAGTGCCCTACCCAGTAGGGAATAACCTCCACTACAAACAGTGTACGCAAGCATGGTCCGAGTCGCGCAGGAGACGCCCTTGCGACACTGTGCTCTTATTGTTGGTGCCACTCCGTGGTAGCCATGCCAAGGTCGGAGCTCTTTTAGCTCGGCCTCCCCACGCCAAGGTGACGCTGTAGAGGCCGCAGGGCCAACAGCATACTATCCATCCGAACGAAGACGAAGACTTCTACGCTTTATTGACCGCGCGCCTTCGGCTCACGACGGTCATATGCTTTATGTATGGACGCTACGTGTGGTAATGTAGGTCGCACATTACTTTTCTTCCAGATCTCGTCGTGTAGCTCGGAAAGTTGTCCTGGCATCTGCTACTGACCGGTGGGTCCTCAGACGATGGCGACTCGTTGTATGTGTATGCTGGCTTGAGTCGGTCCAATGTGACAACTGTCGTGCGTGTTGGCAGTTGTATCTGGAAGTATTTGTCGCATGCAACATTTCAAAACTTCGTAAGGCTCATCGTACGGCTGAGTTAGTGGAGCTCGAAAATATCGTTGCGCAGCGTCGGTTGTAGCTTCGCCATGGTCTCGGTGAGGTGGCGTACGTACTCGGGGTCGTCACTCTTCGATTGTGTAGGTACGGAGAAATCCGAAGGTACGCGCAGAGTAGTACCGTAGGTCATAATTGCTGGGCTAAAGTCGCTGTTGCTGCGTAACGCTGAGCGTAAACCGAGTAGCACGTTGGGTAACTCGTCTGTTCATTATATCGTAGCTTCGCGCGCCATCAGTGCAGGGTTCGATGTCATCGCTCAATTTGACCATTCGATTGCGGGTGGTATGCAGTAGTTCGAATTCTTGTAATTCCGAATCTTTTCATAAGATTGAATAGCTCGGATTCGAACTGATGCCCTTAATCCGTTGATATACGTAGCGGGCAACCGAAACGTGTGATCCATTGTTCGTATAAGGCTTTAGCGACTGTCGGCGCCGCCTACCGCCACCTATCGGCAGGAGCCCACAGCAGTCCCATTCAGCCAGCCATTCAACCAGTCATGCAACCAGTCATTCAATCAGTCACTCACCCACTCTTTTGCCCTCCTAATTTTTCAGTTGAAAATTTAAATATATTCTCTCTTCTGGTCTCTTACGAACAAGTTGTTTCATTAAGCGTGTGAACCTTTGCAATCTTCGAATATAAAACAAAATCATGTCCCAATAGTGGACATAAAAAGTGGCGACCGTGACAGGACACGCTCAAGAATTTTCCAGTACCAGAGAGGATCCGCCGTAGCCATCGCCGGGGCCAGCACCAGCACCTCGCAGCATCCAGGCTCGACGCTATCGGGAGCACCTATCCTAGCTACAGAGGATTGGCAACGCAGGAACCTAATCCGTGCAGGCCACATCGTCAGATAAGTGTCCAATCCCACACGCACAATCTTTTATTCAAACATCCATCCACATAATCATCCATTTAATCGATCATATTCCCATCCACACAACCATTTTTCCATTAAACCATCCATATTTCAACTATTAATTTGGCAATCAACTTGACGTATTCAATTCATAACCGTCAAATTCAAATTTTCATTGTCACCTCATTCATTCAACAAACGTATTTGCATTAACATAATAAGTTATATATTTTTTCAAGCACTATTCCTACAATCACAGTATTTTAATCTGTTATTTCTACAATTTATTTTAACCAATTTCCCCATTCACTTCATTTCACATCATTTCATCTTGATTTAACATTTCGCTTCTAATCATCAATTTAAAATCATCCGCAGCCTATATATAAACCATCGTAGATTTGAACATACGCAAATATTTAGCAAATACGCCGAATATTTCAGCGTTCCGGAGCGAGCGACTGCACGTGCACTCATAGGCACGGTTAGGAGCTACTGTGGGAACAGGTTTATAGCAAACGCGCGGACGGTAAAGTACAGCGAAGACAGAGCGTATGTATATATTTTGTTATTATTTCATTACAGTTTGTAGCTTTAAATCATGTTGTCTTTAAAAGACTTAATTATTAAACGTAGCAGTGTTAAAGGACGTTTAACTAAATTTAAAAATTACATACAAATTCTTACGAAACAATCTAGTTTGAACAATATTGAATTAGGCGCATTAAAATTAAAATTAAGCAAATTAGAATCTTTAGCTAGTGAATTTAACGACGTGCAAAGTCAGATAGAATATTTAAGTGCAGATTCGTTAGAGGTCGAGTTGGACATACGCGAGGAGATTGAGAACGATATCGAAACTTCTATGGCTACTGCTCAAGATATAATCTCCAAAAATTCGAAATCAGCGTCATTTGAAGATGCACAAAGTGGTAGTTCTCAACCTCATTGCGTGGGCGTTAAGTTGCCGTTAATTCAAATTGCTAAATTCGACGGAACGGCTTTCCGTTGGCTTGAATTTCGGGATACATTTAAGTCTCTTATTCACAATAACGCTCAAATAAACCCCATTTTCAAATTTCATTATTTAAATTCGTACCTAGAAGGTGACGCGGCGCGTGTCATCACCAATCTAGAAGTTTGTGAAGCTAACTACGACAAAGCGTGGAGTTTATTATGCGAGCGTTACGATAATAGGAGTCAGTTATTGGATATTCACATGAATGCGCTATTTAGTATCGAGCAATTGACTCGAGAATCGGAACACTCTTTGCGTTCGCTTGTTGACCATGTAGGTAAAAACTTACGTGCGTTATCGAGTCTCGGTCAACCCACAGATCATTGGGATGCATGTATAATTTATTTAGTTAGATTAAAATTAGACAATCGTACACGTATGAAGTGGGAAGAGCATCGTAAAACGTTAGGAGAATTCCCTACATTAGAACAATTCATAGGGTTCCTAAAAGACCGCGCTGAGGTTTTAGAATCGTACAATTACGATATAAATAAACAAACGTCGGTTAGCACTTCCAAACCTAGCGGTAGTACGTCAAACTGCAATAAAAATAGCACGAAATACCATAAGTCGTTTTCGTGTACAACGCTTCCTCCCAGCAATACTATTAAACAAAATAGATGTTTGTTATGCAAGGGCAATCATTTTATTTATACTTGTCCTTCATTCTTAGCTAAATCTCCTGAGTTGAGGTTAGCTGCAGCTCAAAACCTTAAGCTATGCGTAAATTGTCTCAGAAAAGGTCATAACTCATTTAACTGCACTTTAGGGCCATGTCGCGAGTGTAGGAAGCGACACAACACGCTTCTGCATATACCTAAGGTTGTAGAATCGTCAGCAAGTCAACATTCCATAGTTCAGACTGCTCAAGACGAACTAAACGTTCACCTTTCTAGGCAGCCATACACACAAGTCATGCTATCTACTGTCATGATTGACGTAATCAACCCTGTCAACTCAAAGGCCATGACTATTCGCGCACTTTTAGATAGCGGCAGTCAGTCGAGTTTTTTAACGTCGTCGTTAAAACAAAAGTTAGGTTTAACTTCTACACCGACTGATATCAAGGTCGTAGGTATAGGGAACATGACAACAAACAACATCAACGAACGATGCGTTGTCTCATTGAAATCGTTACAGAGCGACTTTAATATTACGCTAACGTGTTTTATTATGCCTGAACTAACGGGTAGCATACCAAAGTCGTACATCAATCCAAAACACTTCAAATTACCTTCTCGTATTAAACTTGCCGACCCTAATTTCTATAACCCCGCGCCGGTAGATGCATTACTCGGTGCCGATATATTCTGGGCAGTTATAGGCAAAGAGCACAGCTCCCTAGGCATAAACAAACCATTTTTATGTAGTTCACAGTTCGGCTGGATTATTTCCGGTCCTATTTCATTGAATTGTGATCCTAAGCAAACCCATTGCAATTTTTCATCTAATGAAGGTGAGTCGTTAGACAAACAAATTTCTAAATTTTGGGATTTAGAAGATTTACCACAGCGGTCACTGTTAAGTGACACCGAAAGGCTATGCGAGCAACTTTTTGTCGCTCACACTAAGCGACTAACGTCAGGTCGTTTTAGTGTTCGACTTCCTCTTAAGGAGTCACCAGATTGCTTAGGAGATTCTTTAGCATTAGCTAAAAAACGATTTTATAATTTAGAAAGACGATTTAGAAAACAACCTGAATTAAAACGCGAATATAGTTCTTTTATAAAAGAATATATTAATTTAGGTCATTGTTCCGAATTACACTCTCCTAGACTATATCCAAGTTATTATCTTTGCCATCACGCGGTATTTCGCGAAAACAGCGAGTCCACTAAGCTGCGCGTAGTATTCGACGCGTCGGCTCCCACAACATCTGGTGTATCCGTTAATGACTTGCAGATAATAGGGCCTACTATACAAGATTCACTCTTTTCCATCTTAATTAGGTTTCGTTTACATAGGTATGTTCTCACGGGAGACATTGAGAAAATGTATCGACAAATATCGCTCAACGAAAGCGATCGAAACCTACAATTAATTTTATGGAGGGACGATGAGTCACAGCCGCTAAAAACCTACCAATTAAATACCGTTACCTACGGCTTTGCAAGCGCTAGTTTCTTAAGTACGAGGTGTTTACATCAGTTAGGTGAAGAGTGTACGGACGCAGCTATAAAAACAATAATTCAGCGTGATTTTTATTACGATGACGTTATCACAGGCGCAGATACAGAAAATCAACTTCTGTATATTTTGCAATCTGTTCAAGCAGCTTTAAGCGCTGGCTGCTTCAATTTACGTAAATTTCGTTCGAATTTACCTACTATATTTCAAAACACAAACATTAATTTAAACGACCATTTAAGTCTTAGCAATTCCACAAGCACCTTAGGCTTAGGGTGGGATCCTAAATCCGATTGTTTACATTTTTCATGCGAAATTCCACAAAATGTATGTCAAACTATCACTAAACGTGAAATAATCTCCAAAACTTTTAAAATATTTGACCTACTAGGTTTACTTTCTCCATCTACTATACAATCGAAAATACTTATTCAAAAATTGTGGATTCTTAAGCTAGAATGGGACGAACCTATTCCTAATAATTTATATAACGAGTGGAAGCGCATACAATCAGCTCTCGGCGTTTTATTATCAATTAAAATACCCAGGTACGTTTCGTGTGATGATCCTGTGACTACTGAAATGCATTCTTTTTGCGATAGCTCAATCAGCGCATACGGCGCATGTATATACCTGCGCACGACCGACGCGTGCGGCAACATCAACGTCCGGCTTCTGTGTGCGAAGTCAAAGGTCGCGCCAGTCAAGCCTACCACTATACCGCGGCTCGAGCTGTGCGCAGCGCAATTAGCTGCCAAACTTTGCAAGGCGTGCCTCGAGTCACTTCGCTTACCTATAGCGCGTTGTATACATTGGACCGACTCGAGCGTCGTATTAGGTTGGCTCAATAGCATTCCAAATAAATTAAAAATGTTTGTTGCTAATAGGGTTGTCGACATATGCGAAAATACACTTATTTCGTCTTGGCGGCATGTACCTACTAAATTAAATCCTGCAGATTTAATTTCCAGGGGGGTTGACGCTTCTCATTTAAAAAATTCCGATCTATGGTGGTCGGGACCAGAGTTCCTAAGTCTGGGCGAATCTCAGTGGCCTACACTTAAAAATCAAAATATTGAATACGATTTGCCAGAACTAAAATCACACTCAGCAATTATTGAAACGGATTTTATTCAATTTGGTAATTTCTCCAATTTTTTACGATTAAAACGTTGTTTTGCATACATTTTGAGATTTATTCATAACAGTAAAATTGCTAACTCTAAACTGACAGGCGATTTATCACTATCAGAATTAAATAATTCTTTTACGAAGTTAGCGATAATTAGTCAGCAGCAATCGTTTCCAAAGGAATACACTTGCCTATTAAAGGGACAGCCTATCAGCCCTAAAAGCAATATTGTGTCTTTAAGCCCATTTTTAGATAATAATCAGGTGATGAGAGTAGGTGGAAGACTCGATTCGTCAGAATACGAATACGATAAAAAACATCCAATAATACTCGATGGAAAGCATCGTTTAACACTATTGTACTTTCGTTACGAGCACACACGTCAATTACACACCGGGCCGCAGGCGTTACTATTTGCCATACGTGAAGGTCTTTGGCCAGTGGGGGGAAGGAACTTAGCCAGACGTACCGTGCGCAGCTGTGTCGTGTGTCGACGCCATCAGGCGCGCACGCTTGCTCCCATCATGGGGAACCTACCTTCTCAACGTGTGATGCCAGCCTTTCCATTTTATACCGTCGCAGTAGATTTCGCGGGTCCATTTTCGATACTGAATAGAAAGGGCCGCGGCGCGACCACTTCTAAGTGCTATATGTGCTTATTTATCTGCTTTCGTTACAAATGTGTACACTTGGAAGCGGTCAGCGAACTATCCAAGGATGGCTTTTTGTTAGCGCTAAGACGATTTATATCTCGTAGAGGCAAGCCGGCGGAAATATATTCCGATAACGGGCGCAATTTTGTAGCTGCCGCCAAGGAGGTTACAGAATTCTTTAAAACTAACCCCGTTCTATCTGACTTTGCCGTCGACGAAAATATAAAATTTACATTTATTCCTGCCTACGCTCCTCACTTCGCTGGACTTGCCGAAGCGGGCATTAAATCCGCCAAGTTCCACATAAAACGCGTTATGGGTCATGCAAATTTGACATTTGAGGAGTTGTGTACTTTGTTTACGCAGGTTGAGGCGATCTTAAATAGTCGTCCTCTGTACCCTCTTTCTGCATCCCCTCACGACCTTCTTCCTCTATCCCCAGGACACTTTTTGATTGGCCGGCCGGTCACTGCACTGCCTGCACCATCTCTGGAGGAGAAGAATTTTACCTGCCTGGATCGCTACGCCAGGATCGAACAAATACGGCAACACTTCTGGCGTCGTTGGCAGCGTGACTACATCGGGGAGCTCCAGCAACGCTCCAAATGGCGAACCAGTCGCGGCAACTTACACGTCGGGGATCTAGTCATTCTCGCCGACGACAACGCAGCTCCACTACACTGGCGAATGGGTCGGGTGTTAAGATTATTCCCGGGACCCGACGGCGTTGCACGCGTCGCTGAATGCCTGACAGCACGAGGACTTGTGAGGAGGGCCTTCGCGCGCATCTGTCCCTTGCTTGAGGTTGAAGAAAACCCTTGAACGCGAGCGATTCAAGCGGGGGGAATATGTCGGCGCCGCCTACCGCCACCTATCGGCAGGAGCCCACAGCAGTCCCATTCAGCCAGCCATTCAACCAGTCATGCAACCAGTCATTCAATCAGTCACTCACCCACTCTTTTGCCCTCCTAATTTTTCAGTTGAAAATTTAAATATATTCTCTCTTCTGGTCTCTTACGAACAAGTTGTTTCATTAAGCGTGTGAACCTTTGCAATCTTCGAATATAAAACAAAATCATGTCCCAATAGTGGACAGCGACGTTTTCAACTGTTATATCTTGTATTGGTACTGCTTCGGTTGTTGTATTGGTACTGTTATATCTTGTATTGGTACCACTTCGTACAGCGATCGATCATAGTCACTAGATATCGACAATTATTCGACGGTTGTAGCGGTCCGACTATGGCGATGTGTATGTGTTCGAAGCGCTGTGACGGCGAGAAATGGCCTAAGGGTGTGACGACGTGTCGATATTTTTTCGCTCGTTGACAATTAATACACGCCTTTACCCATGTCATGGATGGATTCCGTTTCCGGTCTTCGAAGTGTAAACATCAACGTCTGAACAAAGTCGCAAGAAAATACTTTTATACGTCTAACTCTCAAATATAGTAACGCACATTCATATAAAGGAGATTTTAAAGCGCTGAAGATATTAGTCAAGGCGAAATCTGCACGTTACAACACTGAAAGAATACATTCTACTACCCACTTTTGAGGTTAGATCATACACCAAAGTGAACATAGTCACATATATTCAAAGTCACTGACATACAGGATAGTGTTGCAAGTGGAAAAAATAAAAATTCTACTATTTTCTACCATAACGTTCCGTTTCAAGCAGATTTATTACAATGAATACACAATTCCAACTGTTATTCGAAAAAAATAAATTAGAAATGCAACAACAATCTACAGAACTCACTGAATCTATTACAAACAATGTTATGACTAGAATGGATGAAAAATTAATTCCAATTGTAGAAGAGAACAAAAGTTTAATGTTAAAAATAGAAAACCTGGAGAAAGAGTTAAAATACATGAAAAAAGAAAGAAGAAATAAAAATATTGTTATATTTGGCTTGGAAGAAAAAGAGAAATTAACATTGGATTTAATAAATAATATTAAGAAAACTTTTAAAACCGACATAAACATTGATATCGAAGAAAATGGAATAAACAATATTTACCGAATAGGGAATAAAAGTAGTGAAGGTAGAAAACCAAGACCAGTTCTCTGTTCTTTCGTGAACGGGTGGAAGAAGGAAGAAATAATGAGAAATAAAAAGAATCTTAAGAAGATATATGTTACTGAGGACTAACCTAAGGAAGATTTGGCTAAAAGGAAAGCTTTAAAGGCGGAGTTGGTCGAAGAAAGGAAGAAAGGAAAAATAGCTTTTTTGAAATATGACAAGCTCATCGAAAAAGGAAATGAAGCAAGTAACGATGAGAGAAAAAGAGAAAAATCTTCTTTGCTGCATTCTTCTGACAACCAACCTAAAAAACAGCAAACCTTTAAGGCGAACACAACAAACGCATTTGACATTATGCGAAATAGATCCAACTCTCTTACTAACGTCCCTACAAACAAGCAACAATAGCAACTAACTTTCGGCAAACGGAAATCGCAACAAAACACGACAAAAACATCTATAACGAGAAAACATGTCCCTTCCCCAAGCCGATTGGTTATCGTGGGGAAAAATGACCACTACCCTCTAAGGAAAAATAATAACCAAACTAAGGCAAACAAATTTGACATATACGTAGCAACATTTAATACAAGAAAAACTTATAGAATTAGAAACAGCAATCAAAGAAATCAAATGGGATATTATTGGAATAAGCGAAATGAGAAGAATAGGAGAAGGAATAGAAGATAACGGAAAATATATATTGCATCACAATGGTGTAACTCCAGGCCAATATGGTGTTGGGTTTTTGATAAACAAGAAATATACTGACCGGATTGAAGAATTAAAAGGAATATCCGAAAGAATAGCAATTCTCAATATTAAACTTCCTATGCTTAGTAATAAAGATGAACTATGGTCAATTATTCAAGCATATTCACCAACTGAAGCAGATTCAGAAGAGGATATAAACAAAATAGAAAACTCTTATCAAATGCTACAAAGAACTGTAGATACTGCTAATAAAAACTTATTAATAATGGGTTATTTTAACGGACAAATTAGGGAATGTAATAGTGGCGAAGAGTACACAATAGGAAGACACGGTTATGGCCGCAGGAGAAAAAATGGAGAAAGATTGGTGAACTTCTGTTTAGAAAACAAATTGTGTATCATGAACAGTTCTTTCAAAAAGAAAAAGAATAAAAAATGGACATGGATTTCCCCAAATGGACTGCATAGAAATGAACTCGACTATATTATGACTAACAGACCAAAAGTTTTTAAAGATCTGGCAATTTTCATAGACCACAAAATGATTCGTGAGGCGCTAAGGGGGACACGTGTAGAAAAAAGTCAAAGATTACAAACTAAAGCAGTGCCCCGTCTTACCTTTTCAAATACCGAATAACTAACGAACAACCTAAAAGAAATTTTAGATAGACATGAAGAAACAGAAAATTATAAATCAACTGAAATGAAATATTTTGATTTCGTAAATATTCTTAAAACTGGAACTGGAATGATTTAATTTGAAAGTTACAAAGGTATATATACAAAAATGACAATTATAAATAACCAATAAACAATATTTACAGAAATTCGTCCCCAATGAAAAGTCTTACATTATAACCAATGAAATTGGATTATAATGTGAATTATAATTTAACTACTAGGAAAAGGGCTACATTAAAAATAAAAATCTTTTGGAATCTCTTTCCGTCCTCACATTAAACACGTGAGAAACAAAGCCATGTTCATCTTGAACAGGCTGTACCCGCTCATATGCAAGCGGAGTAAAATGTCACTTCGCAACAAGCTGACATTGTACAAAACTTGCATCCGCCCCATCATGTAGTTTCCGCCCCAGTGTAGTGTTCGCACACACTAACACAGATCTCTTTCAGAGAGTCCAAAATAAATTCCTCAGGATAGCATCCGGATGCCCCTGGTACGTTCGCAACGTAGACCTCCATAAAGAGTTCGAATTGGAATCGATCAAAGAGTTCTGCAAAGGTTTAGCCAAGCGCTACTACGAGCGCGCAGACTCTCACTCTAATCCCCTAATCGTTGAAGCGTCTAAGTACGCTCCCCATCCTCACAAACCACTTCGACGCCCTCGAAGCGTTCTTCGTTGGGAATGTCTGACAACAACGGAAGCACATCGCAGATTTCACAGTTAAGTTGAAATAAAACGCGTGAATTTGCGGAGGTCCACTCCACAAAATTGGAGTAGGAATCAAGAAACAAAAATAATTTTTCAGATAAGACGTAGCAAGAGGACTATAAGGAGGATAAAGAAACCACTCTTACCCAATGGCTTCATATTTTGTGCTTTTGGAAGATCTTGCGGTGACAAACTGATGCCTAGAACATCAATATTCTGTGATGGAGATAAAAGAGCATTGTCTCCAGGTATTTTTAATAGCACAGGTGCAGGAAAATTTTGTGGTAACCGGACTTATAATTCTGTTTTAGTTGTAGACATTGTTGCAAGAAGATTTGGAGCTTAATTTAAAGTCTGATTCTTTGAAGTTGTTTGACCGTTCACAAGTAAATCGAGAGTGAGCTGTTTTTGAGTTTCCGTTGCTGAAATTAATCAAAATATTATAAAAGGTAGTAACATATTAAGCCATAGACCAATGTTTATTTTACGTTACATTACCTATATCCCGCATAGAGGATAAGGCTTTATAATATAGGTTCAACTACTTTTAAAAGTTACTTACTCTTCGTTAGGTCAAGATCGTGTGTAAAGGCCATACAATGTTATGGCCTTTACACACGATCGATGACAGTGCTGGCCTTACACCTGCATTTGGTCCTTCCGTTGCCACTAGTTCCAGTGGCGGCAGGCAACTGGTCAAAAAAAAAAAGAAAATTATAATATATTAAAATATAAATATGTAATTAAACTGTTGAGATTTTATATCTCAATATTGCATACATTGTTCAGCGTGTCAATTTCCAGTAGGTGACATGAAAGGGAGGTCGTAATTATTTTTATATTGTAAACTAGCTTTCCGCCCGCGGCTTCGCCCACGTATAATTCGGTTATATATAGCGTTTTTTAATGATCACGACAGGGCTTTTTCTTCCACAGGCTGAAATCTTGTTACAACTGGAATTAAATATAGCCTGTGTTACTCAGGGATGATGTAGCTTTCTAATGGTGAATGTTTGAAATCGATTCAGTAGTTTCGGAGTTTATCGATTACATGTGTAAACAAACAAACATATAAAAAAATAGATTGTTCCTCTTTATAATATTAGTATACACACAAATCTATATAGAAAAAGTAAAGCGAGACAAAATCTCAAAAGAAAAAAAAAACAGGATTTATAGGACGAAGAGGCCTTACAGGATTTCCTTGTAAACAATATTTTTAGTTTTTTTATTATTTACCAGTATGAACAGGTTAGAGGGAGAGCTGACACGCGAGCAAGCAACATACAGTTGTCCATGAGAGAAACAATCTTCTCTTAAATCAACACCAGCGACTTTAAAAGTTTGCCCTTGAGACTTATTTATCGTCATCGCAAAGCAAACTTTTAGAGGAAATTGAAGGCGCTTAAATTCAAATGGAAGGTCATTGGGCATTAGAGGAATGCGCGGGACGAATACCGTTTCTCCTCGGGCACATCCTGTCAAAATAACGGCCTCAACTAAATTTTTATGTAAGGCTTTGACTTGCAACCTGGTGCCGTTACACAATTTCGGTGGTTTCAGGTTACGTAGCAACATTACCGGTGTACCTTTTCGCAGTGCAAGCCTATGGTATGGAAGACCAGCTGGTTTAAGTGAATTTAAGAATTCGACCGGATAATTTGTAGCGTCGTCTGCATGGCATTGTGTGTCTATGGATTTATAAATCTTTTCTTCTCCGTCGAATGACTTTAAAAGTATGTCGTTAATAAATGCAGCTTGTTCGTTCTTCGGAGTCAAAATAGCTCGTTCGCAAAACCATTCTATAGGCTTGTCTTGTATGTCGGAAATACCTGGATAAATGTGTTGTATTAGCTCCTCGATGGTATATACTAATGTACACATATCTTCAGGGATGTCAAATATACCATCCCTGGTAGGATGTTCACCATTTCCTATTTTTAGAAGACTGGTTGAAAATATACCAGCCGTCGAATCACTCCCCAGATAGGCTCTCATGTTTTTAGTTAACGTTATACTTTTTACGGAGGACCACAAAATCGATCTTTTAAGGCATGCTTGTACTTCATCAGCACGAGTTCCCTTGGGTACCACCGGTAAGGTTTGTCTAAAATCTCCAGCAAACAGCACGGTTACGCCTCCCATTAAATTTTTATTACCCCGAATATCTTGTAAAGATCTGTTCAAAGCCTCAATTCCTCTTTTGTGTGCCATGGTGATTTCGTCCCAAATAATAATTTTTGTATTTTTTAATACTTCAGCTAGGTGACTTTGTTTTGAAATACTGCATAAGGGCGTTTCTACGCGAGTCAAGTCGAGTGGTAACTTAAAACATGCATGCGCAGTTCGGCGGTCACATTGCTGAAAGGTGGTCCCTTTCAGCAATGTGGCCGCGATCCCTCATGAGGCGACAGCCAAAGCAATATGTTTTGAGCTTCTAATTTTAGCTAAAATTAAGTTTATTAAGTAGGTCTTTCCTGTGCCACGTGGCGCGTCTAGAAAGAAAAGTTGTCCTGAATTTTATCGTATGCTTCCGTTTGTTCTATTGTTAAAGTATTTTTATGGTCCTTGACGAATCTCTCTAGAAAATCTGTATTGTAATTAGTCTCTCTTAATAACATAATGTTCCCTAAATCGAGTGGCCTGGTTGGTTGTGGCAACCCATATTCCTTAAGTGAACGTAAATTCCGTAAATGAAAGAACGGCTTCCTCAAGAACTTGCAGGCATTTGTTGTATACTTCACTACAAATGTTATCAACATCCTCTATGTTTCTGTGGACTTGATGTTTATAATCTTCCGATAAAATATCTTTAAATTTATCCCAAAGTCCTAATGGATCTGACACTTGACAAAACACTAATAATATTACAAACAAATCCCGAATTCTAGAGGGAGATTCAGAAAGTGCAGCATCTTGTAAGGTAGCATACCAGTGCTGGTCGTCTTCAAGCAAACCCAAAGCTTTGCAAGCAGATTGAAAAGTGGGATGTACTTCACCGTTAACCGTTCTTAGAGCCTCAAACGAAGTTAGCCCTTTTACTTCATGCAGAAGTATACGTAAATAGAAACACTCCGCATTATTGGGATGCACAGTATACACTCGGCCCAACGCGTTTTCTTTTTTTATACCTGGCCAGTCCTCTACGTCAGCCCCTCTTTTTCTTCTTTCAAAGTGACTATTTTATGCCAAGTATAATACGATAGTACATCTGAATAAATCAAAGTTTTCGCAAAAATATCTACTTGACAAAGTTTAAAGAAGGCTAGAAGCGTAGTATTTGGTGGATTATTTAATCTTTCCATAATATTTTCTTGGTTAAAGTATATTCTCTGTCCGTTCTCTAAGTGTACTGCAAGATGAATAACTGGAGGAACATGTTTATGAATCGGAAAGCCAAAAATCCGCCAAACAGCCTCCGAACTACTTATATATCTACCATTTTCGTAAGTAGTCACCTCGTCATTTTTATTTTCAAGGGCGAAAGTAGCCTGATCCGTCCCTTTATTCACATATTTGCATACATATTTAATAGAGTTTTTGAATTGAAATTAAAACTTCCACATGGACCATGCATCATGTTAGATTTAACGATTTCATACAGTTTTGGGTCTGTTTCTGGATCTGGTATTTCGGCACTAATAACTTTATCAATGAGATCTGTCGTTATGCTATTTTTAAGCCAGAGTAGTATGTGAATGTGTGGAAGGCCACGCTTTTGCCATTCGACTGAGTACATAAAACAGCATACTTCACCGAATATTTTACGTTTAGTCAGTAAGTCCATGATTTTTCTAACTTTTAAACGGAACACTCTAGCGATTAAGTCATGACGGTCGTGGGAATTTTGACCTGGTAACAAATGTTTTGTAATGTCTTCCCATTGTGGGTTACATGTAAATGTTATAAAAAGATCCGGTCGTCCAAAACGGCGAACGTAGGTCATGGCATCTTGGGTTCGCTTATGCATGTATCGAGGTCCACCTGTAAAAGAAGAAGGCAACACTACCATTTGACCAAGATCATTAGGGTCTGCGTCTTGCCTACCTACGGCATCATTTAAATGGATATAATTTTCTGCTCGCAGTTTAGACTGATTATGACGTATATAATTGAGTCTTTCGGTCTCAATCTTAGCATATACGTCAACCAAAAATTGACTGAAGAGGGAGCGATAGTAAAGGAGATGATTGATTTGACCGTCTCTGGACATTATTCGGTAAGAATAGAAATCTGCGGCAGAAATTGTCTTTTTAAGACCCATTTTAGTTTTCGGATCGATCTGGGGTAAATGAATAGAGTAACCATCCTCACCACGACAAAAAAGCAAAGGATATTGCAAAGCGTCGTAAGATCTATGGATTTCGCTGATTCGATGCAAACCACTACTATGGCTTTCTAAGACAATGTCACGCTTTTCAAATTCTTGCCCAACAATGACTAACGCTACTTCATTTGTCGTAGGTGCATTATAACGACCTAAATGACCATCTATTGGTTTTTTTTCGGCGTTAATAACAACTTTAAATGTTTCACAATTAGCTGGAACCTTTTCGATAGCTGTTTTTAAGTCTTTTATGTATGGATTTACATCATGAAGCATTTTTTGAAGCACTTTCACTAAATTTTTCTTTACACCTGGAAAATTTGAACATCTCAAATTTGCTTCCCTTTCGTCCTCTCCTACAAAATAAATTTGCAAAAATCGAGCATTCTGTTGATCCATAGGCAGTAATCTTCCAATCAGATGATAAACCTGGCCTTGTACCTTAAATGTCGGCATGAATCCATCTTCTGAGACCAGTTTTGCTCCAAATGAGGTCATTTGAAACACCCATTATATTTTCGCATGTTACTCATAAAATGATTATGATCAGGATGAAAATCAATAATTAAGCTGTAAAGTGGCTCTGGAGGTAGTTCAAAGGCCTCAAGCAAAACCTTCCCTCCACTGCAACACATTCCAACAGTTTCTTCTTTCCACTATAAAGCATTGCACCACTGGCATTTATGATCCATAGTTCCTATACATACATCTTTATCTGCTTCGTATGACAACTCAGGATTATACGCCAGTCCCGACAGTAATTTTGTATGCCATGTTTTTGCTTTAATATTTTTACGATATTGAGACTGACGACGAAATACTTCGTTCCTCCAAGTGTGTATGTTGATAATTTGCAACTTCCTGTCGATGTTCGTCAGGATGTGAAGTTCGATAAGCAGCTTGTGCTTTCCTATGAACTTGGGGATAGTTTCGTTGATACACTGTAACCGCTTGCCGATGTGCTGCAGGGTTACTTCGAACTGACTTTTTTTGCTGATTTTTCCGAGTTTTATTCGTGTATCGAGCCCTACGTTTTTTGTTCACTTTTTTTATTTGTTTAGGCATTGGTTCATCGTGTTTTAATTCAGACTCAGACTCAGTCTCGTACTCACTGTTCGAAAATGTGATTTCGGGAATGGGTGAAGGCGTTTCTAACCTTCGTTGAGTAATTTTTTTTGCGACCTTTGTTGCCGAAAACGATGAAACTGGAACATAAACGTCAAAATGACCACCAGAAAGCCCGCCAGTAAAGCGAAGACGTTTTACAGGAAGACCTTCAACTCCAGTTTTCACATAAAACTGGCCATCACGAAATACTTCGAAAACATATTCATATATTCGCCCAGCAGCTTCTAATTCGCACAAACTTCCATATGTAGTGGTTTTCATCATGTCGTTGTAATATTCATTTGGCGTTGAATAATTATCTCCAAGTGCAGTACACGACATAATCGAAAATTCCGTCCAGTTTTCAATAACAAAGCCGATTATGCATTCACGTACATCCCTAGCCCTGTCTTGAGTTCCGAATATCAAAAAAGATAAAGCTCTAAATAAACAGGCTCCATCTTTTTCTATATCTATCACAGCATGAGGAATATAATTCCCATTAACAAACAAAATTTCTTGAACCATTTTAATTACAAATTTTTTAACTAATACTATATCTATGGAAATTAACTGAGACTAATAAAGTAACAAAGAAATGAATAAAAAATGAAGAATATATTAAAAAATCAACTCACACTATAAAACTTATCCAACACTAACTAAATATACTATCAAAAATATCAAATCTAATCAAGAAATCAAAAATTAACTGAAATAGAGAGTAAAATAAGTTAAATAAGTCAAGTTAAAAGTTAATGAATCAAACGAATAATAATTTCAAATCAAAATATTTGTAGTGTGTAATATGTAGTTTCGCGTATGTCCGCTAGGGGCGCTGCTAAAATTACACGATAAATTAAAATATTTTACGCTACCTAGCTAAATGACGGTAACGAAACCATAGCGCGATCTATCTCGATGCCAACGCCATCTATCGAGCATCGAGACAACTCGTGATAGTTAATACAAAATAAAATTCGGGTGTTTTATTTATGCATACCGATTACGCCGAGATTTATGGACCGATTTACGTGATTCTTTTTTTGTTCGGTAGAGTATACTTTCAAGTTGGTCCCGTTGTTACCTAGTCAGGATCTGATGATGGTATTCCAGGGAAATCAAGGGCAAACCTCAAATTTACAGGCAATTACGTTTTTGAAAATTTCATAGATCTGTTTAAGTATTTGCGTCTGATAGTCATCATGGGATGATGTGAATGAGCTGATGATGGAAGGTACAACTCCTCAACGGTTAGGAGTTGAAAGAAAATTCTTACGAAGTTATACGTACATGTGAGGCTATTAGGTTGACCTGATAATAAAAAGTAAATCTCATTAACGTTAAGAATTTAGGTGAAAATGGATGCGGACAAATTTCGTCTCTTCACTTGTTTCGTTTTAGCTGTTTGTATGGGTAGTGTTAACACAAAATAGGGATTTAGGAATAGGGTCAAGACCCGCCGATAATACCACGGTGCAATTTTGTCATGCCGGACATCCGTTTCCACCAAAAAGCAGTGCGGTCAGCAATGCTATCCCTGGATGTCCACAAATCGAGCGGGCCCGATGGAATCTCTCCCATTGTTCTAAAGACGTGCGCCCCGGAGTTGGCACCGGCAATAACGCGCCTTTTTCGGCTTTCCTATTCCTCTGGCGTAGTCCCGACTTCATGGAAGACAGCTTTAGTGCACCCGATCCCTAAAAAAGGTGACCGCTCAGATCCGACCAATTACAGGCCAATAGCCATAACCTCATTGCTCTCGAAAGTAATGGAATCCATTATTAACAACCAGCTTCTACGGTACCTTGAGGATCACCAGCTGCTTAGCGACCATCTGTACGGCTTCCGTCAGGGTCGCTCGGCTGGTGATCTCCTAGTATACCTGACACATCGTTGGGCACAGGCCATCGAGAGTAAGGACGAGGCTGTGGCTTTTAGTCTGGATATAGCGAAGGCCTTCGATCGGGTTTGGCATAAAGCGCTACTTTCAAAGCTTCCTTCCTATGGGCTTCCTGAGAAATTATGCGAATGGGTCGCCAGTTTCCTAACTGACAGAAGCATAAAGGTCGTAGTCGACGGCGAATGCTCTGATCTCATGTCCGTTAATGCTGGTGTCCCGCAAGGCTGTGTGCTATCACCCACGCTGTTCCTCTTGCACATTAATGATATGCTGCAAATGAGTGGCATTTATTGTTATGCGGATGACAGCACGGGTGATGCTTTATACACCAGCCGCGCCAACATTTCACGGGAAAACGTCATTGAAAGCCGAACCAAACTTGTGTCTGAAATTGAAACTTCGTTTCAGAAAATATCAGACTGGGGTAAACTAAACCTTATCCAATTTAACCCTAAGAAGACACAAGTTTGCGCGTTCACCGCTAAAAAGCTGCCATTTGTCGTATCGCTCCGTTTTGAGAGCACTACTCTAACTGCCACAGCCAATATCGGAATTCTTGGCGTTGACATATCGAGCGAAGTCCAGTTTCGTGGTCATCTGGAAGGTAAGGCTAAATTAGCCTCGAAGAAGCTCGGTGTGCTCAATAGATCGAAACGGTATTTCACGCCGGCTCACCGCCTGCAACTTTATAAAGCTCAGGTTCGGCCTCACATGGAATACTGTTCACATCTTTGGGCAGGGGCTCCCCAGTACCAGCTTCTCCCTCTAGACCGCATTCAAAGGAGAGCGACTCGAATTGTCGATTGCGAAAAGATTTCTGGTCGGCTCGACACCTTGGCACTGCGTAGAGATGTAGCCTCGCTATGCATTCTCTACCGCATATATCATGGGGAGTGCTCTGAAGAACTGTTCGGCTGGCTGATCCCTGCCGCCTCTTTCCGTCATCGATCTATGCGACAACTCTACCACCCCCACCACCTTGACAGTTGGCAGAGTACTACTGTGCGTTTTAACAGAAATTTTCTGCCCCGCACCATAAAATTGTGGAATGAGTTGCCGCATGCGGTATTTCCGGACAGATACGACGTGCAGACCTTCAAGAAAAGAGCGTATTCCCATTTAAAAGGCCGGCAACGCATTTTGTAGCTCCTCTGGTGTTGCAAATGTCTATGGGCGGCAGTATTCACTTACTATCAGGTGATCTGTCAGCTCGTTTGCCACCTATATTATAAAAAAAAAAAAAATTTAAAGGCGTGATGTTATTAATGTTATGCATGTATGTACATAATTATGTATGTTATTATGTATGTTAAAGAGACGACTGAAAGTTGTCATACAAAGTCTTTTTTTTAAGGACGGGAAATCATCAAATGACCTCTCCCACTCTGGGTGGAACGGAAGGGAGTGTCAGACTTTTACTGACTAAAACCCACCTCGTTCCTTCAGTTGCCCTTTGCGTTCCGGGGCCACGGTATCTCGTTAGAACTTTCCCGCAGCCCCGGCTCAGTTTATCCCGTTTCCCCCCTTGAGGGTTGACATTTCAAAAATCCCTTCTTAGTGCTCACTTATGTTACTAAAGGAACCTCTGTTCAAAATCTCAGACTCCTATACCGAGCGGTTTCGGCTGTGCGTTAATAAATCAGTCACCCAATCGCACCCCCTAAATCACGATTGGAGGGTAGTTTGAAAAAACTTATAATGTCAAACATATTTACTTGCCTATGTACGTGTTCATGCCAAGTTTCAAGTTTATAAACCCAAGGAATAAGATTTTTCATAGAAACGTTTTTACCCCTTTTCCCCCCCTTGGGGGTTGAATTTCCAAAAATCCTTTCTTAGTGCTCCCCTACATATCCCAAGGACATCCCTACATTCCAAATTTCAGCTGTCTTTCGACTGTGCGTTGTCTGTCAGTCAGTCACTCAGTAACGGAAGAGTTTTATATGTATAGATATAATATATAGGTGCAGATTATTTTCTGATCTCTTTATACTCATATGAAAATATTAAAATAGTTAATATTTTTTTAATATGTTTAAGGTGTAATTAAAATCAATATATATATATATATATATATATATATATATATATATATATATATAATATATATATATATATATATATATATATATATATATATATATATATATATATATATATATATATATATATATATATATATATATATATATATATATATATATATATATATATATATATATATATATATATATATATATATATATATATATATATATATATATATATATATATATATATATATATATATATATATATATATATATATATATATATATATATATATATATATATATATATATATATATATATATATATATATATATATATATATATATATATATATATATATATATATATATATATATATATATATATATATATATAATATATATATATATATATATATATATATATATATATATATATATATATATATATATATATATATATATATATATATATATATATATATATATATATATATATATATATATATATATATATATATATATATATATATATATATATATATATATATATATATATATATATATATATATATATATATATATATATATATATATATATATATATATATATATATATATATATATATATATATATATATATATATATATATATATATATATATATATATATATATATATATATATATATATATATATATATATATATATATATATATATATATATATATATATATATATATATATATATATATATATATATATATATATATATATATATATATATATATATATATATATATATATATATATATATATATATATATATATATATATATATATATATATATATATATATATATAATATATATATATATATATATATATATATATATATATATATATATATATATATATATATATATATATATATATATATATATATATATATATATATATATATATATATATATATATATATATATATATATATATATATATATATATATATATATATATATATATATATATATATATATATATATATATATATATATATATCGGCCGGCTCGGCCCATTCACATTGGGCAAGAGAACCCTCAACGAATATATGGGCGTCGGGCGGTGGGCGCTGCCGAGGCCCACGGAAAAATACGGCCTCGGTCTTGTGCAGCGCCACCTTCAGCCTAGGCGGGAGATTCGGTCCACCACTAGCGAACCTCCCGCAGAGGCCAAGCTGGCCGCCTCCCCGAAATTCCTCCCCCTGGCAGTGAGAAGAGTGTCATCTGCATAGCAGATGACAGTCGTGCCACGGGGGAGATTGCCCCGCAAGAGCCAGTCGAATCCGATGTTCCACAGGAGTGGTCCTAGAACGAAACCCTGTGGAACACCGAACTCGACCAAAAATGTTGAGTTATCTGTTGCACTACTTGAAAACGGGTTAAACGATTAATTTTTACATTGTTATAGGGATACTCCGGCAAAGCACTAAGAGGTTGGCCAATCAAAAAATGACCAGGCGTCAAAACTTCTAGATCGTTAGGGTCATTAGATAAGGGACATAACGGCCGGGAATTTAATACCGCTTCAATTTTAGCAAAAATTGTAGTTAATTCCTCGAATGTTAAAGGAGTTTCATAAACGACCACCGACTCTGATGATTCCTTCTTTGTCAAGAAAGAGTTAGAGTCGTCTTAGGGAAGACCGCAAGGAAACGCTACGCGCTAACGCGATAAGGATACAGATAGCTCAACGGGTAAGTTTCGGGTTTTATTTATAAATCTCACCATCGTTATCTAAAGGGTAAGCAATCATAGGTTGAGGGGTCTCTTCGACCTTCCAGAATCTCTCGATGAGACGGGATAAGGATATTCCAGTCATAGGGGGCTCCAATTCACCATAATCGGCAGCGACTGGACCACAAACAATATAACCAAAAATTGTAGATAAAGCAGTAAGGCCGTTAAAGTTAAATATTTTATCTTGTAATAAAAGCGCGCCGAACACGTCAGCACCCAATAGTATATCTATCGGGCCAGGCTTATTATAGGTAGGGTCAGCAAGGGAAAAATCACTACTAGGAAAAAACACAGACTCAGGGAACTCAAACTCAGGATGCGTACCGGCAATCACATCTATAACCATAGCAGAGGTTGACACCTCAGGGAAGGAATTATACAAAGGTTTAAAACACAGGGAAATAGAACCACGGGAAACCACTAAAGGAATATTACCTATGCCACGTACAGGGGCACAGGAGGGGGAGATGGTCAAATTGAGGTAATTATCAACAAGATCGGTTGTAATGAGGCAACCCTGGGCACCGGTATCACATAAGGCACGCGCTTCAATAAAATAGCCACTAGCAGTTTTAACGTGTAATTTAACAGTAGGCAATAATATAAGGGAATTGGGTGAGATATTCAGGCAAGGGGAAGGGGGAGTAATATAAGTATCTAGCTATGTGGGTCTATCTTCTCTATTATAGGAATTATCACGATATCTTATATTATTTTCAACCTGTCTAGGTTGGGGCAGAGCATTTTCTCTGGGGGGAGAAGCTCTCTGGGAATGACGTTGGGGGGAGCGCTGGAGTTGCGAAGGGGAATATTTCTTATGCTGGCCCCCGCCCATATGGGGACCGCGGGTAGAAGCAGGACAGGTACGCGGATAACTGCGTTCGTTAAACCTCGAACTACAATTATAATTGCGATTGTATGAGGTGGGATACATTGGGTTACGGGAATCATTAAAACATAGCATAGTGTGATGGGATGAGCGACCGCAGGTTGAACATTTGTAGTCCCGCTTGCACATAAGAATTGAATGTTTGTCCAAACACCTATAACATAACCGGGAATGTTTTACAAATCCCGATCTTTCTCTAGGATTCATAGCTCTAAATTCGGGACATTCACGGAGGTAATGGGAAGAGGAAGCACACAGGTAACATTTTTTACTATTATTTATTACAGGTAACATTTCTTGTCTATTGTTTAATATAGGGGAGGGAGGAGCCGCAAAGTAAGTATGTTTAGGTACAGTACTTTTAAATTTCGTCAGGTTAGAATCTACAAGGGAGGTGTTGCCAACGTTGTCATGGTGACGACATTCGTCTTCCAAAAAAGTAGTAAGATTTTTAAAGGTAGGTAATTCATCAGCGTCACCGCCATAACAACGCTCAAAACGGGATTTCAAATCAGAGGGAAGCTTAGTCAAACATATATGTACTAACATATAAGACCATGAGGAGACGGGTAACTCTAAACGTTCTAAACAGCGATAGGCAGTTAACAAGGGGTTCAAGAAGGCCGCGCGCAAACCTGTAAATTTATTCGAAATCTCCGGCAGGGTAAGTATCTGGGTTATGTAGGTATCAGCAAGAACCCGTGTATTGTGATACCGCTGTTTCAACAACTCACGAGCAACTTCATAGTTGCCTTCTTCAATTTTTAAATGTAGCAACAACCGCTTAGGTTCATCTGCTAAGGATCCAACTAAGTACTGCAATTTCATTGTGGAGGTTAAATGGTGTTGGGAATCTACTACACTGTCAAACTGGTCAATAAAACTTATCCAGGAATCAGGACGTCCATCAAACTTAGGGATAGGTAAATCAGGTAATCTATTATAAGTAGTTCGCTCAGTAATATTTTTATTACTCACTCCCACGGATGTACCGGCCATGACGGGATCAACTACGGGACCAGGTGGGCACAACTCTAATTGACGCACCCGGAGGTCGTCTATCTTCTTATATACTAAACGCACTTCTTTTTTTATATAATTAATTTCTTGGTAATCGATAGCCGGGTCTAACCCACCCAGGAGCACTGAGGACGCGTTTACAAATAAATTACAATGAGAATCTAAATCCTTGAACCTAACTAATAATCTAGGTATTTCAGAAGTGCCAAGAAGTTCCGAGGTATCGGCAATCCAATCGGAAACAAAGCGTACCACACCTATATTTTTTCTATATTCTGCGCTTTCCGTATATAAGGAACATTTTACTGTTTCATCATGAGTAGCCATTTTAAATTATCAAGTAAACTAATAACTGAACTAAAATATTAAAAATTAATAAACGCGTAATAAACAATGAACCCACTACCAACGGGCGATATCAGAAATCAAGTAAACAAATAACTCAACTAAAATATTAAAAAAAAATAATAAACTCGTAATAAACAATGAATCCACAACAACTGGCGAGATAAGAAACCAGTTACGGTCAGGGACGCGTCGAGTCGGCGATCTACTTATATCGCAATACAACAAAATAATATGATATATAATATGACTACAATTAAGGCTTAAACTTCATTTAAATAAAAATAAAAAAAAGGGGTAACAATAAAAGTGTAGGGATAATATTTTAAAGTAAGTTAGTTTTTTAAGGAAATTATATTAAAATATTTTAACTAACTTCAATTATAATTTAAAACGGGATAGGTAACGTATAGGCGTAATATTATAAAATATATGTAACCATATTATGTGTATTTATTATATTTTATATTTAATATATAAAATTATATTCAATATTTATTTATATATTTTACACATTATACATTCACCCTACACAATTATATATTCAATATTATATGTATAAAAATTTCATATAATATTATTTTTTAAACAACTCGATGCGAACACGTTTTAAAAGGTTAGGAAATCAAATTATATTGTAATTATGCGTTAGGTACCAAATTAAGAGCCAAAATACCAAAACGGGAAAATAACACTGTAATGAAAAGGGACTCAGGGGCATGAACTACGCTATAATCAGGGGAACTCAGAGGGATTAAACTACGCTCTGCTACCAGAAAAGTGTATATATTATATAATGAAACTACGCTCTGCTACCAGAAAATGTATATAGTATATAATGAACTGCGTTCTGCTACCAAAAAATATATATATAGTGAATAGTGGGTAGAATTGGTTCAGCAATTGTGGAAGCGTGCTGAGGGGGAGGTTATTTATTAATTATTTACCTTATAGTCGGTTTTAGGATAATAGAAATTGTACAGTACCTTATCTTCATAATTCACAACACAAACACTGATTGTTCACGGCCGCCATGGAATGTTTCACATTAGTCTTCTTCACTTAGGGTTACTTGCACTATTATCTTTTGTAGGTTTGTCTTTGTCAGGTTCAATATCAAGAGGGAATACACAAAAGGGAAATCAAATAAGGCTGAGGGAAAATCACACCGCTAATTAATATTAGATTCAGGAAGGACGTGCGCTCGCGTCGGCCGTCTTACGTGCCCCTTTTACTACTTCTCGACAACTACTACTGACCGCTCGCGCCTATATATATATATATATATATATATATATATATATATATATATATATATATATATATATATATATATATATATATATATATATATATATATATATATATATATATATATATATATATATATATATATATATATATATATATATATATATATATATATATATATATATATATATATATATATATATATATATATATATATATATATATATATATATATATATCGCCTGCAGAAGGAGGTGTCCGGGCTGCACGCGCGCGTCGCCGAGCTCATGGCCCGACCAGAGGCGTCCGCGGAAGGTCCTGCTACGGCTTCTCTCCCCTCCAACCTTGAGGATATCATCCGCAAGGTTGTTACGGAGGAGAGGGCCTTCATCAGGACCTGTTTCGCGGCCATTGAAGACCGGCTCCTGCCGGAGAAGCGGCTTCGCCCTCCTCTAGCGGCAAATAAGGCGACGCATCCCGCACCGTGTCCCCCAGTGACCGCAGCCCTCAGGGAGCAACCGAAGGGCAAAGGAAAAGGCAAGGGCAAAAAGGCCACTGCAGCCGCCCCGACAACCCAGACGGCACCAGAGGTCGTCGAGAGGGAAGATCCGCTTCTGCCCTCCACCACCCCTTCCAACGCCCCTTGGACAAAGGTGGTATCAAGGAAGCGGAAGGGGAAGAAGTCGGCCCCTAAGCCCCCCGCAGCCAAGCCGAAGGCCAGCCAGCCTGCGACAGACAAGAGGAGTAAGCTCGCTCCTCTTAAGACCGCTGCCGTCGTGGTCACGCTGACTACAGAGGCAGCGCAACGCGGAGAGACGTACGAGTCCGTACTTCGGCGGGCTCGTACGAGCATCGACCCTGCACAACTGGGGGCGGGCAGAGTCACGTGCCGGAAGACCCAAACGGGGGCTCGTATTTTCGAGTTCCCCGGGTCTCAGGGCGGCACCAAGGCAGACCTCTTTGCGTCTAAGCTCAAAGAGGCTGTCGCCGACACGGCCAAGGTCGCTAGACCTATTAAATGTGTGGCTCTCGAAGTGACCGACCTCGATGATTCGGTCACACAAGAGGAGGTGGTGACCGCGATAGCGGCGGCGGGGGGCTGTGCCATCACAGCCATCAAGGGCCGGGCCATTAGGCTCGGCCGCGGAGGCATGGGCACTATGCAGCTGGAGTGCCCAGTCGTAGCAGCCAAGGCGGTTGTGGCCAAGGGCCGCCTTTCGGTCGGGCTTAGCTCGGGTAGGGTCCGGGCACTTGAGGACAGGCCGATGCGCTGCTTCAAGTGCTTCGGCATTGGCCACACCCGGGCTCTCTGTCCCTCCACTGCCGAGCGCACGGAACTGTGCTTCCGTTGCGGCAAAGAGGGACATAAGTCGGCCACGTGCGAGGCTACGACTCCGCGCTGCGCAGTATGCGCTGCCAGTGGTCGTCCCGCCGACCACGTGATGACGGGTAGGAAGTGCTGCCCGCCATCTAAGAAGGGGAAAGCGCAGGCGCGACCTGCCGCTGCTGCCGCCGCCCTCGTAACACCAGTTACCGCGCCGGCCACTGAGGGGAATGCGATGAACACCGAATGAACGGAGCCCATCGCATTCTCCAAGCGAACACCAACCACTGCAGAGCGGCCCAGGATTTACTGGTCCAAACCCTCGCATAATGGTTGGTGGACGTGGCGGTTGTTGCCGAGCCGTATTCTGTCCCTAGTAGCTGGCTGGGAGACGACAACGGCTCGGTAGCACTGGTAGCGCGGTCTTCCACAGACTCCCCTCCCCTCTCGCTCTTAGAGAGGGGACCGGGATACGTGGCCGCCGCATGGGGTGAAGTGGCCCTCATTGGGGTGTACATCTCCCCAAACCGCCCTCTCACGGACTTCGAGAGCTTTCTCGAAGTCCTAGCCATGGTGGTCGGCAGAGTGGTGCAGCACAGGGTACTGGTGGTGGGCGACTTTAACGCCAAGTCGGTGGTGTGGGGTAACCCAACCACCGATGCCCGAGGTCGCGAGCTGGAGGTCTGGTCCGTGTCGTCCGGTCTGTCCCTCCTCAACAGAGGCACAGTCCACACGTGCGTGCGGCGAGAGGGGGGGTCCATCGTGGACCTCGCCTTCGCCTCCCCTTCTTTGGCGGCCCGCATTGTGGACTGGCGGGTGGAGCTGGTGGAGACGCTGTCGGACCACCGATACGTGCGGTTCGATGTCTCCACACAGGGCTCCCGGGGTGGCCGCGTGGGTCTGTCGCACTGTCCGCGGTGGGCGCTCACCCGCCTTGACCGGGAGGCTGCCAGGGAGGCGGCCTTCGTGTAGGACTGGCTATCGCCTCCAGTGGACGTCCGGGACGTGGACGCCACGGCAGCCCGCCTGAGGGACTCCTTGACCGAGGTGTGCAACTCAAGCATGCCTCGGTCTCGCCGCCCTCCTCCCAGCCGCGCTGTATACTGGTGGTCAGAGGAGTTGGGGGATCTCCGGGCCGCCTGTGTGGCCACCAGGAGGGCCTACACAAGGAGCCGGCGGCGGCGTCGTCGCGACCTCGAAAACGAGGGCCGCCTCTATGCTGCCTACATAGAGGCGAAGGCTACCCTGACGACGCGAATGGCCGAAGCTCAGGGTAGCGCGAGGGCGGAGATGTCGGAGGGTCTCGACATTGACCCATTTGGGAGGCCGTACAAGGCGGCACGCAACAGGTTGCGTCCGTGCGGCCCCCCAGTTGCCGAGACCCTCGAGCCGGCGCTCCTGGATGGGGTGGTCCAGTCCCTGTTTCCGCGCAGGGACAACTTCACCCCACCAGTAATGAGCACCCCTCTGGTGGCGGCTCCATCGGCCGAGGAGGTCCCCCCGGTGACGGAGGACGAGGTGGAGGTGGCAGCGCTCTGCCTCCGGGCCAAGAAGACGGCCCCAGGTCCGGACGGCGTCCCCGCCAAAGTTGTGGCCACCGCCGCCTCCCAGATGGGAGGGAGGCTTCGGGACCTCTTCAGCGCGTGTCTGACGTGCGAGAGGTTCCCGAAGCCTTGGAAGGAGGGCCAATTGTGCCTTCTGCGGAAGGAAGGGCGGCCGGCGGACTCCCCCTTGGCATACCGACCCATCGTTCTGCTCGATGAGGTCGGAAAAATGTTCGAGAGGATCCTTGCCGCCCGCATCAGCTGCCACCTGCGCACAATTGGCCCGGACCTAGCGGACGCTCAGTTCGGTTTTCGAGCTGAGCGTTCGACGGTCGACGCCCTGTCCCGACTCAGGGACGGGGTGAAGGAGGCGATGGCCGCGGGGGATGGAGTGTTGGCTGTGTCGTTCGACATAGTCAACGCCTTCAACTCCATTCCCCACTCCACCGTGCTAGAGGCGCTCCGTTTTCACGGAGTGCCCCAGTATCTGCGGGGTCTGTTGGCGGACTATCTGAGCGATCGGACAGTCCGCCTAACCAACAGGTCGGGCGAGCTTCGCAGATACTGCGTCGAGTCCGGTGTTCCACAGGGTTCTGTTCTAGGACCGCTCCTGTGGAACATCGGATTCGACTGGCTCTTGCGGGGAAATCTCCCCCGTGGTACGTCTTTTTTATTTTTCCGTGGGCCTCGGCAGCGCCAACCGCCCGACGCCCATATACACGTTGAGGGTGCCCGCGTTGAGGTGCAGGCCCAGATGAAATATCTGGGCCTGGTGCTCGACAGCAAGTGGCGCTTCGGCGCTCACTTTGCCGGGCTGTCGACGCGCCTGCTGAAAACAGCGGGCGCCCTCTCGTGGCTCCTCCCGAATGTGGGGAGGCCTGGCGATCGATGCCGGCGTCTATACGCCGGCATACTGAAGAGTATGGCCCTGTACGGGGCTCCCATATGGGCGGACTCACTGTGCCGAAGGGAGAACGCCGCTTCCATCCGCAGGCCACAAAGGGCCATTGCACAGCGGGTGGCTAGGGCGTACCGCACAGTGAGTTTTGCGGCGGCGTGCGTTCTGGCGGGCACCCATCCTTGGGAGCTGGAGGCTTGGGTGCTCGCCAGAATGTACGAGTGGACGGCGGGTCAGAGGGCACTGAACCGTCGTCCGGATCCGGGGGAGCGGGAGGAAATCCGCCAGGAGCTGAGGGACGCCGTCACTCGGCAGTGGGCGGAGGACCTCACCTCCGCGGCGTTCGGTCGCCGGCTGCTGGACCATCTGGCCCGTCCTGGGCGATTGGCTCGATCGGCGGCACGGCTCCCTCTCCCTGCGTCTTGTGCAGGTGCTGTCCGGGCATGGTTGCTTCGGATCGTACCTGCACCGGATCGGGAGGGAGGAGTCTCCAGCGTGCCACCACTGCGGGGCCGAGGTGGACACGGCGGAGCACACCTTGGAGGTGTGCCCATCGTGGTCCGAACCTCGCCGCGCCCTGGTGGCAGTAGTCGGGGCCGACCTCACGCTCCCCAGCGTGGTCGCCGCCATGCTGAGCGGGGAGGAGGCATGGGCGGCGGTAGCCTCCTTCTGTGAGGACGTAATGTCACAGAAGGAGGCGGCGGAGCGCACGCGGGAGGATGACCCTCTCGCGGCGCCGCTCCGCAGACGAAGAAGGGGCAGAAGACGCACTTTTTTTTTTTTTTTTTTTTTTTTTTTTTTTAATAAAACAACATCCACAGGCTCACACTTGCCCGTGCCTTTTTTATATTTTATTTATTTTTGTTTTGTTAGTACAAGGCCATATTATTATATACTAAATAAACTTGTAGAAGACGGTAAGTCCTTACTGACATATATATATATTAATTTTTTTTTTTTTTTTGCTTAAAACTAAGTATGTTCTACATATAATTAATGTTAAATAGTAACCTTACTTCTAGTGGTATAGATAAAAGTAAGTATGTTCTAAATATAATTTATGTTAAATACAGTAATCTTACTATTAGTGATATAAATGTAGGGTTATGTTAAATACAGTAATCTTACTATTAGTGATATAAATGTAGGGTTATGTTAAATACAGTAATCTTACTATTAGTGATATAAATCTAGGGTTTCCTTATAAGGTAAGACTTGTGTATTTATTTATTTTTTTTTTTTTATTTATTTTTTTTTTATTTTTTTTTTTTGTAAATATTCAGTTTTTTTTTTTTTTTTTTTTTTTATATAGTAAGAGTTTATACAATTGTTAGGTTAGAATATTTTTAATTTTCTTATAGCTAAATGTCAATCCGGCTGGGTTTTATGGTGTTTAGAGTATTTAGCAAGCCATTCACAACGAGGTTATCGCGTGAATGGATTGCTGCTTTTATATTATATTCCAGGATCTCCCTCACTGAGGCCTCGGTCGCTCGTCTTATAAATGTACCCACGGCATCACCGTCGTCGTCGGAGTAATAGACACAGGTGTTGGTGTGCCTAGTTACTGCGACTACTGCATGAGGGACACTATCGTGTAGTCGTATCCTTGTGTCTCCGCTTCGGACAATGATGACGTCGCCATAAGTCTGCCCCTGGGCTTCGTGTATGGTCAAGACGCGCGAACCGTGACCGGTCCCATATCCCTGGTCCAGCAGGAGTCTTTTTTCCTCCTGCGTATGGGCCAGGAATAAGGTTCCTTCTCTGTCTATTGGTATTTGCGCGCCTGTGAACTTTTCTAGCCTCAGGGATTGTAGGACAGGGCTGGACGAGTACACATCCCCGTACACCTCCGCGATGGCATAGGCCACATCCATAGGGTTGCGGTGCGTGCAGGACAACTCACATGTGATGTTGGTTATCAGTTTGGGACTGCTGTACTTCATTTCGAATAGATTTTGTCTATCGATATAAGGCAGCTGATTTATGTCCCCGATGAGGGTGACAACCTCTGCTCCCGACAGTCTTGCCGCCATGACTATGGCTCCGAAGTGGTTCATTAGGGCTTCGTCCACCGTCAACCGACAAACGATTGTGCCCTCCCTGAACCCGTTTACCAGAACGGAGGCCATAGTGCGCACTCTTGCGAGGGCTTGTGGGCCGAGGCGGTGCGCAAGCTTTCTTCTAAGGTCTTGAGCGGCTTCGACTGTGGTTGTCACAACTACTTCGTGTTCCTCATCGAAATTTCTGATAATGTGGGTCGTCTTCCCGCACCCTGGCACCCCGTTTATCCATATTAGATGTGGCAGTTTCCAGCCCACGAAGGCCGCTAAGGACTCAGGATCGCTTGAGATGGTGTTTGCCATGTCAAGTATCCGGTCGTCCAGCATAATCCTCGTGCACTTGGCTACCACCACAATTGGATCGCTCTTTGGTGTTGCAAAAAACGGGGGAGCCACCCTGTCGGCCTCGAGATCGACCAGGCCCACAAAGCCCTTGGTGCCGTTGTAAGCTGCCATATACTGACCGGACATTTTCCCTTGGATGATTTGGGATGTGTCATTGTCGTATATGGCTGCATCGGCTTCATCGAGTTCCACCTCCAAGAGTGCCTTACTGCCCCTCTGGTAGGTCTGCAGGATCTTTTTGCAAGTGGCTAGGTTCACCTCGCGGGTTGCTTTTAGTATAGCCAGGAACTCGATGTATGCGTTAATTGCGTGGTCTTTTGGGTTTTTAGCTGGTCTTCTCTCGGGCGGTATTATTCTGCCTTTGCCGTGTTTGAGCGGACAGCTACGGCTACTTTCTTTGCTCCCATGCTTGCGAGTTTCAAAGAATGCCTCTGTCGCCCGCTCTAGTCTGGTGGTATGACTACTTTGAGGTGCGAGGCAGGAAGGAGTGGCTTTACTGGATGCGACCGTTTCCAGGATGGTTGTGGTCAGTGCCACAGCACAGCCGCCCGGAGATGCAGTACTACAGTGTGTGCGACGATGGGGCTCTTGAGCGCGTCTCTTTTCATTTGTAATCTTTCGGATCCGGTTAGGCGAGGTGTGGTGGAGAAGCCGTCATTTTGGGGAGATCGATGGCCCTTAGCTTTTAGGTAACTAAGGTTCTCCCCTCTGTCCTCGTAGACGATGACGTGGTGGTTGTGAGAGGCTTTGAGGCACGCGTAATAGTCCGTAATGTTGCCTCTGTCTTGTCCTAGCCTCATCGCGTCTACGCTTATTATTTTCGGAGTTTCTCCACTTGTGCATTCACTCTCTCTTAGGAGCAGCATTGTCGCTTGCGCAAACGGTGACTCTTCCCCCCCCCTCGAATAATGCTATGGTCTTGTTATGCGACTTCAATATTCTGTAGGGAGGGACCTCCACCGTGCGCACTGTGAGCGCGTCGATCCTTTTTCGCGACATCACTGTTGACGTTGTGCTTCCCTTGAGTAGCGATGCGAGTCCAGGTGATGTTTGGACTTTGCCTGAACCGTCCGAGCGATAGAATGCTATTCCAAGCCTCTCAGCGTCCTCACTCATGCAGAGGGCCACGCTTCTGATCTTTATAGCGGCTTCTCCGCTTCCTGTTGTTTTCTTGAGCAATAGCGCAAGGTTGCATGTGGCGGCTGGTGTTGGTGCCTGCGGCGGGCGCTCTCCCGTGAGTAGGTCGCGCAAGAGGTAGGTCGTGCTCGGAATATTTCTGATTTTTCGAGAGAGGGAGGCCAGAAGTGGTGTTATTTTCTTGGGTGGTGTATTAGTTGGTGAGTTTGTTGACATCAGATGTGATGACGTTATTGAGGGGATTTGGGCCTGTTGTGTATGCATAATACTGGAGTTTGGTCGTTGATTTTGGTCTTGATTTGTAGCAGGGTTTGTGCTGGTCGGTATATGTGTGGTTGCTTGAATTGTTTGGGAGCTGGTGGAGGAAGTGGGTAGGGTTTGTGTAGCAGATGGCGTCGTTGGTGTTGGTGTTATGGCGCGGTTTCGAGGAACTGATGTTGAGCCGTTCATCCTGGCGGCGGTTTGGGCAGCTTTCCTAGTGAAGGTGAGGAAGGGTGTTCTTGTGGTCTCCTCCTCCATGATGTTCTGGAGCTGTTGCTGGGTTAGATTAATGCGTAGTTGCATCTCCACCTGTGATCTTTCGAGACCAAACCTTGGACAATCCAAGATTATATGAAGAACATCCTCCTCACTTCGTGGGTCGCAGACGCACGAGGGACTGTCTTTTAGGTGGAACCTGTGTAGGTAGGCCGCGAATCCGCCGTGCCCCGTCAGAATCTGTACGTCGGTGGGTGTTAGTACCGATTTTCTTGCCAGTTTGCTTGCCTTTTTGGCGTTTGGCAAGAAGATTCTGGTGATGGAGCCTGTTTGGGAGGATTCGTATCTGGCCTGCCACCTTTCGACTGTTTCCTCACGAATGCATCTTCTGACATAAGAAATTGGCACCTTGCTGTAATCCGGTGCCGTTTTCTTTGTCAAGGCTGCTTTTTTCGCCAGCTCGTCCGCGCGCTCATTGCCCGCTGTCCCTACGTGGGCCCTCAGCCAGAAGAACCGCACTTGTCTTCCTTCGGTCTGAATTTCTTGTACGCACTTCTTCATCACTATTGCCAAAGGGTGAGTAACCGAAGGAGTTCTCAGGAGATCTAACGAAGATCTTGAGTCGCTCAAGATGTTTATAGAGCTTTCCTTCGATTTCCTCGCCACTTGTATGGCCCTGTATAGTGCGTACATCTCCGATTGGAAGACGGTATTGTGCGGCTCGAGGCGAAAAGTGGAGTACCTTTTTTCCCTCCCCTGGTCCCAGACTGTTAGGGCAGCGCCTACCTTGCCCTCTATTTTGCTGCCGTCTGTGTATATTAAGGGACCAGTTATTTGGTGTTCGTCGAGGGCTTGAGGGTCTAGGTTCTCCAAGCGCACATACTCCGTTGTCCTGAGTTGTGATGGGTGAGGATTTTGCAATGGTCCCACCCTGCTTTCTATTTCGCGTCCCGGCGGTAAGAGCTCCACGCTATGGCCTTTCTTTGTTTTGAATAGAGTGGCAGCCTCCCGGATCCGGAGGTCGAGGGGGAGAAGGCCTGATAGGACGAGTGCCGACGTCAGAGACACCGTTCTGTACGCTTTGCAGATTTTTTGCGCGAATCCTCTTTGCAGCGAGTCGAGCTGGTTTCTTACGCTCAGTTTCTCAGCTGCTGGAGACCACGCACTTGCTGCGTACAGCACGATGGGCTCTATCACCGCCACATAGATTGTTCTCACTACCTCTCCATTTAGACCCCATGACACTTTTGAGGCACACGCAAGCTGTTTGTATATATCTGCCGCCTTTTTACAGGTGGCGGATACGTGCGCGTTAAACGTGAGCTTGGAGTCTATGGTGAGGCCCAGCAACTTCATTTCTGTAACAAGACTTAGCGGTTTCCCTGCCATGTGAATTTGGGGGGTGTCAAACTTGAGCTTTTTCGTAATGACCATCGCGTGGGTCTTGTGCGCTGCAAAGCTCAGCTTGTTTTCATTTCCCCAATCCTGTACGGCTGTTAGTGTGGCTTCCGCTAAAGTCTGTAGTTCGCTGGTGTGGTGGCTCGAAAATGTGAGAACAACATCGTCCGCAAAGGCCTGGCAATGTACCCCCATTGACGCCAGTTTGTGGAGGAGCGAATCAAGAATTAGGTTCCAGAAGAGTGGCCCACCAATGGATCCCTGGACACATCCCTTCGTGGTAAACCTCTCGCTTGTCGCTCTGGCGTAGTTGATGACGACTTTCCGGTCTTGTAGGTAGGATGCCACTAAGGCGAATAGGTTCTTCGGGCAATGTTTTTGCACCATCTGCTTTTAAGGGCTGGCCACCATGCGTTATCGAAAGCGCCCTCTATATCCAGGGAGATCAGTAGTACCGTCCTCTTATGACATGTGATCTCCGTTCTGATGTGATTGACTAGATCATAGAGTGCGTCCTCGGTTCCCCTTTGTGGCATGAAACCGTACTGGTTGGGATGTAGGGTAGGTAGGAGGCGCCACTGTAACCTTCCCACAAGGAGTTTTTCTACTGTTTTTCCCAGGACGGACAGTAGCCCTATGGGTCGGTAGGACTTTGGATGGGTGTAGTCCTCTTTTGCTGGCTTGCGGAGTATGCACACATGGGCGACTTTCCATTGCTTGGGGAAGTAAGATAGTAAGAGGCACTTATTTGCGATTGCCATGAATACTTCCCTGTTGCTATTGATTGCCGCACCACATATGTCCGAAGACAATCCATTCGGGCCCGGAGCTTTCTTTGGGTTCTGACTAGATAGAACCAAGTCTAGCTCCGCGTCGGTGAACGGGGGGTCATCCTCGGATAGATCTTTAATCTCCGCTAGGGTTCTGTTTTCTGTAATCTCCCTGGTCCGTTTGTGCTGCTCTGTTTCAGCGTCCGTAGAGTCATCAGGATAGAAGGTTTCGGCTAGCAGGTCGGCTGACTGAGCCGGTGATAGCGTTTCGCCGGCCGTGTTCCTAAGTAAAGTATCTTCATACCTTCTTGATGTTTTCCTGATAACTCTATGAATGCCGTCCCAGACGCTTTCTCGGTCCTGAGATGTACAGAACTCCTTCCAGCTTTGCGTGGCTGCCTCATTGGCCCTTTGTTGGTAGATGTCCCTTGCCAGTACGTATTGCTCGACTGTGAACTGTCGGCGGCTTGGAGCAGCGTTTCTGATGTGGCGTTTTTTCCTCAGGACGTCCTTTTGAAGATTTTCTAGGGTGGGTGTCCACCACGGCGGCCTGGGATCGCCCCTCCACGCCTTTAACTTAGGAATCGCTATCTCGCCCGCTTTATGGATATTTGAGGTATAGATGCTGAGTACCTCGTCGAGTTCCTCCGGGCTTGCGGCTGCCGAGATCCTACTCGCTGTTAAGTTGTGCTCGACTAGTTTCTCCCTGAGGGTGGAAGTGAAGTCCGACCATCTTGCCTTCTTGGTGTTGTATTTGCGCGTTGTTATTGGCGTCAGGGATTTAAGAGCCCTTTCCAAGCGCAGCGCGAAGGTAATGGCGTTGTGGTCTGATGTTATTAGACCTCTGTCCACTCTCCAGAGTTCCGCTCTGTCAAGCAGGGACTGACTTACTAAGGTCACGACCAAAGCCTACGTATATTTTCCCATTCTGCGTGAAATGCTTCCAGATGATGGGCGACAGTTCTAGCACCGGATGGCATTCGTGCGGGTTTCGGGCCCTTTTCCTGTATCGGACCCTTATTCTCATGTCTGCTTCGTTGATGCCCTGTAGAAGGTGTTTATTCTGGGCTTTTATATGGTCTATTATCTCCTCGTTCGAGAAGCAGCTGAGAACTCCCCGCACACATGCTAGAGGGTCCTGGTTCGTTGGCTCCCTGATGGTGAGGTCCTTATTGTGCGTTACCTGCTTCTTGATTATGTTTACGTCCTCCTTACTCGGACATCTAAGGACCACTTTTTGGTCCCTGGCTTTCCGCACCCTGTCCACTTTCGCCCCTGTCTTTTTAAGATCCAGGGCGTCCCTAATCTTGGTGATGACATTTTCACTGGTCTCCGTGGGTATTTTCGAAGAAATGATCAGGGTGTGGCTCGAATGGTGGTTTTTGGGCTTAGCAGCGACCTGAGCAAAGGTGTGGTCCCGCCGGGGGTCTTTCGCTCTTCTTTAGCTCTGTAACCCCCTTTTCTATAGATGCCAGGGATTGTTTCACCTCCTGAACCGCCAGTTCTGTTCCAAGTGACGGCCTCTCAATGTGCACAAGTTCGCGTGCGTGCCGAGAGCGCTCCTTCTCCAGATTGCATTTATGTCGATTTCGGGAGTCCGAGAGGGAGAGGACCGTCTCGTAGAGGCCCTGCAGGCTGTCATGTGCGGTTGCTTTGGCCTCCCTCTTCATGTTCGTCGCGGACTCCAGCGCTTCCAGCCCCTTGTGTAGCAAGGTGTTCGCTACCCCTGTTACCATATCCATCGCGACCCCGGTACCTTTCTTTGGGGTCGAGTAGAGAAGGCTGACCCTTCTGGCGCTTGAAGCGGAGGAGCCAACCGACGACGTCTCTACGTCCGAGTCGGAGGCACATGGATCCGTGTCGGGGTGGGTGACAGTAAATTCCGCCACATTCTGTTTGGGAGGAGTGTATGGTGGTTGGAGGAGGGTTGTCTCTTTCGGCGCTACTGACGCCGCTTTTGTGAGCACTTTCTGCCTCAGTGAGGAAGATTTAGACGATGGGAGATCTCCCTGCTTACGTGATGCGGATTTTACGATTTCACTTTTGGAAGACATTTTTTGTAACTAAATTTGCTTAAGTGGATTTTTATAATTTATTCTTACAATATGATCCTGCAATATTTTCACAATGTGTCTTATAATATTTTATTATGGTAGTTGGGTTACCCCACACCACCGACTTGGCGTTAAAATCGCCCACCACCAGCACCCTGCGCTGCGCCACTCTGCCAACCACCATGGCTAGGACTTCGAGAAAGCTCTCGAAGTCCGTGAGAGGGCGGTTTGGGGAGATGTACTCCCCAATGAGGGCCACGTCACCCCACGCGGCGGCCACGTATCCCGGTCCCCTCTCTAAGAGCGAGAGGGGAGGGGAGTCTGTGGAAGACCACGATACCAGTGCTACCGAGCCGTTGTCGTCTCCCAGCCAGCTGCTAGGGACAGAATACGGCTCGGCAACAACCGCCACGTCCACCAACCATTCTGCGAGAGTTTGGACCAGTAAATCCTGGGCCGCTCTGCAGTGGTTGGTGTTCGCCTGGAGAATACGATGAGTTCCGTTCATTCGGTGTTCATCGCATTCCCCTCGGTGGCCGGCGCGGTAACTGGTGTTACGACGGCGGCGGCGGCAGCGGCAGGTCGCGCCTGCGTTTTCCCCTTCTTAGATGGCGGGCAGCACTTCCTGCCCGTCATCACGTGGTCGGCGGGACGACCACTGGCAGCGCATACTGCACAGCGCGGAGTCGTAGCCTCGCACGTGGCCGACTTATGTCCCTCTTTGCCGCAACGGAAGCACAGTTCCGTGGAGGGACAGAGAGCCCGGGTGTGGCCAATGCCGAAGCACTTGAAGCAGCGCATCGGCCTGTCCTCAAGTGCCCGGACCCCTCCCGAGCTAAGCCCGACCGAGAGGCGACCCTTGGCCAGGACCGCCTTGGCTGCTACGACAGGGCACTCCACCTGCATGGTGCCCATACCCCCGCGGCCGAGTCTAATAGCCCGGCCTTTGATAGCTGTTACAGCGCAGCCCCCCGCCGCCGCTATCGCAGCCACCACCTCCTCTTGAGTGACCGAGTCATCGAGGTCAGTCACCTCAAGAGCCACGCATTTGACAGGCCTGGCGACTTTGGCCCTGTCAGCGACAGCCTCTTTGAGCTTGGACGCAAAGAGGTCTGCCTTGGTGCCGCCCTCAGACCTGTAGAACTCGAAAATACGAGCCCCCGTTTGGGTCTTCCGGCACGTGACTCTGCCCGCCCCTAGTTGTGCAGAGTCGATGCTCGTACGAGCCCGCCGAAGTACGGACTCGTACGTCTCTCCACGTTCCGCTGCCTCTGTAGTCAGCGTGACCACGACGGCAGCGGTCTTAGGAGGAGCGAGCTTTCTCCTCTTGTCAGAGGCTAGGCTTGGCTGCGGGGGGCTTAGGGGCCGACTTCTTCCCCTTCCGCTTCCTTGATGCCACCTTTGTCCAAGGCGCATTGGAAGGGGTGGTGGAGGGCAGAAGCGGGTCTTCCCTCTCGACTACCTCAGGTGCCGTCTGGGTAGTCGGGGCAGGTGCAGAGATCTTTTTCCCCTTGCCTTTCCCTTTGCTGTTGGATTGCTCCCTGGGGGCTGTGGTCGCTGAGGGACCCGGCGCGGGAAGCGTTGCCTTATCCGCCGCGAGAGGAGGGCGAAGCCGCTTCTCTGGCAGCAGACGGTCTTCAATGGCCGCGAAACAGGTCCTGATGAAGGCCCTCTCTTCCACGACCACCTTGCGGATGATATCCTCAAGGTTGGAGGGGAGAGGCATGGAACTTCACCTCGAGTATGGCATCTACCGTCGACCGCCCCCTGCGGAAGCCATACTGCAGGTCCGAGAGGTCCGGACCTGTCCCCTCCAAATGGTGTTGTAGCCTCATGGCTACAACACGCTCGAAGAGCTTGGCGATCTCACTCAAGAGCACGATGGGCCTGTAGGCGGAGGCTGAATCCGCCGGGCGACCCTCCTTCTTGATGAGGACTAACCTGCCTGTCTTCCACCGCTGTGGAATTATGGCTTGAGCTAGACAGACAGAGAATAGTCCTCGCACTCTAGGCCCCAGGGTGTTCAGGGCCAGAGTTAAGGCCCGGCCGGGAACGCCATCCAGCCCAGGCGCGGTGCTCTTGTGTCGAGATCGGCAAATAGCCTAAGCCAAAATCCCGCACCCTTCTCGACTCGTGAGAAAAGCGGGGAGCCCGCAGCATCCTGGGTGATGAGTGCTACCAGCCCGGTGTTATCGACGACCCAGTTGTCCCTGGCGGGAACGCTGTAGGGCTCCGGAACAACCGCCACGTGTATCGACCACTGCGCCAGGCTTTGGACCAATAACTCATGGGCTCTGGCGCAGTGGTTGATGTTTGCCTGCAGCATCTGGAGCGCCATTATTATTGCTCCATATTCTGCAGCTCCTCGCCCTGCACAGAGGCTTCAGATCGGCTACGAACTGTCTGCCGAGCCGAACCTCTACCAACGCCTCCCCGCTTCTTTGATGGGGCGCACACTTTGGCGCAAACTGCACCACCTGCCAGATGATTTGCAGGTCTATTTGCCTCCTTACAAATCGGGCAATGTGCAGGAGCTGAGCAATCATGTTGTTTATGCGCAGGCATCCCACATCTGAAACAGTGTGCACTCCGATCTGTAGCGCTCTTGCATTTTGCTGCTACGTGGCCCACCTCATGGCATCGAAAACACCACAGTACACGAGGCTGCAGCAGCTGTACACGCGCTGACACGAAGCCGACCAAGAGCCTTCCACCGCTGACTCTCTTTGCAGCTGACACCGGACATCGGACCCAAGCTGTGCGAAGCCCTTGCCGATCTTGGCGGATCTGACCTATTTTTATGGCTCCATCCTCACAGCCTCCTGCTCGGCTCACAGCCATTGCTACTTCCTCGGAGGACACTGAGTCATCGAGACCACTCACCCTCAACTCCGCACACCTGGTTGGCCAGGAGTCTGGCGCCTGTAGAAGCTACTACGTCCTTAATCCCCAGATCTTCCACCGCTGTGGAATTATGGCTTGAACCAGACAGACAGAGAATAGTCCTCGCACTCTAGGCCCCAGGGTGTTCAGGGCCATCTTCACTTTGTCTTTGATCTGGGTGAGGACGTCCTTGTACGTAATCTCCTTGTTCGCTGCGCCTGGCTGTAACTTCAGAGAAATTACAGCCGATCTTGGTTGGCGTAGCTTAGGAGGCTTCGGCGCTGGTTTGACGTTAGGTCGTAACCCTTCCTTGTTCACCTTAAGGGCACCTTTCTTCTTGCCCTTTTGACGACCACATTCCACCCCTCCGTCATGTTAGCCGGAGCAGGTGGCAGAGGCCGAGGCTCGGGAACTCGGGCCGTCTTCCCCTTGCCTTTTCCCTTACCCTTGGCTTTTGAGGCCAATAGCCCATTCGTGCGGGCTGGGTTTGCGGGGGGCATTAGCGTGGTCACCTGGGCTTCTGGTGATTTTGCCGCAGATGTTGAGGCGACAATTGCAGGTGCTCGACTCGCTGCCTATGGGGGCCTCAAAGGTTTTGCAGGAAGCAACCTCTTCTCTATAGCGTCCAAGCGTGCACTCACCATGATCCCAACCTGGACCATGATGTTTCGTGCCAGCTCATCAGGCGACCCCGTCTGCACTACTCGGGCGGAAGTTGGCTTGCTCCTGAGGTTTTGCGCCTCTGCCGTGCGATTGCAATCAAGGTCAGCCCGTAAAAGACTGACCTCTCTCTGCAACTCCAGCATATTATGCTCCAGCCTTTTGTTGCGAGCATGCAAATTTAGCACTCTCGCTTCTTTTAGAGCTCCTGCATCGCAGAGTGACACTCCTCTTGTTTCTGGGCCTTTTTCAGGCACCATAACACCACCCTCTACGGGCAACAACTTCTCCCCGCATTCTACGGGCAACCGAACTTCACCGCCCTTCTCGGGCACTACCTCTGCTCCGCCCTTTTCGCCCCCCCCCCCACAGATTCGGTGGGGCTGCACGCCGAAGCGCGAAGGGATTCTCCAACCTCTAAGAGGCTGGTACCCTTCTGGGGTAATTTTGTTTTTTGACTTGCCATCATGAGTTTTTTTTTTTGCTGTTCCGGCTGGGCAGCGGGCTTTTCTGTCGGAGTGTGCTCCCCTAGGCCGTGTACATAACTATGCACTAAAGACACGCCCATGCCTAGCTGGAATAAATTCCCGATCCACTCGCCCGTAAGAGCGAGTGGTTTTCCTCTATCCGCCACCCGGGGGACGCGCAGTAGGAGGACCAGCAACTCCTATGGGAGAGACGCGTCCCCACATAAGCCGGCGCAACTCCTCCCCACTTATGCCACGTTTACGCAATTCTGTAATTGTCACTTTTCCAACACGCTACGAATAATTAAATATTTTTAAATTAATTTTTTCACATAATAAGATGGTGTTTCTCGTTCTATTTTTACTATACAGAATCTAGACTGATACATATAGTTTTACCTTAATCATATCGTATTGCAATACTAAAAATAAAATTGATATTATGTCACAACTTACAATAGATGACACCAATTTTAAAATATATAAAACGAAGTGAAAAAAAATACAAAACAAAAATGGCGTCCAGCTTAAAAAAATATTTCCACTGACCTTTCAATTAGCAAGTGCTCCCTTTCTCTGCTTCACCCTGGTCTTGGCTTTGCTCTTTATAACCATGACTCCACGTGGACAACGTGGAGTCATGGTTATAACTATGACTCCACGTTGTTCGTAACGAGGATCATCACAAGGTCCGAGACCTATGGAGTAATTTTGGAAGTATCTGTGTGCGTCTTCCTGCGATACTGATCTCTCTAAAGATACTACATTTCAGATAAAAATGATTTCTAGAGTTTTATACTTACAAAAAACGGAGAAAAAACAAAGCTTTTAAAGGATCACTTTGTCGCGCATTCGTCAGTTTGTCATTTCGGTTGTCATATGGATGTAGCTCAAATTAATGTAAAGTCCCTTGGAGATTCACGCTTAATCTCGTTTATAGTAAAGTAAGCATAGGGAACCACAGAGGCCGTAGGAAACTAGCGTTAAGATACTCCGTACATTGCTTTCCGCTTTTTTGAGCCATTAAATTCAATCAAATTTGAATGTATATTCAAATATTACAATTGAGCTGTGCTTGTTTTTATTTTAAAGCATATTTTTGTGTTATTATTACGGGGTAGATAAACAATATATTAAGCATTTTATTTTGTGGAACCTTCCATATAACTTCATCAATCAAACTGAAAGCCGAAGCTACTAGATTTTCCAACAAAAAAAACCTTAGTAAGTAATTAGCTACTTAATAAGTATGTATATAAGTTACTGAGTAAGTAAATAACTTACTGAGTATTGAGTAGATATAGATATATAGTAGAATAAGTTTCTGAGTAGGTAAATAAGTTACTAAGTAAGTAAATAAGACTAAGTGAGAAAGTAAGTTATTTTTTCTCACCTGCTTCACCCATTCATTTTCAGACTGTTCGATGACATGTGCATATCTGTTTCCCATCATAGCTATCATCATGTTAAGCAGCAATATGGGGACGAATACCTTGAATAGTGCGAACACGGTCTTAGCAATATTTGGATATGTTGTTTGGCCGAAATCTGAATACTGTAGACATTAATCGATTTTAAATATCATATATTATATAATATTATCACTACTATAATATTGTAATAGTATATTGTACTTTATAATATATACGTAATATTATACAGTACTAATAGTACCTAATATTTTTGTAGCACTTTAAATTCATTTATCTGGTCAGCTTGCTTGTTTATATGATATAAACAAGCAAGCTGACCAGATAAATGAATTTAAAGTCAGGCGTTTAAGAATTTTCCTTAATATTTTCTTCTATGGTACAAAAGAAAAGGTTTTTCTTTTAATTTTTTTTTAACTTCACGCTTTATCCCGCACAAGGCAGGGTAGGCAGAGGGAACTGCAGGGACCGTGGGAACCTAGTGTTAAGACACTCCGTTGCTTAGCCCCTGCTTTCTCCGTCCCCGCTTTCCGCCGTTTTTGAGGCATTGCGTGTTTTGTGGCGGAACTCAACGCCGCGCTTTGCCTAGTTTGCCAGAGCGAAGAAAATGGAAATAGAAAAATCCATCTTCTCCGACTGGGAATCGTACCCAGTAACCGTCGCGTTTTACAGACAGACGCTTACGCCTCTGCGCCACTTTTAATTTTATTCTAAGAATTACTATTTTTATATTAATGACTTACTTGACTTGACTTAAGGTCCTAAGTCCCCTAGATGGGGCAGAGGGCATCCACAGTGCGTCGCCATCCCGTCCGGTCTTGAGCATCGCGCTTCACTTCGCTCCAGGTCCTCCCTATGTTTGCCACCTCTGCAGCGACCGTCCGACGCCAGCTCAGTTTAGGGCGGCCACGTTTTCGCTTGCCTTGGAGATTCCAGTCTAGGGCTTGCCTAGGGATGTGATCTGGATCTCTTCGGAGCGTGTGGCCAATCCATCCCCACTTGCGACGCTTGATTTGCTGGTCGATCGGAGTTTCGCCGCAGCGTTCCCAGAGTTGTATGTTGGAAATTTTCTCGGGCCAGTAAATACCGAGAATGCGGCGAAGACAACGGTTAACGAAGACTTGGAGTTGGCGCGAGATGTCTTTTGTGACCTTCCAGGTCTCACACCCGTATAGCAAAACGGTTTTAACATTGGACCGGAATATTTTGAGCTTAACTCTCCTAGTCAATTTCCGGGATTGCCACACGGGGCGCAACTGTGCGAAGGTTGCTCTTCCCTTGGCGATTCTCGAGGCGATGTCCTCCTCGGTCCCTCCAGCTTCAGTCACGATACTTCCGAGGTAGGTAAACTTGTGGACTCTTTCCACAACCTCTGTGCCGATGAGCAGCGGTAGAAAGCTAGTTGCTCTGCACCTCATCTCCTGGGTCTTCCGGGTGTTAATTTTTAACCCCATCTCCGTTGCTTCTCCACGTAGGTCGTCCAGTTTGGCTTGCATATCGGCGCGTGTGTGACTTAGCAGACATAAGTCATCGGCATAATCCAGATCTTCTAAGGTGCCGGAAAGTCCCCATTCTATGCCGCGGCGCTTATTGCTGGTACATTTACGCATAATGCCATCGAGAACGACAAGGAAGAGGAGAGGAGAGAGAAGACACCCTTGCCTTACACCCGCTCGTACTTGAATGTCCTCCGAGACGAGGCCGTCATGTGTCACTCTACAAGAGTAATTCTTGTAGATGGCCTGTATTAGGTTAGTGAGTTTCTCGGGGACTCCAATTTCCCGCAGACGGGCCCAGATACTGCTCCACCTCAGCGTGTCGAAGGCTTTTTCGAAATCAACGAAGGTTATGTATATTTCCCTCTGCCATTCTGATGCCTGTTCGAGGATGATACGTAGAGTATTGATCTGGTCCGTGCACGATCGGTTGGGTCGGAAGCCAGCCTGTTCTTTACGAAGGAGGGGTTCAACGGCATTCGACAACCTATCCAGGATAATCCTGCAGAGCACTTTGGATGGGGTCGAGAGCAATGTAATGCCTCTCCAGTTGCCACACTCACTAAGGTCTCCCTTCTTGGGCACGGTGATGAGAAGGCCTTTGTTCCAGTCATCGGGCAATTCTTCGGCTGACCAGATATTGCGTATGAGAGGTGTAAGCGCGTTTACGGCGGTAGGGATATCGGCTTTAAGCATTTCCGCCGTAATGAGGTCAGCTCCTGGAGCTTTGCCACTCTTAAGTGACAAGATGGCCTCCTTTACTTCCTCTCCAGTAGGCGGAGACACGTCAATGTCGAGGCATTGTGCAGGTTGGCTGATAGCGGGTGGCAACTTATTATTGGGATCGTTGGGGACTCGGAAGGTTTCCTCAAAATGTTCCCGCCAGCGTTGAAGCTGTTCCTCCGATGTCACGAGTAGCTGGCCTCTCTTGTTTTTTAAGGGCTTTTTGTTCCTCTGACTTCGGTTTCCGGCTAAGGCTTTTGTTGCCTTATACATCTCCCTGAGATTACCGGAGTCAGCAGCGCGTTGGGCACAATCCGCTACACTTTCCGCCCATATTCGTCGATCTCGACGTGTACTGCGGTATATGCGTCTGCGTATCAGGCGGTATTGGAGCCTCAGGTTTTCACGCACCACAGCGTCGTCCGTTGCTAGGAGTTGGAGGTGAAGTTCACGCCTTTGGTTGATGAGGTCCCAGGTATTTTGTGACATCCAGTCTTCGCGAGTGAATATTTTATGTCCAAGAACGACAGAGCTGGTCTCTGTGTAGGCCATTTTTATGTAGTTCCACTCCGCGTTGACAGAAGTGGAATCCCTTGCGAGGGTGGAGAAGCGATTTTGGAGTTCTAGTCTGAAGGCTTCACCTATTTTAGGATCTCGAAGCTTGCTCACCTCAAACCGTTTGCCCATCCTGGTGGTCACGTTGCCCTTTCGCGCCACAGCTACTTTGAGCCGTATTTCTGCTACGAGTAGGATGTGGTCGCTGTCAATATCTGCACCACGGCGGTTGCGTACATCAAGTAGAGATGAGCGCCATTTTGAACTGATGGCCACATGGTCTATTTGGTTTTTGGTGACTCCATCGGGTGAATTCCATGTATATTTATGGTGTTCTCCGTGGATAAATAGAGTACCTCCGATGGTGAGATCGTTGTCTTGACAGAACTCCAGGAATCTCTCCCCGTTCTCGTTCCGGACTCCCAGCCCGTTTCTTCCCATGTGTCTTTGACATCCGTCGTTGTCCGTACCAACCTTTGCATTCAGGTCGCCCATGACGATAACTATGTCCTGTTTGCGGATCTTCTCCAGTGTCAGGTTGAGTGCACTGTAGAAATCGTCCTTGTCTTCCTCAGGTGCTAAATTAGTGGGTGCGTAGCACTGAACGACGGTTATCTTGCGGGCTTTGCTGTTAAATCGAGCTGTGATGATTCGTTCTGAGATCGGTTTCCAGTCCAGAAGGCTCTTCATTGCATCACCAGAGAGGAGGAATCCGACACCGTTTTCACGGGCACCCTCTACATCTTCCTTCCCGGAGTAAAGCAATGTAAGGCCTCTGGACGTTCTCAGCTCTCCGAATCCGTTTCTGCGCACTTCACTAAGACCGAGTATTTGCAGTTTGTAACGTTGCATTTCTACTTCTGCTTGGGCTAGTCGGCTATCCTCACTCAGCGTTCGCACATTCCAGCAAGCAATTCGTGTCCGTATTTTCATGCCAAAGGTCGTCGTTGTTTGATCGGTCCGGTTTTGCACTGTTTCTGTTTCTTTAATCATTGTGTGGGTTTTTGGGTAAGCGGATGATTAGCCCACTATACCCTAGCCCATTGGTGGGGCTGCCACCTTTGAGCCCATGGGCGTGCTCGGTTTTATCTCGGGTTTCCTCCCTAGTGATCGAGTTCTGTTTTAAGGCGCAGAAGATTCACCTTTCGCCCTGCATCCTCTGCTCAGCTACAACTCGAGATGGCGGTCACGCGGTAGCGCGGTTGTAGCAGTTCCCGGGGGAGACGGCGGGGACGTGGATGACTCGGACTTATTAGGGCTCTGCTTAACTTATATATATTAATACTTACACTATAATCTCCTAAAGTTATTTGAAACAAAGCCATCCACGTGCTGGGATAGCTAGAGTATAGCGTCGATTGTACATTTGGAAATCCTGAAAATTATCAAAAGGTGAAATATATTAAAATATTAAGTAAAATATAAAAGATATCTAAAATAAATTTACCTTTATATAAGAAATAAAATGATTGTGAAAATCCAAATAAGACGATGCAATATATAATACCGAAAGTAAACATGTCACCCGTGATCATACTGTATATCATGGTAACAAATGGACCGGTCAGTTTCACTGCTCTGAAAAGTAGGAAATATGAAAAAAAAATTTTTTTGAAAGTAAAATATATTTATGTGAGGACCGTCGTGGCGCAGAGGCGTAGCGTCTAGCTGTAAATGCTACTGTTTATGGGTTCAATTCCCATTTTTCTTCGCTCTGAAAACTAGGTAAAACGCGGCGTTGAGTTCATCCAATCAACACGCAATGCCTCGGAAAAGGTGAAAAGTGGGGGCGGAGAAAGCAGGAACTAAGCAACGGAGTGTCTTCGTTCTTCGTATTGTTCCTGCAGTTCCCTCTGCCTATCCTGCCATGTGCGGGATAAAGCGTGAAGCTAAAAAAATATATGTGTAAGCATATAAGAAAAGTTGGCAAAAAGTCAATAATTTTGATACGCACCCAGCAAAGAACATGAGCAAAAACCACGATCCTGGCAGGGCAAATATTAAAATTCCTTCTTCTAGTGACGTTTTTAAACTAAACCGCGCGGGAATACACGCCAGCACATTTTGCCGGTTCGTGCATCTAAAATAAAAATCCGTTGTTGAGCGAGTGAGGAGCGCAGCGACGAGCGAAGCTCTCTGTTAGTGGGGGTCTATGCATTCTTTGTTCGCTAACTCCTCCTAGACCACTGAACCGATTTTGATCGGATTTGTTTTAAACGATCACTGTGGTCATGAGGAGTGCCAACATATATAAAAAACTGTGATCGGACATGTCCTTGAGGAATAATTGAGAAAAAACCAACAAAATTCGATTTTCATTGAAAATGCATTGGATTAGCTTGCGCGTGCAATTTCTCTATGGCCAAACACATTGTGAACTTAATTTATTGAGAAACCCATTGAAATTTGCTAGCGCGCGCCATAAACAGAGATTTCAATTCCCCAGCATAACTCTATGGTACAATTATCACCCCTCATCCCTCAAGGACATCATTTCATGAAATGCGATATAGCTACCACTTGGACCTAATTTCCATGCAAAGTTTCATCGAGTTCTGTCAAACGGCCTCGGAGGGGACAGGCTACAAAAAACGGCGAAGTGAACATATAAGAGCTTCGCTTCAAAAAGTGTCTTTATTGTACCGCTTCCGCGCTCGCTCAATTAACAGGCCGGATGGGCTGAATACCTAGTATATTTTATTTAATTACTCGAAATAAAGTATTCACTCACCTTAAAGCGATATTTTGGAACAAAACACAAACACATTCTTTCGTCGAACCAAAAAATAAATTATAACTTTTCATGAGAGCATGAGCATCATATTAGTATGACACTAAATAAGTGAGAATTACAGAAATACTCCAAGAAACCTACCAATTGCTTAAAATAAGCAATGACGCCTTGATTTTTAATTTCATCTCCTTGTTGCAGAATGATATAGCACAATGTACTTATTATAGTTCCCAACTCCGTAGATAGTCGTATACCGCTTCTTGCATCTTCCACTTCGAGACCCCAGCGAGGGTGAGCATCTGCCTCCAGACTGCTATGTCGAAGGTATACTGATACAGAGAGTAACAGAAGATGCAGCATCAGGATAAGTAGACGCTTAAGAAATTTAGTCTAAAAAAATGTGATCAAATAGATTTTTTCTTGTAAAGTGTAAATTTCAAAGGAATCTTCAGCTACACAAGTATTTCAATAAACATACTCTCGCAAATGTTTTCTATTTCTCTTCCTGCAATCTTTGTATGATCCCTCCATCTAACATGTTTAAATGTTCTTGTTTGGTTCCGTTCAAAATAATAAAAAGCGCAGAGTTCCAATCTGTTCAATAATTTAAAAACCCCAGTTAATATATCGTATCAGAGCACACCGATATAACAATTAAAAAATATATTTAGAGACTTTACACTCCTCATCAAATATATCATGAAGTAACATTTTTGTATCTGACAAAAATACGGGGAAGGTTTTCTATTCGACGTGTTTGTTTTTAAGGCTCTTTACCCCAAAGTAAAAACGGAATCCTTATAGGATCACTTACTTGTTTACATATAGCATAAATAAAATAAAATAACTTATAGTATAAATAAATTAATAATTTGTTACTTATAACAAAGTTATGCTTGTAGTTCATCACAAGCAAAATGAGTGGATACGATCGCAAATTTAAATTTGTTTTTATACATAATATCTTGTTCAGCGAAATAACTACAAATAGAAAACTACCGCAATCTCGGACATTAGCATCGTTGTGATTTGAAAATTTGGAAGTCGATGAAACGAAAATGCGACAGTAAAAAGGGGACAGACGCATAAATTCATAACATTTAACGTGGAAGAAAATGAGATAGGAAGCATTATACAGAGTTACTTTGTCTTGGGCCTCAGCGTTGTAATTACGTGTTTGTGTGCGCATGCGTAAAACAAACCTTGAGAAACGGCATCACAACAACCGTGGTGTTTTATATACGTGTACGTGATTATACATTACGTAGACGCTATGATCGGAAAAGAAAAACGTTCATGAATTTTGTGCATCGAAAATCTTTTTTTAATGTGCAAAAGTCAATTCTATGACGAGTACTAATGGTTATTTTACTGTTCAAAGTAATGAAACTATTACAAACTTATATTTGTAGTTAATTTCATATAAAATAATTTATATTAGGATACGGTGAAATCATAAACTATATACTTATACGATAATACCTTCAGTGCGCGAGTAATACTCACACTTGACCGATATGTTTATTTTACATTAGACCACGTATATCTTTTCAGAAAGGTGACCAATTTTAATATTTTTATGACGGATCGTGAAATGATCGTATTACACTTTACTTATTTCACTAAAGTTATTGTTTTTCAGTTTTTTCGTCGGTTTGATATTTTATGAAAAATTATGAATTATAAACATTTGCCGAGGACCGTCGTGGCGCAGAGGCGCAACGTCTGCCTGTAACGCGACGGTTTCTGGGTTCGATTTCCAGTGGGGGAAGATGGATTTTTCTATTTCCATTTTTTCGCTCTGGCAACTAAGGCAAAACGCGGCGCTGAGTTCCGCCACTCAACACGCATTGCCTCGAAAACGGTGAAAAGCGGGGACGGAGTAAGCAGGAACTTAGCAACGGAGTGTCTTAACACTAGGTTCGTATGGTTCCTGCAGTTCCCTCTACCTACCCTGCCATGTGCGGGATAAAGCGTGAAACTAAAAAAAAAAGAAAAAAATAAACATTTGCACTTTCAAAACTTACTTGTTCGACCATCCGGTAGCAACGTATCCAAAGCATTCAAAGGATACGCTGAACATGTAATATTAGAGTACCTCCAGAATTCTCTGGAAGATAATTACAACATTTCTTTGAAAACAGAGGCTCTACCGAGCTGGCACGCTAACGTTAGCGGCGTGAAACCAGCTTTGTTCTGTGTTCCATTACTCGCTGGTAATTTTGGATGACGAAGAGCATTGGATATGCTTATGCTTACATATCCTAAACCGAAAGAAAATCATATTTTTATACAATTTTATATTATATTTTTTTATTTTTTTTAGCTTAACGCTTTATCCCGCACATGGCAGGGTAGGCATAGGGAACTGCAGGGACTGTGGGAACCTAGTGTTAAGACACTCCGTCGCTTTGTCCCTGCTTTCTCCGTCTCCGCTTTTTAATTTTATATTATATTTTTTCATTAAATTAACTGTAGATATCTTTTGAAAATGTATTACTATTATTAGTATTATTTAATAAGATATAACTTAGTGTGATTAGGTAAGAAGACGTAAAGTGGTACACAAAAATTGACTCAATTCATATTTTCATGCCGAAATTTGTTAAAATTTCATTTGTAAATATAAATACAAAATATACCGTACCAACTTATCACAAACTACAACCATATGAAGTATCATATTTCCAAAAGAATCTTGAGCATCAGGATCTGCTCCAGAATCGAGGAGTGGGTTATAAACCGCTTCGTTAGCACAACAAGCCGCCCAAGCTAATGGGTACTCTCCCAAGTAGGCAAGACCTTCGTAATTTGTCTGTCGAGCGGGAGGCACTCGCTGTTGGTCCCTCGGAAGAAAAAAACTCCCTAAACACAAAACAGGTTTATATAGTATATATTGGATATGATATTATTTATAACGAAGTTATTTAAGTAACAAAAATAAACGACTCGAAATAGGTTATACTAATTGCTTTTTGACTGACATCTGCGCCAGCCTCTACTAAATCTTGGACCAACTCATTGTTACTGTACGCAATGGCTAAGTGCAAAGAACTTGCGCCTGAAATTAATAAGCAACAATAAAGTACGATAAAATAAGAAGAACGAATAAAATATTATAAACAACGAATTTCGCATATTGTATCAATAGCGTTGACATACCTAAGTATTCTTCACCTTCGACAACATCCAGAGAAAGCTTCGGAAAGCACTTCACAAGAGTCCTCGCTAGTAGCGTGTGTATCTAAATTAAATAAAAATAATAATAAAAAGTTTTATTAAAATACGAATATATTCGTAAAGATAGTTTTGAAAATTTACCTTTGTATCGCAAATGATGAGGACGTGTAACAAAGACTCCCCGAGTGCACCACGATATGTCATTTGCCAGCACGCTGTATGATCTTCCCATTTTGCTAGAGGATCATGAGGGGACAGCGATGCTTCTATAGGAAGTACTACCTAAAAGTTAGATCATATGTCTTTTATTTAATGGATGTTTTAACTTTACCTCTGATTTTACTACCTGTTCTTGGTCTTTGTATTTCCATCGGAAGTACTCAGCCCTATTGATAACTCGACCTCGACCTTCTGCATACATATAAGCTGAAAACTCTTCTCTTATTAATCTTTCTGCTGATGCCATACCACCTTTAGTATAAGTTTCTAGCAGGAGTCCGCCTAAAATGTTACGTGTATTTTGTATATAATGTAAGACGTTGTAAATTGAACTGAATGCTATAGTACTTTGGTTATTTTTTAGATTAATATATTTTTTTACCTTTTTTATAATCTGCTAACTTATAAAGTACAGTATGATCCTCACTACTTGGTTGGGAAATAGCCCTGTCGAGAATTTATTCAACTGCTTGTACGCCTGATGCTGAACAAAGTTTGCCTAACGCGTCACCCATTTCACTATAGTGAAATCAAAAATATAACTTTTTTTATTCAGTATTGTGAATTATATACATACATTGATTAAAGTTTTCCTAACATTCAAGCAAATTTATAGTTGAGCAACCGATGAAAACATGATGTACTAAACACTAATATTTTTACTATAACGACGCTAAATTTACAAATTCTAAAACTGATTGCAGTATTTTCATAATTAAGGAATTGTTAATACTTTACAAATTAAAAAAAGACTTTATTGTTATCCTATTTCATAAATATTATCTGTTCCAAATTGAATTGACGCTATCTCTAATTGACATTTAAAAATGGTGGAAAAAATATTTGAATATTTTGAATGTATTATATTTTATCATAAAAAGAAGAAAAACGAAAACAATTTATAAAATATTATTTATGAATATTAACAAATTGACAAAGTAGTAACAAAAAAAATAACTTTTAAGATTTCAAAAAATGAGTAAGTACACATAGTTAAAAGTACAACAAGATTTTGTTGTTAGTTTATTCCGTTTAAAAATATAGTAAATATCAGTATACAGTGATGCAATTATCAGATTCCTGTGTTTAATTCAAAAGTTTACATGTAGTGCTATATTGGTACAGAATCATATCGTAGGGAAAATATAAATAACAGCGATATAGTACAATACTCATTAACATCAGAACATCCCCTTAAGATATGGTAAACATTACCATTACATTAACCAAATTAAGTAGATTTTACGAAAACTATTTTTATTGGTATGAATAAAATGAATATAGGTCACATTAAAAAATCAAGACACTACTATTTTATCCCTTCTTTTAACTATACATTTGTGTTATTTATTAAACTCCAAAAGATTGTATAGTTTTTAATCACTAATTTGTTGTGGATATTAGAATCAAATAAGAAACTTGCTATAGTTTGATATTATGAGTGATAAACAGATCTGTTGTCATAGTAACAATTGTATATGATCATATCATGGTGGAAAATAAAAAAAAATTGAAACAATTGTGTATGTGTAAGTGTTTGATATACTTTGTAATGTTATGCCATTTAGAATTATTAATAAGATGTTTTGCAACTATCTACACTGTTTATTAGTAAATATTTTATAATATTAACAAGTTATTTATTTAAAATTTGTTGAAGACACAGCATAAAGGACTTATGTTAAGTCATATATAAAATAAAATAACATCACATAAGATCTTGTCACATATAGAGAAACTTTGATTAGTAAGTCAGATGCATTCTGTACATTGAATTGAAGTAAATTTAATCTGAACAATGAATGTAGAAGTTGGAGCACTTGGATAATTTCCAAAAGGTACATATTGAAATCCAGCTACATTAAATTATTAAGTATTAAGTACTCTGTCTGCTAATATATAAATATTAATAATATTATATAAGACAAAATGATCATGTAAGAATATTTACATTCTGCATATGTTGATCGAAGAAAACTTAGAAGAAAAAACTGTATTAAAAGACATAAATGAATTTATATAATCAAATAGATTATTTTTTTATTAACATAGTAAATAAGGTTCATTTAACCACATGCTCAGTGTCCCAGCAAATAAACTACATGTCATCTAAAAATTTGAAGAAATTTAATAAAAACCAATACCATGTGGTGAGGATAATTTTTCCAACCCTCTAAAGGTGAAAGTACTTAAAGAAAATTCATTTGAATGTTTTCGATACAATATCTTTTTGCGATAGTAATAATAAAGGTAGTATTATAGTGGGTGGAAGGAGTGTGAATTAAAAAAAAAATTTATAATGTATTATCAAGCAGACTCAGACTCTGGCAAAGTATAAATAAATGTTACATTAGATAATATTGCTTGCTATTGCTAGTTGAAACTGTTATCAGTTAGCTCTTTTCTACTTATACATTTTGAAGGTAAAACATGTGTTAGGGATCCCAAAAATAAGAATATGTTGGTACTGTAATGTAAAGAAAATTGCCATGCTATTAGCTATAATACTTAAAAATGAGGAGTAAGAAATTAAAATTATTGTAACTTCTACATTAGTCATCTGATGAATGAATACAAAAAACTGTACTGAGGACTTAATTGATATTAAGTTGTTAATTAGTCTATTGTCAAATAATTTAGTCAAATTTACATGGCTGTGGGTGCAACCTAACCGATTAAAGTCCTACATAATGGACTGCCTTGACAGTATGTTGTCTTTACCCATTTTTTCATTGCTTAACTTAGTAACACAAAGAGAAAGTTGAGAATATAATTAAATAAATGTGCCCAATATGCTTATATTATTTTTTTTAAATAATTTGTTTATCCACATAAATCTGTACATTTATCTATTTTCATATATCAAGTCTACAACCATTTCGATGTAAAGCCTGTACCTTTGGTAAGTAATCAAGGTTACCTACTAACAGACTAGATAATGTTGTGTGACACGTCCTACGTTAATGAAGAACACCTAATAAATAAATGTGCTGTATATCTTTGTCGTGCAACTACAAGACACTTTCTCTTGATAATGATTGATACGCCTTAATACTTTTGTTGCCTTTGTTAATGAGTCCGTATGAAAACAATCGTTAGAAACGGATCTATGTATAAATTGTCTGGTTAAAAGAATATACTACAAAATATCACAAATTCTGTAAGGTGTTACAGAATTTGTTAATTATTACAGGTAAATCAAAATACACTTGAAAGATGATTGATTCTGTTTTTAATGTTATATTAATATTTTAAAGCCAAAACTCAATGTATATATATATTATTTTTTATTAAATAAAATATTATAATTGATTTTTGTGTGTTATTTATCTACTTCATTGCTACAGTATTAACGTAGGTTGGTGTTTAATCGATACCGACACTGAAACTTATATAAAACTTAAAGGTAAAATAATTAATTTTATTAAAATAATTTCGTTTAAATATATCCAAGTAATGAGTATGCAGAGTGAATGATATAAAAAATAATTAAACAATTTAAATAATATATGGAAACAAATAGTAATGACATTTAAGTAACGAAATTCGGTCAAGGTCGATTGATCAAAAAATAATAATATTAGTCTATATAAAAATATTCATTATTAACAAAATTATATATATTTAATATTATAATATATCAAGGATTTTTTTAAAATAATTATTTCAACAACAAAACAGCCGCCTAAGCAGCTCGCCGTTCAAGTTTTAAATAACAAGTAAATCGATGAGACACTATCACTTCGACGTAACCCATAGAGAGTGAGCAGGATAAAAAATATGTTCCATCTCATTTATTCACAGTTTCCTTCGTGTTGTACCTCGTCGGTCACCAAAGTGCGCTCTTACGCCATTTTGTATTATAACGTGACAGTGAACGCGACTCCGCGAGTTTTTTCTTTAGATTAACATTTTTCTGTGACAATGACGTGTTTAATACAGTGTAATATAGTATTCAGATAATTAAATGTTACCGCTCGTTTGAAGTGAAGTGGAATATAGGTAATTATATTATATATGTAGTTGCATTTTCGAATTCATATCACTCGATCGACAGCGACTTCACTGTGCAGACGTGTGACGCTTGTAAAAAAAATAATTGTTATAATTCTTAACGTACTTGTTCTGCTTAAATATAAAATCTGGTTAAACAATAAAAAGCTGTTTATCTTATATAATTAACGGATTACATATATTATTTTGATTTTTTGTTCTATGCTTATGTGACGAAAGCGTGCGACGGCTGCCACGCGTAATATCGTTCTGAACATTTAACCACTTGCGTTCGGAAAGTTGCGAGGTTTTAAATTAAAAACGTAAAGAAATCTAATCTAATATTTCATAAATGCTACAACGGGACAATTAATATTAATTTCTATATGTAATCATGTATGTAACAGTAGAAAAAGTGTGTACATTTAATCTATATGATTATGATTTAAGTGTTTGTCTGTCTGTATATTCAAGACTGGTGGGCGCACATATTTAAACCTATTGGACGGAATTATACTTATTATTGTTATATCTTATTTATTGTATGGTTTTTAGGCTTGGACAGTAAATGGACTATGATTGATTTGAAAGATTTACGGAACTATATTGTAATCTATTTTATAAAAAATTACAAAATTTTATCTTGTTAATACATATACATTTATTTCACAATTCCACAAATATCAAAATACAAATGAAAAAAATATAAATATATAAGTATAAAAATAATTATATTATTACATGTGATGTGTTGTCAAATATTTGTTCTGCAGCTATTCTTAATAAGCAATAGCATAATATTGCAGCAGATTTTTGAAAAATAATCAATAAGTCAGTAGTTTCTTGAATGATGAAATTTTGTTTTTCGTAAAATGTTCATTGCATTTTAACGGCCCTTATTCATAAAAAAGTCTTATAGAAGTTTTAAGTATAATTTAGTTAACACGCTCTTTAGGCTTATCAAACGTTCGATAAATGTTTGTATTCATAAACGCTCTATACGCCTTCTATAACTAAAGTGTCACTAATTTGCATTTATACGTTCACAATGTTGCCACTATACTAAAGTCGGTCGACTTGTTGCCGAAAATACCAGTAAATCCACAGATGATAAGTGACAAACGCATTGACATAGTATGACCCCAGATAATATTACGTACAAAATATATTATTTGGATCTGGCTTGACATATACCGGCTTCATTTACGTCGTTGTTATCACAAAAACACGACTGTTTATTTTATTTAGTTTATAAACTTACTTAATTTTTAAAAAATTAAGTCATAAGAAGTAAACGACAAAGAATTGAAATTGTTTAGACGTGGACAAGTTTACCTATGTTCTGTGCACCTTTCTTATGTAGAATTTATTAGTAATAAACTTGTTAATAACTAAATATAGTTAATAAATATCGAACAAATGTCAATGTTATATTGTTTTGTTTACGAAACTGAAATTGACACTCTTGATGACAAGCGACTCGACGACGTCATATCAATGCTCATATAGTATGAGCTTAATCAGCTGTTATATGAATCGGACATCTTTGGACGTTAAACCACTCTTATAGTAGGGTTCTCGGTTCTTATCACTTTATGATAGGTTTATAGAATGATTGGCACTAAAATGCTGTTATGCATAACGTTTTTTGACAACTGTACTATATCGAGACTTTATGCGTGCTATAACTTTTATGAATAAGGCCGTAACTTGTTATTACACACTTTAGTTTTTTTCTTCTTTGTTTATTAAGTACGTTTTGAATTAATTATCAAATTACTTTAAAAAAAATTTTTAATGCTTGAAATATAAATACATCCATTCATATATACAGTGATAAGAAGTTTTGTCAGTAAACATTTTTTTTTTGTGATTTCCCTTTACGTCCCGCCTAAATAGGTGTATTGACTTTACCACTCTGTTTTCGTCTAAAGTTTCAGTTACTTTTTATCAGTCAGTAAAATGCACGATCTGGTTCTTCATGCTTTCTTTATCTCCCAGTATAAAATAGTTTAAAGTGAAAATTTCTTTGTGATTTGAAAGTAGATGAAACGAAAATGCGACAGTAAAAAGAGACCGACACATATATTCTAGAAGTAGAAAAAAATTAAATAGAAAATATTATACAGTACTTTTTTGTAGAATTATTTCTTCATTTTATATTAAAAGTCCTCAAATATGCCGAAAACTAATGCAGAATATTGTCGCGAATATCGAAAAAGAAAACAGCAAAACAAGCATAAAAAGGAAGCAAAAAGTGCTACGGAACGTGTTCGTGAATTTCGTGCACGCCAGCGAAAAGAGTTACCTAATGAGGAAAAATATATTACTATTGTGAATAATGATGATCTTACTGTTCAAAATACTGAAAATGATCATAGTAAGAGTAAGTACTTAAATATTTACCAACTAATAAATTTTGTTCTAATTCGAACTGCTTGTATGTCAAGCTAATTCAATGAATAATTACCATACCAAAAACCTACAATTATTCGACACATACCATTTTGAAATGTTCATTTATGTCTCGTGTGAGGCCACAAGATTTTTGTTATATTTCCGGACCGGATGTTTATTGTGTTTCCGGACTGGATCTTTTAATACTTTCGTCTTCTTGTTACGTACTTACACTACATAGACCAATACCATACAACATCCAGCGTATGGAAGATTTAAAAATTGTACTGAGCTCCATACCTACTTAAAGTAATGCAATACTGCGCTTAAATATAACAAAATATTGTTTGTACCAGTGTTGATGGCCAAATTAAGTATTTGCATTTTAAAAACTAAGTTATTTTTAAATCATTAACAGAGATTTCCATTTTATTTATATGAACAAATATTAGGATGTTGTGATTTCATTAGATTCGTCGGCTCATGTCTGGCTCTTTAAAATGTTAAGTTAACGATGCGACTGATGATTTTGACCCCTGTTGGGGTCTGCGACTGCGAAGATTACGAGTACAAGCCTAAAAGTTTTCATTGAAATTGAAAGTAAACATTACACCAAGTAACTGTCTATGTAAATTTAATTTCTATGTAAATTATGGATAATAATTAATGTTATAGGTGTATCTGATAACGCGGGCTTTGTCAAAACTACCTATAAGGTAAAATATTGCAAAGCAATATACACAAAAGTAGTTAACAATTATCAATATTTTAAGCACAGGATCATTGATAACGCGTGATGTAGTCATAATTAAATAACAATGACGTAAAGATCTCGTACTACAAAAATACTATTAGACGTTGTCGATCTCTCACCTTTTACTCAACAAAATAATCGAATGAAAAAGAGATATACCTCTTTCCCGCTCTGACACGACAGAGTATGCTTGCGTCATACTTGATAAATGGCGTTTTATTTTGGAACATAAGTTTGATTATTTATTTTGTTTGAATTTTTTTTATTTTTGAAAATGTTAAGGTAAAGGCACCAATGGTAGACATTATAAGGATGACACAAGATGTAAACAAATATATTTTTTTATTGGAAAAGAAATACAAAAGAAACAAAAAATTTTATTGTACCTTGGTTTATACAAAAGTAGTAAGTACATTTTAAACTAAAAACCCACCGAAACAACGTAAATTAAAACAAAAATTCCATTTTTATTAATTAAGTTAAATGATCCTAAAGATGACACATTCATAAATCAAAACACCAATAGTTGACACTTATTTGTACCAATAGTTGACATGCAAGCCTGCATATAATAATCATCAAATATATTATAAAATAAGCTTAAAATGACATAACTGAATGTTATAAAATTCTTTTTATTAGCATTAACTGAAAGCCTTGACTAAGTATCAAAAGTTTTATAAGAATAAAATTTTAGTCATGTTCCAGTTCCTTTGATTTTGAACTTCTGGCCTTTTACAGGTGGCATCTTAAAAATCCGACCATCAAAAAACATACCCCAAAAGTTGACACCCTGTTTACTATTGGAGTGTTTTAATATTGTCACAATTTTAACAGTAGGTACTTATATTGTTGAAAATAGTGTTGATAATTGCATAAACCTATGCTTAGGAATAGGTTTCGTTACTGCACCAAAAGTAGACTTGCATGTGATCTTTAGGATATTCTGACTATTTTCGGAAAACATAACAAATAACAAAACAATATCTTTATAAAATTTATTAAAATCACTTGTACCGCTGCGGCGTCCTTAACTAAACTTACAAGTAATGGTTAAAAACGTGTGACTTCATCACATTGCTTGCAATAATTGATGCTATTTTAACTTTTTAAGCAAAAGACCGTTGTTATGGTTATGCTATTTGTTTATCAGGTGAAGCAACCATTTTCTGGTACTAATAATTGTGACATACAAGTAATAATATTCTTAATATTGAGCTTAATTGTTAAGTGTCATCTTTTGGTACACTGTCCACCATTGGTGCTTTTATCTTACTTGTTTTATAATTTTACCAAGTTTTATAAAGACTAGTTAATACTATGCTTTAAATTAAGGTCGCTGTAACATCCACATCTGTATATTTGTGTGAAGGTTAGCTCGACGTAACTATTAACTAACTTAACTATTATCATAATCTTTTATAATTTATATTGAATAAGCTCCACAATTATAAAAAACAACTAAAATCAGGAAAAAACAGACAGTTATCAGTCGGAAGAAATAAGGAACACTAAGAATTAAATTAAATAAAAAGCAAAAGTATGACGACATCGTTACAAAAATAGATCAGGAAAGAATTTTGTTAATTTTAAAAATTCGATTAAGAAAATCCAGTTGATAATGAAGAAGTTATTAATATCATTATAATTAACAATTTTCAACTGTCAATGTCGAATACGAGGTCAAAAAAGTGAACTGCTTATTCTAGATAGTGCAGTAAGGAAGAAAAGATATAAGCAAAAAGTGAAATAAAATCAGCAGGAATATGTGTGTGAATCAAGCAATTGAGACAGTCTGTTTACCACAGTAAGTTCAAACGCAGCCTTTGGTTTGACCTTGTTGCTATTTATATATGCTATATTGGTATGGTAATATGGTATTGGTGTGGTGAGTGTATTAAATTCACCAAGTATCACGACCTCAGTTTAAGAGTTCTGACAATATATGGTCAATAGACGATTGTATCCGTTACGAACAAACCAACTCTGGCGAGACCTATTTCTGGGTTGCTAGATCTGGAAAGGATAATACCAACCGAGCCGCTTCAAGGTGTTCAAAAAAGGCGTTCAATTTCGGTAGTACGCTCGATGTTCATACACGTTAAGCGTCACAGGATCTTTCGTGGAACATACGGCTCTTTTGCTCTTCCTAGCGCACAGTTCTAAGCCTTCTCCAGAATTCAAAACGCAGATTTTGTTTGTGGACTGAAGAATTGATATTCCAGCACCGAAAATACTGGTATAATCGCTTTAGATATAAAGTCTCTATCATATTAAGAAGGAAGAGTACATAATTTTTATTATTATTTGAGTACATTATTAAGAAGAAAAGATTTAAGGTTGGTAATACCTAGTGTGAAAAGCAATGGAAAAAAGCCTCAATTTAACACGGATCTTGATATAATAATTCGGTCGAGTCTGTCCAGAAATGTTACCGTCGCTGAAAACGTGACGCCCTAAAAACAATGCTATCATGAAAAGGTAGTACCTACATAATTTTTGGATTTAATAGACACTTGGTTGATAATCGGACCATCAATTTTGTTTTAACTTATTTTGTTGCTACTACCTGAAAATTAATATGTAGAGCCATATCAAATTCGAGTCAAAAGCCTGCGTAATTCGTAATAAAAAACTAAATAAACACAATTTTTTTTAAGTATAATTTTCCTACGATAATAAGCAACATAATCGCGTCATACTATTCGAAATTAAAATTCGTTATAACCTCTAAAGACGGCCATTCAAAACCTTTAAGCTATAGAGTAGGTCTTTTTCAGGGTTGTTGTTTATCCCCAATAATATTTAATATCGTAATAAATATTTTAATAGATAATCTAATTAAACAAGAGAAAAAATGGGGTTATCGGTTTAAGTTCAACAATAAGTACACAGAATCCATCCTTGCTTTCGCGGACGATCTCGCGGTACTTACTAGGAATCCAAAGCAATGTCAGCTGCTATTGGATGAAGTGGAAGAATTTTGTGCGTGGACGAAGGGAATGAGGATAAAACCTAGTAAGTGTCACTGCTTATGTCTGGGTAGACGAAACACTAAATATACCTCATACGATCCGGGACTTAAAATAGATGGTAAAAGCATTTCTATAGTTTCAGAAGCGGCACCTTTTAAATTTTTCGGCAAGAAAATAGATTATAAAGGCCGTACTCCATCTTTAGATGTACTAGTCGACAGCTTTTTGACAGATCTTGAAAAGGTAGAACATCAACCTATAAGTAATGTCAAAAAAGTTTGGATATACGACAATTTTCTAACATCACGTCTGAATTGGCCTTTCCTCGTATATGATTTCAATAAAACCCTCTTGGCTAAGTTAGATGCAAGTGTCATAAAGATACTGAAGTTTTGGCTTGGGCTAGCGCATTCGGCAGACACCTCAACCTTATTTAGGGAAAAAAATAACTTTGGGTTGAGATTAAAGAAACCATCGGAGCTCTATAAACATCTAAGAGTTGCCAAAACACATATTCTGGGAAAATCACGAGATGAGATTGTTACCTCACTCCCAAAAGACAGAAGTGTCCCAGAGCTCGAGTCAAGACTTAAGTTCCATAAACAATTTATGATAGGAGCACAATCAAGTAAAGTAGGGTTAGGATCAAAGAGGAAAGTTCAAGATATGGACATAATAAAATCTTTTATACGGCAAGACGATAATGATAGGTATAAGATGCACGCAATGGGGTTAGAAATGCAAAACGAGTGGCTAACTCTGGGAGAATTTTGTATCCCTTTAGCTTTAAAATGGCGCACCCTAATTCATGACTGGTCTCCAGCACTATTAAAATTCTACCTGAATGCGTTCCAAATGACTCTTCCAGATCAAAGTAATTTAGTGAGATGGGGTAAAGCTACCGATAAATCTTGCTACATCTGTAAAGAGGCAGTGGGGACAGCTAAACATATGCTGGTGGGGTGTAGGGTACTCCTGGAAAGTGGTCAATACTCGCGGCGCCATGACAAGGTACTAGAAATTATACGTGAAGCCGTTAGTCTTTCAGTAGCAAGAGCACAGAGAAACATTACAACCAGCAAACGTTCAACAGAGTTTGTGAAAGAAGGTTCTGTTAAAAAACACACGCAAAAACCTTTCTCAATATTAGATCCAGCTCCTGATTGGATTCTTTTGATGGACACGTATGAGAAACAGTATAAAATCCCTGAGGACATTGGTGTTTCGTCATCCAGACCTGATATTTTTCTTTATTCTCGAAACCTAAAACGCGTAGTACTGGTAGAACTTACAGTTCCGTGGGAAACTAATATACCTAAAAGTCATAGCTTCAAACTTAATAAATATTTCGAGCTTACTAACGAACTGACCAGGAATAGGTTAAGAGTAAATTCATACGCGGTAGAAGTAGGAGCGAGAGGTATAACAGCGAAATCTCTCTTTAGCTTGCTAAAAGATCTCGGCCTGTCTAGAACTATTACTAATACATTTCTTGAACGTACTTCAAAGGCGGCATTAGCAGAATCTTTTCGAATTTGGTTAGGTAGTGGAGGAGCTCGGACAGTGAAGGTGAGCGTTAATGCATTTTAAAGGGGCCCCTTTAAACCTACACTTGGGTCGCAAGTCCCAAGCGCTGATCGGAGCTCCTCTTCCTACAACGCAATGGGCCCGGCACCCGCACGGTGAATCCATAGAATGCTAAGCAGTTTTCTTCTCTTTTGAGTATGGTTGGCCTGTGCGTTGTATTTATGGAACTCTCAATAACAAAAAAGTTGTACATAATTAAACGGTGGACTAAAATCTTGAAATTATAAAATAACTTAATCAATATATTCCAAAGTTTACTCTTATTGATAAATAACTGGCTCTTAATAATGCATCTTCTTGTCACAAATTCATAAAAAAATAATAAAATGCGAAGCTTAATGAATGTAAATAATAAATACTGGAATAAATTAAGTACGGTGGCAGCGGAGGATCCAAAAAAAATAAAAATCAACTTATAACTAAAAAGGTGACTACTATAAAATTGACAAACTTAAATTTGCAATAGTATCCACCTTACTTTACTTAAAATATACTACAAATATAAGTTTGTGATAGTTTCTTTCTGACTTTCGTGATGATTTTAATATATCATGCAAAAAAGAAGCATAAACGCTTATATCTTGCAATCAAAATTAGTGTAAGATTTGATTCCATGTAATTTGGCGAAAATGTTCTCAACAGACTTGCAAAAAGACAGTTAGTTAACAAAGTAATCACATGAGGTTACCAATTTTTTCGAGGGTACGCAACCCTAAAAATTTACTGTTTTCGAAGTTGGTTTTTTAAATATATGTTTTTGGTCTTATTGAAGCTTAATAATTTGTTAGTGTGATTATGACCTATAAAATTTCTTTTACAGATGAAAAACTTAAATCTTCTAAGATGGCGGACGTGATAGATTTAGATTGTGATGATACTATTACTATTGATACTAAAAATAGCGAAATTCACAGTAGATGTATTGTTAAAGAAAGTGATGTAATAAAAGAAAGTAGTGTTATCAAAGAAACTAATGTAAATTCTACCTTAGCTTCGCATTCTAACGTTGAACAGCAAAAATTAAAAAAAGAACCGACATGTACAGTATCAACTGACGTTAAACAATCTACTTTAACACCTGCAACTAATTCTAGTCTAGACTTAGACAAATTCAAGAGGAGATTGATAAGAGTGATTGCAAGGCCTTTGGTAATTGAAAAGAAACCAGAAAATCAACTTTGGGAAGAACTGAAGAAAGTGACTTTATGTGATTGTAAATTGCTATGGTAAATAATATTATATAATATAATTGAATTTTTGAAACTAGCGGTATACTAATGTTATCGTAATTGTACGTACACATTATTATATATTCGATTAGGAGTTGGTCCACATCTGTTGAGGTTTTAAGAAAGTTAATTAGAAATTTGTTTTGAGATATAGGTACATAGTCCAAAGTCAAAATACTTTTTTACTAAGATATGTTAATCTAGTGCTACTTAAAACAATTGTTATCAGTGAAAACTCAAACAGTGTAGACTGTTGTTGCGCAAAGGCTTAACGTCGACCAATAAACGCAATGGTTTGTGGGTTCGATTTCCACTCGGAGAAGATACATTTTTCTATTTTCAATTTTTTTCGCTCTGGAAACTACGCAAAGCGCGGCGTTGAGTTCCGCCACTCAATAGGCAATGCCTCGAAAAAGGCGCAAAGCAGGGACTGAGAAAGCAAGGACTAAGTAGCGGAGTGAAAAAAGGCCGATAAGTTTTCGTTTTGTGGATAACCTTAAATTAGATAAGTGGATATCTCTGGTATTGTTAAGACAATCCGTTGCTTAATCCCTGCTTTCTCGCCCCGATTTCCGCCTTTTTCGATGCTTTGCTGGTTCTGAGTGGCGGAACTCAACGCCACGCTTTGCCTAGTCCAGAGCGAAGGAAATGGAAATAGAAAAATCCATCTTCTGTCGCGTCTACAGGAAGACGCTACGCCTATATATCGAATAGACGTGGATTAATTGCTTTTTTTTCAGGACTCGTATGCGAGCGGTCACTATAAAGAAACTTAAAAGATTACTCGCAGTAGAGGACAAGGTGCAGCATATTACTAAAATTGCCCGCCTTTCTGTGACAGATTGGCTTTTAATAGATCTCGTTTTGGTGCATGAGAAAGTGGATGTTATTGGTCAGGTGAGGATTGTGTACAACTATTTTCAGTTAATTTATTATGATTTATCAATGACGGCGTTATTACCATTTTTACATAAGAATAATAAAATAATTAAATTGTTTAAAATAAAAACAATAAGACCTGAGGCAGAGTGGTAGAGTGGCAGCCTTCTTTAATTGCGTTTAATATGTGATCTACGTGTGATCTCTTCTGGTTTTGTTTTTTCTTTGTGCAGTGAATATTAAGATAATAAATGAGAAAGCGTACATAGATAGAGAGAACATAATATTACAACATTATATTCTAGTTTTCATTCTTTCGGAAGAAATGAAAATTGTTTATTTATATAATTTTTTCCGTCAATTGGGTGTCCAACCCACAACTATTGCTTTAATAACTAGTTACGTACGCCACTGTTCAGCAAACGCTTAAAAATGAATATATAACTTCAATTTAAATACTCAAAGATATGCTTTAGTATTATATTTTTACCTTTATTACTTTTAACAATAGACATCTTATTTTTTACCAGGATGAGCAGGAGAAAGTTAAAGATAAAAAAGAGCCCAAGGCTTTAGAACATTTATTTAAATTGGTTTTGAAATATAACATAGAAAAGTTAAGCGGCAACGAACTAACCGAAGCCTGGTACAATGCCGCCAACGAATATAATCAACGGTAAGCTTTAATTTTTAAGTATTATCTATACTAATACTATAAAGAGGTAAAATTTGTTTGGTTGTAATGAATGGGCTTAAACACTACTGCACCGATTTTAAATTTTTTTTCACTATTTTCAACCTACATTATCCACTAGTAACATGGGCTATATTTTATTTTGAAAAAAATAGGGTTCATATTTGGGTGATATATAAAATATAAAAGAAAATTTATGGTAAAAAAATTAAAATAGTGAACGTCAAAATTATTTCGGTAATATAATCAAACCTTTTATTATTTTAATAATTTTTATTAGAGTAATACAAATATTTAATAATTATAGTTACTGTATAATTAATAAGCTTAAGCGTCCCACTTTTCTTGCTATATTGCAGCAAAGAAAAAGATCCATTCTTTATATTCCATACGAGTTAAACATAAAGTTGTACTTTATTTTACCTGGTAAAATGATGAAAATATTAATAATTTTTATATGCCGTTACGCCATTATGACTACTAATATTTATAAAAAAATAATATATATAGCTTCACGCCTTTTCCCTCATATTCGTGATATTAAAACCTACAACCATCTATGTCACAATAGAGCCATTAAAAATGTTGGCATATTTATAAATATATATTTAGGTATATAAATGTATGTATATCAAAATGATATTTTTAGCGGCCGCTTCTGTTCGCCGATGTTGCTTCAACGTAGATGGTTCCAACTGAAGGAGCTTGTGTGGTACAACTTTTATAACTTCTGGTACTCATACCGCGGCGATGTAAGGAACTTGATTAGCGCAGCACATTTCAAGCCGACAACATTCCAAACAGAAATTATAAAACAGTGAGTATATTTATTACATTTACGAATTAGAGCAAATATTTATTTTTCTTTATTAAAGTACGTTATATATATATAATATATATATATATATATATATATATATATATATATATATATATATATATATATATATATATATATATATATATATATATATATATATATATATATATATATATATATATATATACATATATATATATATATACATACATATATATATACATACATACATATATACATACATACATATATATATATATACATACATACATATATATATATATATATATATATATATATATATATATATATATATATATATATATATATACATATATAAAGTTCTTATGTAAATAGTTGTTGCGGCGTAGTATAACGCTGTATTCATAAAATAGCGTTGTTTAGGGTTCAAAATGTTTTAAAGCAAAAAGATTGTAATAAAACGCCTTTCTTCTTATTTTTTTTTTTTTTTTTTTTTTTTTTTTTTTTTTTTAGCTTCACGCTTTATCCCGCACCTGGCAGGGTAGGCAGAGGGAACTGCAGGAACCATATGAACCTAGTGTTAAGACACTCCGTTACTTAGTCCCTGCTTACTCCGTCCCCACTTTCCGCCGTTTTCGAGGCATTGCGTGTTGAGTGGCGGAACTCAACGCCGCGCTTTGCCTTAGTTGCCAGAGCGAAGAAAATGGAAATAGAAAAATCCATCTTCCCCGACTGGGGATCGAACCCAGAAACCGTCGCGTTAGTCGCGTTACAGGCAGACGTTGCGCCTCTGCGCCACGACGGTCCTCTTCTTCTTATTTATTATTATATTTCAATACTTCGTCGGTTTTGAACATTTAATACAAAATACAATTTTCTTATAATGAAATACTAATTACAAGGGACAATAATTACGACCAGCTCTCGTCAGCGCTCCAGACCAATTAAAAATCTTTGACTAGCCCATCGTTATTTTATAATGGGGGGCCATTATTGTCAAATCCCTTTCTTTTTTTAACAATATTGAATAAAATAATCAAATCATGAACAATATTGAATAAAATAGTCAAATCAAATACCCTTTAACAAGCTTAAATGTCAAATGAAAGACTTACTTAAAAACTAATGTAATTGTTTTAGAACATAGATAAAGTAACAAAACAAGTAATATTTAAAAATAAAATACAAATTTTGAAAATCATCACAAGATATTAAACGCGATGGTTTGTAAGATTCCCAGTCGATGGCAATCGATTATTTCATTTCCGTTTTCTTCAGCGTTAACTTTCGAAGTGCAGCGTGCAGCGTTAACTTTCTTTTGGAAGAGCAAGATACCCCTAAATGAGGATAGAACCTTTAACAGACAGACAGATGCTGACTTTCTCCACTAAGTATTTTATATTAATTAAGTAATAAACTAAACTTTAATAAACTATTGTAAATTTGTTGTTTTATACTTTTTATACACAGTTTCAGTAAAATAGTCACAGAGCAGTTTCAAACTTGGGAGGAATTGATTGAACAAAAAAAAGTTGTACTCCTTGAGGATTTTGTAAGTATTGCCAAATAAATTCTTTTATTAAGTTTGGTAAATTTATTTTCTAGTACAGCAACGTTGCAGTGTTTAAATTCGGACAAAAAAAGAAAGACGGAGTATTCAGAATAAATTGTGAAGAAAACGTGACTTCCTTCTAGTTATTTGTTGTTTATCCCCAATAATATTTAATATTGTTATTAATATTTTACTAGATATTCTAACAAAACATGAGAAAAAATGGGGTTATCGGTTTAAATTCAATAACAAGTACACGGAATCTATTCTTGCTTTTGCGGACGATCTCGCGATACTCACTAGGAATCCAAAGCAATGCCAGCTGCTATTGGATGAAGTAGACGAATTTTGCACGTGGACAAAAGGAATGAGGACAAAACCTAGTAAGTGTCACTGTCTTTGTCTGGGAAGACGAGACACAAAATATACCTCCTACGATCCGGGACTAAAAATTGGCGGAGAATGCATTGCTGTAGTTTCCGAGGCGGCACCTTTTAAATTTCTCGGTAAGAAAATAGATTACAAAGGCCGAACTCCATCATTAGATGTACTAGTCGACAGCTTTATGACGGATCTTGAAAAGGTAGACCATCGACCTATAAGTAATGTCAAGAAAGCTTGGATTTACGACAATTTTCTAACATCACGTCTGAATTGGCCTTTCCTCGTATATGATTTTAATAAAACCCTCTTGGCAAAGTTAGATGCAAGCGTCATAAAGATGCTGAAGTTTTGGCTTGGGCTAGCGCATTCGGCGGACACCTCAACCTTATTTAGAGACCAAAATAATTTTGGGTTGAGATTAAAGAAACCATCAGAGGTCTATAAACATCTAAGAATCGCCAAAACACATATTCTGGGAAAATCTCGGGATGAGATTCTTACCTCACTCCCAAAAGACAAAAGTGTCCCAGAGCTCGAGTCAAGACTTAAATTCCATAAGCAATTTATGATAGGAGCACAATTTAGTAAAGTAGGGTTAGGATCAAAGAGGAAAGTCCAAGACACAGACATAATAAAATCTTTTATTCGGCAAGACGAGAACGATAAGTATAAGGTGCACGCAATGGGCTTAGAAATGCAAAATGAGTGGCTAACTATAGGAGAATTCTGTATCCCTTTAGCTTTAAAATGGCGCACCCTAATTCACGACTGGTCTCCAGCACTACTAAAATTCTACCTAAATGCGTTCCAAATGACTCTTCCAGATCAAAGTAATTTAGTAAGATGGGGTAAAGCTACCGATAAATCTTGCTACATCTGCAAAGAGGCAGTGGGGACAGCTAAACATATGCTGGTGGGGTGTAGGGTAGTACTCTTGGATAGTGGTCAATACTCGCGGCGCCATGACAAAGTACTAGAAATCATACGTGAAGCCGTTAGTCTTTCAGTTGCAAGAGCGCAGAGAAACATAACAACCAGCAAACGCTCAGTAGAGTTTTTGAAAGAAGGTTCTTATAAAAAATCTACACAAAAGCCTTTCTCCATATTAGATCCAGCTCCTGATTGGACACTTGTGATGGACACGTATGAGAAACAGTATAGAATCCCTGAGGATATTTGTGTTTCGTCATCTAGACCGGATATTTTTCTTTACTCTCGAAGCCTAAAACGCGTAGTACTGGTAGAACTTCCGTGGGAAACAAATATCCCGAAAAGTCACCACCTTAAACTTAATAAGTATTTCGACCTTACTAACGAACTGACCAGGAATAGGTTTAGAGCGAGCTTATATGCGGTTGAAGTAGGAGCGAGAGGTATAACAGCGAAATCTCTCTATAGTTTATTAAAAGATCTCGGCCTGTCTAGAACTATCACAAATTCATTTCTAGAACGCATTTCGAAGGCGGCTTTGGTAGAATCATTCAAAATTTGGTTAGGTAGTGGGAGGAGCTCGGACAGTGAAGGTGAGCGTTAATGCATTTTAAAGGGGCCCCTTTAAACCTACACTTGGGTCGTAAGTCCCAAGCGCTGCTCGGAGCTCCTCTTCCTACAACACGATGGGCCCGGCACCCGCACGGTGAATCCATGGAAGCTAAGTTGTTTCTTCTCAAATAAAATAAAAGGCATACTTATAACTATGACAGTTTAGTAGCATGTAAAAACCCACGACTAGGAGCCGGTCTCACCACTTAATCTTAAAATCCCAGATAGGAAATATACCTTGTCTGGCATACTATCTAGCAGATAAAGACCTGCTTAATATATTGGTCTTCATATGTTAGACAGTATCAACTACCAGCTTACTATCTGAAACTTTATCAGTGACCGGTGAAATTAGCCCTTAGTCTCTTAATCTACATCGATGCCTTAATATCTTTAAAAGAATAAAAAAAATTGAAAGTACTCGTTTCTTAAATTTGTTTGTTTTTTTACAGGAACGTTATGAGTTATCACAGAAGAAAGGTGGCAGTGAAGGTAATTTTAAACACAAACAAAATTAAATTATATATTAAGTATAATTTTACTCTTAAGTATTTGGACTCTTAGGTATCTATGATGTATATCAACATCGTATATCAACAATAAAAGAAAGGATAATAAATCTATATATTAGTTATAATCTTTAGGTGTTCCCAAAAATAAACAATTCTAATAATATATGTATAATTTGCAGAAAATGAGCCCGATCTCGTAGTAATAGAGCCTCTCGTAGAAACTATTGACTTAAGACTTGAATCTGATTCCGACAGTGATAATACTTCCGACACAAACGATGCTGAAAAGACAGAAAACTATTCAAAAGTTAATTTATTCACTGTCAAAAATGAATCAGTAGCCGAATTGAGCGATGTCGATGATATAAATATGTTAGAGACCGTGAATTTACCACTTGAAATTTTAAAATCATCAAATATCACACTAAATGACAGTAAGTGTAAGAATGATAAAAAAAATGCAAATGTTAATCATGACAATAGGAAAGCACATGCTATTGGTGAAGATGGTGAAGTGATAAGTGACAGTGATGAAGCGATAATTGATCGAAAAGACAACATATTACATCAGAATAAACGTAAATATAAAGTTGAAGTGGAAAATATTAAGACACCAGTAAATTTAAATAAAAGTACTGCTGTAGAAATAGATCTTAATAAAAGTTATGAACAAGGAATCAATTATGAAAACACAGAAAGAAGTAGTGGCGATGTTAAAATGCCATTGCCAAAAATTACAAGTATATGTGGTAGTGCTTTAGAGACTACGCAAGAAATTAAATCTAAACAAGGATGTGATGTGGATGTAATGCAAGATAATGGATTAATAAGTAAAAAAGTTAATAATGAGGGAGGAATAGGCATTCCAAAAGCACAAGAAGTTTTAACAAACTTAGTAACAAACATAAAGGATGAAATATCCACACAAAGTGTAAATAACATTCCAGATAAACAAAATATGAACATCTTGTACGATGTCACTAGCAATATTGGCGTTTATATGAATGGTCTCGAGTTAGAAGATGACGGCATTGAATATTTTGAAGAAGATGAGGACGATGAAGTGACAGGTATTTCACTGTTTTATATTAAATTTTTTTTTTATTTATACAGTTAATTATAATATTTCAAATAATTTTATTTGGTTTTTTGTTTCAGAAACCGTACATAAATCTGAAAATAGTGAAGAAGAAAATGATTCCCCAAAGATTGATGTTAAACTCTTACTTCAGACGGTTGTGTATACGAAACGACTTAATGATATGGACGTTTTCCGATTTATAGACTATAAGTCAGTTAATGATGCACATATAATAAAAGAAGCTATGTTGGAAAGTATACCAGTATATGAAAAATCTTTTAAAATGGAAAATACTACAAAATGTCAAAATGCGCAAAAAAATAACACATTGCTACAACACACGGAAGATAGTTTTCCAAATGACTCAAATGTCTGTCAAGAAAGAGTTAATTATAATAGTTGGTACTTCAAAAAACCTAAAATCAATTCGTATAATCCAATACAACTTTGCAAAAATCCAGATTTTAATACACGCTTAAAGAGGTTGACAGCAGGATTCTTTAGTTCTGAGCGAAATAGACGATTGCTTAAGCAGTGCAAACCGATGACGATAGACTTATATAAATCGTTTGAAAATAAACTTTTTAATAATAGTTTGTTACTCGATGAATTTCCTTCACAAACAATTAAAAAAGAAATTATACAACCTACTCCTCCACTTATACCTGAACCATTGATTCCAACAAATAGCGCCGAAAATGTCGTGGATACTTCGACGCAATGTCTTCCAAAAGTCTGTTACTTACCAAACCAAGTTAATGAGATTAAAGCACAAATTGTTGAAAGACATAAAATAATTAACTTGCCAGATATAGATCAAATTCGACGAACAAATGAAAAGCTTTTAATTGCAGAAGTAACTCCTATGCAAGTTTGTAGTACTATCAGTAAGCCACCTGTAGAAATACTTCAACCGACTGCAAATATACGAAGCATAAAGGAACAAAATTGTCAAAGTAAAAATATACCTACAATTCAAAACATGGAAAACAGGGTATCACCAAAACGTGATATTAATATGTTTCTTGGTTCACAACCAGTTGTAACGCAAGAAAGTACTGATATTATCAATTTAGTCTCGGAAGAACGTGAAGAGCTAGAAAACAAAACGTCAACATCTAAAAAGCGTGGACCCTCTAGTTTAAATATAAGACGAAAAAAGCTTCTGAAGGGACTGGAAAGACTGGAAAAAATAGAAAAATCATCACCATCTAAAACTATTCAAGAATTTGTACGAAAAGGTATTCCTACCGACAGGTTATTAGCATTGGACACTGTCGAGAGAATATTGAGTATTTGTCAAAATAATATAGACCCTTCGAAATACATATCGGGGAAAAAGAACAAGGTTAAGCAATTACAAAAACAATTTCTTAAGAAAATAGAATGCAGAACGCAAAGTACAAATAAAATTTTAACAGGCAACGCTAAAGATATATCTATTGAAAATAATGAAAGAACTGCCGTCAAAGAAACGCCAGTAATACAAATAACTAATAAAATTTTAGACGAATGTGACACGCAAAGTGGTGAAGGCGTTACGGCAAATGTTACAACTGAAAACAGCAGCATAGAGCAGAATATAATACCTATTATAAATAACAAAAAGAAAAAACGAAAACCCAAAAGGCAAAAACCTCCGAGAACGATTTACTGTTGTTGGGCTCGTGAGAAACTATTGTCGATGTCTAAACCACGTCCACGCTTAAGTCCACATACGTGCTCTATGCCATTATGTTCATGTTGCTGTAGAAATGAATATGCAAAAGAACTTCGTAAAATTCATGATAAAAGGCAAAACACATCTGAGCTTTTAGATAGTGTTGGAAAACAAACCTGTGAACCACAAAACGTTATAAAACATGTTGACATTTCTCATGGAACAAATACTGAGAATAATTCAACGTATGCACTAAATTTACACGATGGCAGCAAAATGTCTTGTAATGAAGATGCAAGTGAAAAAGTGATTGGACGGATATTTCTTCAACAACAAAATTATCCTTCTTTTAACACGTCTTCACTAGATAAAATATCTCAAGTACAAACAAACAACGTAACTCTGGATAGCTTCGGTGAACTGAATCCGATAATTACGAGTGTGCAAAGCTTATCAGAAGCGCAGCCCGTAGTACAACACGATGTAGAACAAATAAATGAAAACAAAGGAAATAGTTCTTCATCAGCAAAATGTAAAACAAATGTCTTGTATTCCTTAGGTACTTATAATCCCACCCAATCTAAGGAACAAAGTACATGTATACCAGAACTTTTAACGCCACTTACATTGACAGTTCCTAACGATAAAGGTGGTTTTATACAGAGAAAAGTGCATACAAAAACAGTCCCCATAAGCTTAGGCAAAAATAAAATTCTACTGTGCTCAAATAAATTAAAATACGAAGCTGAAGAACAGAATGAACCGTCTCCCTCTCAAGAAAGCTTACATTTAATGTTGGCATCAAATAATCAGTTGACACTTGCTGTTGATCCAGGACTCAACTTAGACTTAAATCAATTAAAAAATCCGCCAACAATAAGTTTTAAACAAACATCAAACTGTGATCTTAACGAAAAGGCGAGCAATGAAAATCCTAATGACACTATTAAAGCAAGTGAAAAAATCGGAGATGTAAGTTGTGATAAAAGCACAGAGGATTTGGCTTCATCAAGCAACCATGTATTAACTCAAGATAAATCTCCTGCTGACATTGATAAATGTAGAGAAAAACTCACAGATATTCCGAAAGTTAGTCAAAACGTCACAGTCGATTCAATTAGGTCTCCACCTGAATTACATATGATAGAAAACTATAAATCGTTAAGCCAAAATGAAACAGTTTTAAAAAGTGCAGATGATTCGACTAAAAAAACTATACTTTCCGACTTAATGGAAATGTCGGGCATATCTTTAGAGGATATAGCTGTTAATAATGAAAATATACCTTCAGTTGATGAAAAAAAAGTAAGTGCTAATTTTAATATAAGCACTAATAATCAGTTAGCAACAGTGAATTTAGATTTAAACGTAGTATCTTCTCTTAATGAACTAAAATACGCTCACAATAGTAATATGCAATTTTACAAAATGGATACTAAAAGTGGACAAATTATTCCCATAAACGTTAAAATCGTCAAAAAACATACTAAGCTAAAGGCCAAGCCGATACTTAACAATACTGTGATCGATTTAACCGACGAGGGAGAAAATGAGACCGTTACAAGCAATTCTCCACCCATTGAACAGAAACTACCTGAAGTAAGACCCCTTAAACTGTATAAATCTGTACATCCATTAATACTAAGAAAAAGGAAAAGTATTATGAAAAGTATTTTGAAGTATCCTGTGACAAGTACAACGGATACAATAGAAAACAAAATACTCCGAAAACGAAAGCAAAATATGGCTGGGGAAAATATTGAAAATAACACAAATACTATGAAATGTGATGAAAATGTAATAAGTGAAAAAAATGATACAAATAGTGACTCCGATGACGAACCTTTGGCTTTGAAGGTTAAAAGAAAAAAAGAAGACTATACTAATACCAAAAATACGGAAGAACAAAGCATGAGGGACATCCAAGAAGCTGTGAAAGCCTCAGGCAGTAATACCAACATAAACAATTCTGATATAGACCATATAAATGTCAACCCACTACTCGAGCCAGTCGTGTTTAATGACAGTTCCGATGAAGACTGCATACTTGGTGTTTAATAAATAACTACGCTTAACCTGAACCAAATATTTTATTTAAATAGTATTTAATTAGTATTTTGACAATATATTTAGAATATTCAATTAAAATATTTAAATGTTTCGCTTATTTTTATGTAGTAAAACTAAACATGTTTTAATTTATATTTTTAAGAAAAGATTTGTTATTTAAAACAATTTTACATGACATAATTTATTTTATGTTCAAGTGTGTGACCTGTACGTATTTTTACATTAACTACCACAACGAACGAAACGAAGAGGAGTTGGATAGGGAAGAACACCGTTATGTAGCTCAATTTTGTTACCATTGTTTTAATAATAGTCATAACTAAAATTAATATCAAAACTCAAACCTTGCTAAGTAATAATAAGAGTCATGTTTACTTTTTCTTGACCCATGAGAATAATTAATATTTATATATTTTATCACAATAGTAATAAGTTAGAAAATTGTTAATTTCATGTGGTCGCCAGGTATTTACACAAAAATATATATATATATATATATAATATTTATACCTATAAATTCCCAGGACAAAATCACTGAACATGAGCCGTTCCCACCTATCCCTGGTTTACACGGTAGATATGTTCCTGAAAGAGACGTGTAGATAGAAAATTAAAAATTGTCAAGTCAAAACCGTAAATAAAAAAACTTGCAAAAAATGTACAATTTTTTGAAATTGCTATTTAACAGTTGTGATTTTTTTTCAATATTTTAGGTTTATACAAAAAGAAAAATAAAATATATTGACAGGTTAAAATATATATTATATTACGGAAAAATTATTATTTTTTTAATTACAATCACAGCAGCAATTGTACTAATTGTTGCACAGTAGAGTGCGATAAAAATTAAAAAAAAAAATATTTGAAAAACTATGTAAAAACAAAAACGTGTAAAACAAGTACCGTCTAAATCGGGGGATAGGTGTATATGCATTATTAACTAAAAATAAGATAGAAGATATTACTGTTTTGTACTGTTAAATATTTGTATTGCAACAAAAGATTTGTTATTGTTCCGCGTCTTATTTTAAATAGTATTAATTTAATATGCTAGTGACAGTCCGGTGTAAATAGTATAATAATTTTTCATGTACAATATTGATTGTAATTTTAGGATAATTTATAAATATTATAAATATATTTGAAGCCGCTTCTTCTTGTAAATATTATGCTCTTTTATTACTTTTTTTTTTTAATTTCATTTAAGTAAAAGAACAAATATGTATTTAGATATATATTATAATTGGTCATTGAATAAAAAAATTCACAAGTATGAAAATAGTTTTATTTCAAAAATGAAAATTAAATATATTTAACTTTTGAGAAGAAAGTCACATGTTTATTTGTTGACATTGTTATACAACATAATAAAGCAACTAACCGGCATTTGCAGCTATTATAATTTACTGTAGAGCATGTAAAAATGCATCTAAGTTTAATATCAATATGTTATGCTATCATACATGAATAATCAAATTTTAAAATATTGCGGTCATATTTTTTTATGGTCACCATATAAAATAAAGAAATGAAGACAAGAAAAATATCAGAGACGAAGAAGTTATATTTATTTAATAAATCTTAGAATATATAATTACTGTTTAATAAATCTTAGAACATATAATTACGGTTACCGTTAGAAACGGTCTTAATTGAAATCGGTTATTACAATGAAACAATTAGTCCGAGATCTGGTATTATGGAAAGCTCTACTCATACATCTGCATTTTTGTTGGGGTACCATAGAAGAGGTATGTGGCTAGTTTTCAGCTTCAAATATCTACCTACGTAAAACCAAGTGCCTGCTAACCTACTAAATGTTCAAAAATATAGCATGTAGGACGCATATTTGAAGCGTTCTACTTCAATTAATTAATTCATTTAATTCATTAAGTTTCTAGCCCATTTCACTTTAAATGGAGAAACAAAAGGAGAATGTACGATAAAAAAGAGATATTACTACAAAAGAAGCATGCATGTTCAAGAGATTTTGAAGCGTTAAGCATTCAAAGTAATGCCCAATGTTTTTGAATGTTTAGAAATTATGAAATCATTTAGTTTGTCCATATAAAAAAATAATAAAAACTAATTATTTATACAAAATATGAGATTTTTCAAGATTGATATCAGTGAAATAATCGATAATTCATTTTTATGCTCATACCCGACCAACCAGTATATTTTTTAAGTAAAACAGGATATTTTAAATAGTTTAATATATTACATCCTACAATGACCACAAAATTTGATTTAACAATATGTTTTGTAACTTGTAGTGTCTTGTCACTAGGTCCTCTGCCTAACATGGATAGAATTGGAAAAATAAATTGTGACTAGTTTCATAACTTTAAAATACAATTTAATATACAATATTTTTATCTAATAACAACATTAAATGCTTTTGCCGCTGCCTCTTCGATTTCCTTATGTACTTTGTTAACTTCGGCCTGCGTAAGCGTCCTCTCCAGATGCCTGTACACTATACTATAGCAAAGGCTGTGTTTTTTTGTCTTTGGGTGGATAAATTTATCTTTCAATTTAACCTGGAAAATTAAATTATATATGAATTAAATTTAAATAATATACTATTATTACAAATCCTTATAATTACCATTTTAAAATTAAAATCCATTGGTTATCATATTAAAGTCTAAGTTTAATTACGACGATTATGATTTCTATCTCTATTATTATTTTATTTCACTTCTTTGGAATCGCCAAACTCGTCTTTATGACCCGGTAATTAATACACAGCTCACGCTCTATCCCACAAATAGCAGGGCAGAGGGAACCGCAGGAACCTTATGTTTTTTTTTTTATTTCAAAATAGTTAGCTCTACAGACACTTGGTCCGTACCCTTTTTTAACTTAGACTATATGTTCTTATTACAAATATTGATTATATTAATACATAGAATTAATATTTATCATAATGAACATCTATAATAATCTTTACATTTTTTGACGTGACAACGTCTTAAATTAGGTTGCGGCTCGGAGTCACATATGAAAAAGGTAACGTAACGATGTGTCAACTGTCACCGAACTATGATCGGTCCGCCGCGCGTATCACTTGACACATGTACAATGTTTTAGTAAACAAAATATATTTTCTATAGTTAAAATTTGTGCAATTTATACTATAATTATTATTCATATCAATAAATATTCTACCGAGAAAAAGACGTTGTCACGTAAAATTTTCGCCCGTAAAACCCACTTTACAGGCAACCATTTTTTTTATATTTAACATTACTTAGAACTAAGGCTATGGCTGATAAGCGAACCTTATGTTAAGACACTACGTTCACTGCTTCCAGCCTTTCGAGGCAATGCGTTTTAAGTGCTTTGTCTAATTGCCTGTGCGAAGTAAATAGAAATGAAAAGACCCAATTTTCCCACGCCACTCCACGATGGTCTAACTAATTCTCGAAGTAAGACGAAAATACACGGTTACGTATTTTCGTAGCAATAGACACAAAACTAATAGCTTTATACTATTTACTTTGTGTGTTGACTGGCGAAACTTAACACCGCGCTTTGTCTTGTAACCAGAGCCCATTAGTAAAATAATCACTTTCCCTGACTATTGTCCTCACATTATAAATATTTAAATACTTTCAAATTGCAAGATTTATTTAAATATATCAATTTAAAAATAGTAAACAAGATTAATTTATTTTAATTTATTTAATAGTTTACGTCACCAGTTATTATTAGTATCCACTAACAACTATGTTATGGTAGTGGATTCAAATTCCAATGAGGGGTATAGTATATTTTAATTTCCTGGCTTTGGTAACATTAAATGTGGTTTTTAATTACAAACTTTGCATGTGTTCATACTATTTTTAAAAATGCTCAAGCCTGGAAATAAATCATATTATTATCATACTTATGTTACTTGATAATTAGAAATGGAAATATTTTTCAATTACCAACCTGTTCTACAATATCTTCACCAATTTCTCTAACCAAATCATAAAAATCGTTATTCATAAATGTATCAACTGTCAGTGTTGGTGGTAACCAAAAAGACAAATCATTTACGCACTGAGGGTATGCGGACACTGGTTTATATGTAATTTTTGCGTTTAAATCTTTATTTTGGAATTGAGTTAAAAAGCCTGAATCAGTACTCCACATAAGTCTTATGTCTGGTATCTTATATAATGCCATGGCTAATCTCTCCAATCCTAAGCCAAATGCATAGGCTATACTGTTATTAGGGCCGGCATTGGCCAGGATTTCGTTTCTCACAATTCCACAGCCTAAAACCTCCAACCAATCATTTTCATAGTATATTTCTAGTTCCCATGAAGGATGAGTAAAGGGAAAATATGCTTCTACCCATCTGTATTTAATATTCTCTCCAAACAATGCTTGGACCATACCTATTAAGTGACTCTTTAACTGTGTTTCCATTAATTTAGTTGCTTCTAATGTGTGACAACTTTGTTTTGTAGGGTCTGAAATTGAATTTACAAATCCATTTGGATTTTTTGGGTTAAAAGAAGGCTCAAATATGTCCAAGTCTGGATGATTTTCAAACAATTGTTCTTTTCTTTGTGATCTTACTGCATCTATCTGAAAAATGAAGATTATTAGGTCAGTATATTCATACAAAGCTATTTTGCTCAATTAGCTTATATTTGTTTATCTCTGTAGAAAAGGGTTTTTTTTAAATATATGTTGATATACTTAGGATTACCTACTTGATGAAACACAGGAAAGTGTGTAGAATCAATTTCATCTCTTCTGTATACATCTCCAATCATTAGAAAATTGTCTAAACCAGCTCTCAGTAATTCACTTTGATGCGCTGTCATATGTGCCCTGAGTAATGTTTTACTGTTTACATAATAACAGTCTGATTTAGTTCTGCTTGGATGGTCCTCCGGTATTAATAAATCGTCGAAATTTTGTTGGACAGTAACAACGGGGCATAAATTATCATAAACGCTAAATGTTGGGTTACCTCTATGAGTGAATGATGAATAAAAATAATTCACAATTCGTTGCCGCACAAGTGATAGGGGATTATCTTTCCTCAAATGCAAGTTACGGTTTAAGTATGATATTATTTTTGGTGTTACATTGGTATAATCATCTGTGGGATAATCTTTATCATTTATTCGGCATGTGTTACATGTTTTTGGGGCTGTGCTATAATTATTTTTGATTAAAAGAGTAGTGTATAGGCGATTAGCTTTGAACAGTAATCTCATGATTGAGCTTAATATTATTTATTACTCTTATTTATTAAATTATTTGAAAGACTATACCAATATATATAAAGATCTCACAATGATAAATCACTAAATTTTAAGACAATTTGAGATTTGACAATATTTTTAATTCTGACTTATCGTGACATTTAACAGCTGATTGTCATAATTAATGTTGCAAGTTGCAATATTAGATTTGAATAAACCTAATAATCGACTATTTCACTGGCTTGTTGTTTTAGATTATGCGCGTCTTCTTATTTTATATAATAAATAGATTGTTGTTGTTATGTGCTTGTGTTTGATAAAGATGGCACATATACAATAAAATCGATAGTATTACTCATATATATTTTTTTCTGAAAATTGATTAAATCACAATTTAATTTATGTAATGCTTGCCATAATAAAATAAATGTCAAAATAACATTCGGTTTTAAATTTTAGCCGCCTGTTATCTAATTAAAAGTTCTAACCTGTAATGTATTAAAAATATAAATATTGAATATTTTATAATAATTAGTAAAGTCGTAAGTGTAATGATTTCTAAGCGTATATTACAGATAGCTCAGCTGAGCACTGTAGGGTTAGTAGGCTATTATGTAGGACAGAAGGATATATTAAATGGAAATAAAGAAGATTCAATATTGATCAATGGAAAGAAACTTAATTCTATGCCTGGTTTACCAATTTTTGGTACAGTTTCAGCAGCCACACCATTTGTTGAAGGTGGTACAGCAAAAGATAGAGTATGTTTATTTAAGCAAATTTCACTATTTCTTATTTCAATTATTTATTTTTACCTATTTGGCCATTTTTATTTATTATAATATGTATTTACTACTTTATGATATGTTCTTCAAGTTTTATTGAATAGATTTTTTTCAAATTACTTAAGTCTGTTTTTATTTTAAGGTTTCGCAAATAATGAAATATGGATTCCCAGGCTTAGATAATGTGCGGTCGTACGATGACTATGTATTGTCATATGATCGTAGAAATAGGGTACCACACTGGGTGTTTGAACATATCACCAAAGAACATATTATGAAAAATGATTCAGTTGATCGAAGCAAGTGTGATTTTAAACCAGACGAAAGTATACATCCCTTTTTTAGGTAGTTTCATTTGAAATAAAATTTATTTTATTAAGATTGGTTGCTTGGTTTAGATATAAAATTTACAGAATTTTTGAAAACTGTATAAAATGTAAGAAGCCTTTATTTTTATAGATCTCAGAACAGTGATTATAAAGGCTCTGGTTTTGACCGAGGTCATATGGCAGCAGCAGGCAACCATCGACTTGCACAGACTCATGTGGATCAAACATTCTTTCTTACTAATATGGCCCCGCAGGTAAATTCCATGTAAATGCAAAAATAATATTTTAAACATGTATATTTTATATTATTATTATGTAACATATAATGGTATAAAAATAGTTAAAGAATTTTTCTAACTATATCTCCTATTTATATCATCATAGGTTGGTGAAGGATTTAACAGGCATGCTTGGAACCGTTTAGAGAAACATGTGAGGAAATTGACTAAAGTGTATAACAATGTGTATTGTTGCACTGGACCTTTGTATCTACCCAGGTAATTAATTATTTACTTGTATTATGTAATTGATTAAATATAATGTAACATTTTAAAATTGTATTTTTAAAATTCTTTTAATTAACATACATTCATAATTGTCAATGCAGAACATAAGCCTAATTGATAACATTCTCTTTGATTTATAACCCTTATATAAACACAAAATTGTGTATGTATAATCATAAATATAACAATTATATTATAAACACTTCTTCTCCCTGGCCTCTTTTTCCAGGGTCTGCTTTCCAACTAAGCTCATTCCACTTTAGTCTGTCTTCTATATCCTCAGTGGACAATCTTAAATATTTATTACAAACTATTATATTATAAAAATTTCAGAAGAGAAGCTGATGGCAAGTCTTATATAAAATATCAAGTAATAGGTGCCAATACTGTGGCAGTTCCAACGCATTTTTATAAAGTTGTTGTGGCCGAAGCACCAGACGGTTCTTTAGACATGGAATCTTACGTGATGCCTAATCAGAAAATACCTGATGAAACGCCAGTTTCCTCTTTTATGGTAAATATAATATAGAGTAATATAAATCATTAGTGTAATCAAATCTATAATAATGATAATAGCATTTATTTTTTGTAAATTAAACCTCTATAGCAATATTTATTTATATTAATTTTGTTATTTTCTATTATAGGTTCCTCCGGAAACTATAGAGAGAGCAGCGGGTCTCTTATTCTTTGACAAATTACACAGAAGTAAATTGAACAGAATAAATGGAAAAAAGGTGTAATGTGATGGATTTTAGTGCAATTTAGACTATACAGACATGTATAAAAATTATATTATTAATATTTTTTTCATATTTAAAAGATTTATTGTATTGTTATTACAAAAACCAGTGGTATAATATATAAATTGTTTTATTTTTACTGTCACAATTTTTTTCATTCCTTTTTTTATAGTCAGATGACTATGACTAACTACACTATGGTGTGAGTTTAATTCTCATATTTAAATTATTTTTATTTGAGTCTCGAAACCAGTATTAGTTCTATACTTTTTGTATAAATCGAAATTTACTGTTTCAATATATAAATCAAAATTTACTATATCAAATTTGAGTAAGTAAAGATTTCCTTTATACAAAAATCTTCATATATTGATGGATATTTTTTTGTTTAATTTTGAAAATATTTTTATGAAAATTATAAATGGTTTAAGTTTTTGAACTATTATGGCACATTCAGAGTTTTTACAAGCTTTTGTTAGTTTTAGTATTTTTAAAAAGGTGAGACCAGGAACAAGTATCATAATTTTATACAATTTATTAAAAAATTATACATACACTGTAACAATTAAGAAAAAAGTATATAGGTAGTTTTCTATTTTATTTTTGTGGTAAAAGTCATATACATAGTATTATATCATGGATATAGAGTATATAGTGTATCAGTTGTCATCATCCTCATCGGATGCTCCATTTTGTTGGGGTTCTTCATCCATGCCAGCATCACCCATACCTGGAATAAATGTGTTTTGTTGATTGATATGCTATATATGTATAGAATGTTATTTAAATGATATATCTTTGTTTTGACTATAAATAAATAGTTTACCAAGTGTCAAGCAAATTATGATTCTATATACTAAAGTCAAAGTTAAATAATTTTTTTAAAATAAGAAGTTACATGCTTCATTTTTTGAATGTTAAACAATTTTAATTACCACCGGCGTAAGAAACTCAACGGGACTTTTTTGTATTTTATTTGCCAAATATCCACCATTAGTGATAGTAATACGCAAAAAAAAACTGACAACAAGAACAAAATACATATATAAATAATAATATAAGACGATCTTCCATTACCGAATAACTGACAGACATTAAACGCAAAATCGAAACTATGCACAGAATGCAAAGATTTGGCATACAGTATGTTTTATATTTATAACTTATTAGAAATTATAATGTCTAGTTTTTAACAAGAAACTTCAGGTGATGTAATGTGTTAAAATATTTCTGCTTTGAAGAATACTTTGTTTTAAATTTTGGTAGAACTAACTAGATTTACAAGGAAATTTAAACTTTTTACATCATATGACATATCATAATATATCAACATGAGTAAAAGCTGAGCAAGTTTTGTATTTCTTAAAGTTTGATCTTGGTTTATTATTTTCAGCAGTTCCCAGAGATCAAGATATCCAAAGATGGACATAGATTGATAAAAAACTATATATTATAAACAAACAGATATCATTACCTTGGTCCTCATCCTCCTCCGCCGAGTCTCCTGCAACTTCAGCATTTTCAGCTTCAGCACGCTCCATTTGCCGAGCCAGCTCTGCTTCATCAGTCGCTGTTACTACCTTAGGCTGCAAAGTTATTAAAAATATTATTTGGTAGGTACATTATTTACTTTCGCTTCACTTAAAATATTTTGGTGGTGAAAAAAATTTTTTTTTAGAATATAATAAATTTAAAAGGCTATAGTGTTGCCAGGTGAGGACTTGTGACTCAAGTGTAGGTGTAAGAGGTCCTTGTAAAATGAATTGAACCAAAACAATCAGCATGACTGTCAGAGTTCCTCAATTAAGTTAACAAAATTTAAAAATAACTCATCCAGAGCTTTACGTGCAATATATTCTAGAAAATTAATTAGTTTTAGTTGGGCTAAGATAGTTTCTTCTTGCTTTTACAGTTACAGAATACAAATTTTTCCTCAATTTTTCCTAATCAGTATGTTATTTTTTTTATTCATCTTCTTCGAATCATAATTCAATGAATCATGCAGTGTCTCAATGTAAGCAATTTGAAGTATATTATTCTTTTTTCCCTTTATGTATTTAAGCAACAAAACCAAAGAATGTAGTATCGAAATAATTCACTACAATGGCTGTCGCACAGTTTAGGTTCCATAGATGTATTTAAATAACAAACATGTCAAAAAACACTAAATTTTTCATATATATTCATTTTTGTGTTGAATAACTTACCGCCATCTGTATATTGAAGACACCTCCTGCAGTTGTAATTGTATCCTTAATTTTATCAATGGCATCTTGTAGAGCTTTGAGACCATCTGCTTTCTCAGGAGTTGAAGTTGTCATTACTGTAAAAATGTGTAGCAAATTAAATGAAACTTCTTTAAATTTATAGTCACTGTTTAAATTTAATGAAGTTATATTTGGCTTGATGATTGATAAAAAAATATTTATTAACGTTAATAAAAATATGTTGCTACCATGTTACTGAGATCTCATAGAACTTATACTATATACTGTTTTCCTCTAAAATATTTTGCCTTTTTTATAGCTTCCACGTTGTGAAGCAAAACACAATAACACAATTGAAGAATATATTAACCAGTACAATACTTATATATATTTTTTATTGAACACCAGATAATAAAGAAAAATAGATAAAATATATATCCACTCTGGTTTCATATGTTAATAACTTTCACTAACCATATAAAGGTGGAGCAATCAAGTTAATTTTGATAGGCATTTCAGGGGTAGACAGTGATAGGCCAGCCTTCAGAGCTGCTTTAACGGCATCAATGCCTTCATATTCATAGCATGCACATTCAATGTCTGCTCGGATTTTAACAGCCTGTGAAGTAAGCTTCCTCTTGATATTTGCAAGGAGTACTTCTTTTGTATTGTCATCTAAGCCACATTCATTGAGAACTGACGGGTCTCTGTAAAATTTGTTTGTATATTAAGTTCTATAAATTATTATGCTATTACTTTTTTTTAATATAGGCACAAATTGATAGCTTAATAGTGTCAAAAATTAAATATAAATTAACTCACACAGCAGCTTGTTTGAAGAAATCATATGCCGATGCCTTTTTCTTGTATTTCTCTTCAAAATGCCAAGCTGTCTGTTTATACAACTCTTCCAATTGTTCTGAGCTTTGATAGTTAAGAAGTTCAGCTACATGCCTAAGGATGGAGTTAACCGCTTTAGCTTTAGCATATCTTTCTGTACATTTATCTATATCTTCTGCTGAGACACGACGTTTTGAAAGATCTATATAACCTGTAATACAAAAAAATATTGTAATAGGCATAAAATATTATGTACGCAAAAGAAGTTTCTATTTTTTTTTACCTTTTTCTTTATCCACTCTTATTACGACTACTGGCTCAGTTTTGCCCACTCTAATCAATTTGTTGATAGATCTAATACGTCTTCTCGACAACTCAGAAAGCAATATCATGCCCTCTATATTATTATATTCTAGTAAATGGACATATGCACCCATCTCAGCGATGGACCGTACATTTACCATAACTACATCTTCCACCTCAGGATATTTTTCTTGATAAAACCGACACGACAACGGCATCTGCAATATAAAAATTCATAACCTATTTGTTTTCAAAATACTATTACTAAGCGCGTATATCACATATTATATAGTAGAATCAACATACCTTTATATGTGTTTTTATTTATTGTATCGGAAATAGAAAACAATATTTAAAACAATGATGAAATAATCAAGTTGTTCACGTTGAACGCTACCTACTTGTTACAATTTGACAGTTTGACTTTAGCAAATGTCATTGACATCAAAATTAAAATAGATTAAAAATAACATAGCTAATTTATATTTCTCTAATTATAAAATAAATAAATAGAAATTATTTTTTATATATACTGTAACTATATATAAGGTTCAGAATTTATATAAAAAAAGTTTATTTATTAAAGTAATTAATAAAGTGAATCTTACATAGAACAAAGTATTTTTTGGGTATTAAATTTATAAATAAATTATGCATACTGTACATAAACTAATTTGGCTATTTTTAATGTCAAAAGATCATATCATAAAAATATGTATAGATTAGTTTCTGTTGAAATCCTATCCCTAGACCCTAATTACACTTCATAGTACTAATTACTCTTTTATCTTGATCTCCAAATGAATTCCTTTGAAGTTCGCGTCATTCTTAACACTCATTTATATTTCCGGGACGTGTGATATATCACTTATTTAAATTAAAACCAATTTGTATTGTTGGTATTATGATTACGAATGTCTGTCTTGATTTTACTCAGAAAACACGTAAATAAACCATTTTTATTATAATTGATGTTAACTGTTATTACTAAAGGGCCAATAAGTAAAGAATTTCAAATATATTTATACATTTAACTTGTTTTTTTTTAAACGAAATGTCGAAATCCACAATAATATCTAAAGTAATTAAAAGCAAGGAACAAAAATAAAACTGTCATCATAGGAACAATTTGATGAGTCTCATTGCAATAATTAAAGTTGTAATGAAATCCTTCTCACGGATCAAGATTACAAAATACAAAGTCACTTTAAGCGTTTTGTCACTCATCCATCATATATGTATAATGCAAGCTGTCTTTTTTATTTCTAGATATATCTTCTTTGTTGGCTACCTATTTTATATTATAATTTTAGGATATCAAGGTTTTAATGATAGGTTACCGTTTTCAACAAAAAAAAATGTAAATAAACAAAACAGTAATATACGAACAATTTACAATATTCTGATGAAGTATTTGGTGAGAATTTCTGGTGAATTACTTAGTATGATAATTATTTTAAACTACAGTCAACCGTGACGAAGAGAGAAAAGAGATTTTAAACGTATTAGTTTTGGGTTCTATCTCAGTCGTTCGACCATGCTCATGAATTTTCAAGTTCTTGTAAGACATAATGCGACACAAAATTTCGTCACTCCACAAGGAGTGTTCGAATCAAATCCTGATGGAAAATGGAGACTGGAGTGTATTGATGGCTCTTTTTCATATATATGCGTAATATGATTGATGATTTTTCAGTCCTGGTTGATCAGGTAAGGCCATGTTGATGCTTGAAAATATATATTTTGATTAGCCTGAAAATGAATTTCGACGACGAAAAGCAATGAATTCAATGGATTTTACATTTCATTGGACTCAAGTTTGGGGTCTAAGAGCTCTGACATATCCTCAGATGGAAACGTGTACGGATATTACTAGGCTTTTCTTTATGAGAGCTATAATAAGACATATATTTATACATTTTCATGGTACATATGGGACATTGGTTCAAACTCAATGTGTAGATCCAAATATTTACACCTAATCTTATAATCATTTAAATATTTTTCTACTCGTACCTATAAATATATATGTAGTATTTTTATAAATAATGCACCATATTGCTACATCTTCAGTGGATGGTTGGTCATAAAAAAGACTGTCACACGAAATTAATTGATATATATCATTGTGCGTCAACAAATCTCGGAACGTTGATTAGCCACTTATTGAGCATACCAACACACGACTCGGTCCATAATGGTGATGCCATTAGATAAAATGTTTTTATAAAATTTAAACGCGTTTATTTTTAATTTTTTAAATATTACATAGTTTTTATTATTGTTAACAATGAATATTTTTGGGTAAGTGTATATTTTTAAGTGTATAGCTTTTTCTTATATAGGTGGTGATTTTTTATTTTTATTTTTTTTATTTATTATGTTAATTTTTTAATTTATAAATTCAACTCACAACAGCCTCATAAATATATGTAATTTTTTCTTGTTTTATTTTGACCGAAGTTACTATCTTTATTATCTGCTTATTTTAATAAAGCACTTTAATCTTAAATTTATAATCAAAGAAATATTAGAAATATCTGAGTCATGCAGTGGCTTTTTTATATTTGTTAAATAGCATTACCAAATTGTAATTAATTGTTAAATTGGTTCAATAACCACTGAGCTCGTAAAATTATAATTATCGTACACTAAAAAACCACGATGACTTCAGCTTTTTACGTTCTGTACATTGAGTAGTTAGCTTGTTTAAAACTTATATTTTTCTTTCGCAAAACTTTGCAGATGTGTAAATAAACACGTAATCACGTATTTTTTTAAGTAGTATTTAATTTAATATAGTCATGTATCTTACTAAAAATTGTTCGTAAATGTAACAAATAAAACAGAAAATAATAAATATACAGTAGAACTTTTGTAAGTTCAACATCAAGGAAGACCTCAAAATAATCGAGTTATAGAGCTTTCGAGTTATGGTTTTTGAATTAGGTGGATTCGACATAAAGAGATCGAGATCCATATTTTTAAACTTGAACTTCTATAAGTTCAAATTTAAAAGAATAGGTTATAGGTAAAATAAATAAAAAAAAATTCAATATATATTTTTTAAAATCCTTAATTTATTTATCTTCTAATTATAGAGGTAATATATTATATATTCGAATTATATAGATTGACAGATGAAACATGGCTATGTTCAAAACACCGTCCAATTCGATATACATTCCAATTTTTCTTTTCATTTATAATAATAATAATAATAATATTTATTTCATAAAAAGAGCTGTAGCACAATATATATATTACATCAAATTACATTTAGACAAAACTACAATACTTACTTACTTACTTTATGAAGGTGAATTATGTACCAAAATAGCTTGCAAGGACTTACTGATTATTTCGAATTATATATGGTTTATATATTGGAAGTCGAGTAAAAGAGGCTGTGGTGTGGTGAAATGAGTGGACATTATTCGTTTCTTATTGATGATTTTTGAAATTGGGAGGCTTTCAACTATCGAGGTTCGACTTAACAAGATTCTATTATATATTAAAAATTTTAAAATGCTTAAAAATTTATCGAATAACCGTCATATTTCTTATATATATACTTATAACTTAGTTTTTGTCGATACAAAGTACAGGATAGTTAAATACTTGCAACTAGTATATATTTCTTTAACTTTTTTTTTTTTTTCATTTTTTTTTATTTTCTTCCTATTCGACGAAAAATTAATCGTAGTAATCAAAATAATATTTTAAAGTAATCAAAATAATATTTTTTAAATAAAACAGAAAACGTTATTGAACTAAATTAGTAAATTTTCCATGTAGAAGAGTAAAAAAGGTATTGTCCACTGAAGGCTGAGTGGCGGAACTCAACACCAACTTCCAGACTTACTTTTGATTTACCAGGGTAGGAACTGAAAATGAAATCTTTATTTATACCAAGTTCAGATGAAGTGGCTCCACAAAATGACAACTTTTAAAAAATATTTTAAGATTTTTAAAGTGTTAAACGACACTAAAGATTTTTTGCACCGTTAGCAAAAAACGGTTCCTATCTCGCTGCGTTCAAATTTATACATGTTTTCTTTAAGTATTTAAACTTTTTCTTTACAAGCTTTTTCTTTCTAAGCGGGGACGGAGAAAGCAGGGACTAAGCGACGGAGTGTCTTAACACTAGGTTCCCACGGTCCCTGCAGTTCCCTTTGCCTATCCTGCCATGTGCGGGATAAAGCGTGAAGCTAAAAAAAAATAGTCTCAAATATTTGAAGGTTACTAGAAATAGGACATGCGATGGTATCCTGAATGTCAATTGACCATTAACCTATCTGCCGCTATCGAGATTTGATGTTCACGGAATTGGCCCGCGAGGTCTCATTGATTCGCATTGATTGCCACCATTGTCTGGTAGAGGCAATCCTATCAATTGTTTTTTTTAATCATATGTATCATTGTTCTTGCTTTTTGATTAGTTTATACTGAACAGTTGTTTATTTTTATATAAATATATTAATTTTTAAAGATTTCGTACTTGAAAAGTCCGACTTCTCTGTGTATATATTATTTTTCTTAAGATAATATCCAGGTTTCGAAAGACAGAAGACGTCAACTTGTTAACTCATGACGATAAAAAATACAAGCGTTTATGCCTTATTTTTGCTGTATTTTGCACGAAATTCACCTCTAAATTTTATATTGCTTAATTTTATATTTATAGTATCCATGAAAGTTGGTAAGAAATAAAAAAAATTAAAATATAGAGATTGATATATTTTTTTTACAAATTCAGTGAATTTGTGAAAATTAGCTACGCGCTAATTTGGTAAAATTTATATTTGTCTAATTTAAATAAAATAAAATTAGTCCAGAACCAATTTATAAAAAATCGACTTATATTTAAACAGATATTTTTTGAATATGTTCTGTATGTAAGAATGTAACCCAGTTGTTATGAGGTCAGTTGGTTCACATTGTAATTAGTATATCATCTATATGAAAATACCTCTATTAGTCACCATAGTCACATGTAAGAGTACTTTTTATTAAAAACTTTTTAATATCAAAATTCATTTTTAATTATTTTTTATCATTTTTTAATATTTAAATAAAAATAAATACAATTTAGTTGGATTTATTTAAAATGTTTACGAGTCTCCCTAATGTCACTCTCTCTAATTTGAATGTACAATGAATTCTTGTAGATTCAAATTAATAACAAAAAGCAGCAAATCTAATCATAAAGTCTTGTATCGTTTGTGATGACATAGAAGTTAAATTTTTTCTATGCTCCAAAGAATCGGACCTGGATATTTGATACAAATTTCTACTTACATTTGAAGATATCCAAGCTAACTTAAAGAAATAGGCAGAGAAATGGTTAACAAAATGATTCTAAAAAGGAAAGATTTTCTACAACTACTACAACTCTAATTAACAGATTAAAATTAAATTAAACTAAAATAATATTTACTTTTTTTCTTTTAAATATACTTAAAATATCACGATAAGAAAATATATTTATTTATTTTGATAATCTGTCTTGAATTTCTTTTTTCCTTACAGGGTATTCTTCGTAGTGTCCATTGTGACACTCACTTTCAATGCCAACGGAGATCCTATAGGTAAATAAATAGAGCTATATTTGAGAATTATACAACGTTTGATTTGAAGAGCCACCCAAATCTAGAATTTAGTTATTAGTGATGAAGAAGTTCTAATGTAGTAAGAGGTTCCCAAATACATTTAGATAAAAACTCTTAGATATTACTCTAGTTCTATCTTATTAATCGTTTATAATTGATGTGAATATAAAGATTTTATTTTCTTATAATCATTGTTCTATAAAGAAACAGCACAGAACGGAACACACGTGAGGACGGAGTGTCCTAACACTAGATTCACGTGGTTCCTGCGGCTCACTCTGCTTACCCTGCTATATATGCGGATATTAAAAGGCTGCTGCAGATACATTATTATATTTTTTACAGCGATTGGTTATTATTACGTTTATATATTTTCCACTTGCTTTATATATATGAATGTAAGTTAAAAGACATTAATGCCGCGTTTAAATGATCTCAAAATAAGAGAATAGGTAGAAATCGAGATTTAATTATTTAGAAACATATATTTTTTCTAAGTTGAAAAAGCATCAGTCAAATTATTACTAAGCATTATGAAAACTTTTAATTACTTATATGTAAAACAATTTCAGATAACACAACAACGCTCTCCCCATTGCTAGCGTTGCCATGCTCCGTCCTCGGCTTAGGAGACGTAGATTTTCATATGGTAGATTTAATAGCAGTATATAGGCTGGATAGACCAGACACTACTGGCGTGACGTTGGTGCAGGGCTCTCAGGAATTGCAAACGGCGTATAGAATTGGAGATGGATCTAATTTGACGTTGCCTTTAAGGTGAGATCTTTAATTACGATTGCTTTGTCGTATTTTTGTTATTTACTCTTTAATATATAGGTCAGATGTATATAAATATAAATATATAAATAGTTTTATTTAAAAGAATTAAAATCGCCAAGCCATGTGTTCGGTCAGAGCGCTTGCAAGGTTTGCAAGAGGTGCGGGTTCAAATTCCGCTGCGTTTAAATGTTTATTTGTTTTCTTTTAGTATTTTTTCTATCATTAAAGTGGATTTTAGAATCATAAAAATATAATATGATATACTAGTCATGATCATATATAAATACTTTATATATTTATTGGTTAAAATATTTCAATTCACCATATTATTTATTTATTTAATACTTTACTATACCAACATAAAAAATAAAGATCACAAATTAGAAGAAATAAGAGTGTAATAAAATGTGGGGTAAGGACGATTTTATCACATTATATTACATATTTCAAGTAAATCCTACCATGCAAAAGAGATACATATCTTAGTAAAATATATACTTACAAAACCAGATTACATGTATATAAAAGTACACACATCCATATATACATAAATACATGTAAAAAATATAGGTACAAGCAAAAACGTTATAATGACAGAAAGAAGTTTTTAACGTGTTAAATATATAATGTCACGTAAAAATGTTTAAATATATTTTTTAAACAGTACAAGTAGTTGAATGCTATGTAACATTTGAGTGAGCTTAATTTGCATACGTTGAGCATTTCAATAAATATGGAAAACGTAGTGTCTATTTCCTCCATCCTTCTAAATATTTCTTCTAATTGGGAGTACCAAAGCTTATGCCAGTAAAACAAAAGCAGGTACTCAATCATATCCCCAAATTAAATGTTTTTTTTTTCTATGAATTTTACAATTTTTACTTTCCAAGATTTATTCGAAGCAAGTATTTCTTTGCATATGACCGTATTACTTTAAGAAAGACATAAAAATTTGTACTTTATAATGGGGGTCAAAATAATGTAATGTTTTCATGCGGTGCGGGTTCGAATCCTGCTGCGTTCATATTCCTTTTTTCTTCCTCATTTCCATTTAGGTATTTTTCTAATCCGTCTAGAATTAGGTAATACTTTAAAAATCATAAACATAAATTGTAGAACTTTTGATTTCAGGAGAATATTTCCCAACGGATTACCGGACCAGTTCAGTGTAATCGGCACGTTTAATGCAAACAATCAACATCGACCCTGGAGTTTAATCCGCGTCCGCTCTCAAACACTTCAGTTCTCTTTGACTTTGTTGCCCAATGTTAAGAAGCTGGCGGTATTTGTGCAAGGATCGAGGGTTCTATTTCCTTCTAATGAGGTAAAAATGCATACTTATATAATTTTAAACACTATATAATTTTATTTTAACTTTTATTCATTTTGAGTATTGCCACTCGATATAATATATAATATTAGCACAATATATATAAAAAATCTGATGGAAAGCTGATCGGAAAGCGGAGTGACTTATACTACTTATAGGTTTTCTCTGCTCACTCTACACAGTACCAAGGACATATTTCTAGTATGGATATAAAGATAAAATATTTATAGATACTAGATAGATATAAAATAGATATAAGATTATATATACTTAAAGAAAACATATAATATTTTTGAACGGAGCGGGATTTGAACCTGCCCCCTTTTGCGCCGTTGCAAGCGCTCGATGGTGAGAGCGCTTGCCCAGTTTTCTTTTAATTTTATATGTTTATGCAAATTTTTATATGTTTTCTTTAAGTATTTTTCTATCCTCAATGTGGATTAACACTTTTAAAATCATAAAAATTTAGATTATATTTATTTTTGTTATCGTATATACAAAAACTCTAAGCATGCTGCCTCGTTTTCTTTCATAATTTTAAACATATTAATGTTTTTTAATATTTTTTAGCTTTTCAGACCAGGTTGGCATAAGATTCACGTAGCGATTACGAATGATACTGTCCATGCAGCAGTAGATTGTGTCGAGGTGAGAGATATTATTGGTATTTTTTTAGTTTCACGCTTTGTCACTATCGTGATGACAAGGAGGTTGTGTTCATGCCAGAAGCCAGATGTTATAAGATCAGTTTGCCTTGTCTTCTACAAAAATGTAATTAATCGCAGTATGTTAAAAGATACCTTAAAAATATATCTTATTTCACTTCTTAATTTTTTTATATGGTGGAACCCAAAACAATGGTTTTATCATTTATAACTTTTTGTTACTTTCTTTGTTCGTGCACCCTAATCTTAGAATTAAAATTTCAGTAAGAAATTGTGTAATTTTAAAAGATTTTGTATCTATATGTAGCTCTCTCTCCTATATTTTGACATCACGTGTTGGGTAGAGGTCCGTAATAACAGAATCGACTTCAGTCGAATTCATTTATTACAATAGTCGATAGAAATTCATTGTAAACATCGATAAGCATTTCTTAATACAGAGCTTGAACTCATAATAATTATTATATAATGAGGATATAATACTTTTAAACTGTTATTTTAAATTTAATAAAAAATGAAATAGATACTTTGTACTGATTTATTAAAAAAATATAGAAGCTACATTTTATCAAAGTTTCATAATGTTCATTGTTAAAAGTTTTGTTAATGTGAGATTTTCATCGAAAGCATCATAAAGTTGTAAAAGTTATACATATTATGTGATAAAATCATAACACGATATAATATACATACCTATATGTAAAGCTTAATAAATTGAGGACCGTCGTGGCGCAGAGGCGCAACGTCTGCCTGTAACGCAACGGTTTCTGGATTCGATCCCCAGTCGGGGAAGATGGATTTTTCTGTTTCCATTTTCTTCGCTCTGGCAACTAAGGCAAAGCGCGGCGTTGAGTTCCGCCACTTAATACGCAATGCCTCGAAAACGGCGGAAAGCGGGGACGGAGTAAGCAGGGACTAAGTAACGGAGTGTCTTAACACTTGGTTCGTATGGTTCCTGCAGTTCCCTCCCTACCCTGCCATGTGCGGGATAAAGCGTGAAGCTATTAATGTTGCCAGAAACATTTACCAAGTAGTTATAACTTTTTGTTTGTTTTTATGTTTGTGCACCTTAATCGGAAAATTGAAATTTCAGTAAGAAATTGTGTAATTTTAAAAGTTTTTCTACCTATATGTAGATCTCTCTCCTACCGTTTGACATGACGTGATGGGTGGCGGTCCCTAACAACAGAATCGACTTCAGTCGAACTCACTTATTTATTGTGATCATTGATAAGAATTTCTTAATACAGAGCTTCAACTCATAATAATTACTTATACAAATCCTATCTAACCCCTAACTGATAACCTAAAATAATTATAAGAATTTTTCGGGGTCAAATATCATATATGAGTGTTTTTATTTCAAAATATTGTTGAAGACATTGAGAGACTATCTGAGCATTTGTAACACCATAGTTTAGGTTTAATATTTACTCACGGTAACTGAATTGTATTCCACAAGTAGAAATTGGGGAACGACATGACTTAACATTAAAATAAGATTATCCTGGCATATTTGTAAGCTTAAAAAAATAAAAGAAAAATAATATTTTACTTTACTTTTACAGTTAAAACCGGAAAGTATAAGGAAACACGATTTCAGCAATGCGACCTCTATTACAATAGTCACTAACGATGACGGTACACCTGCACCGGTAAGAAAAGCTTATCTAGTACTTATAATGTGATATAAATTTATTACTACAGCCCTACAAGTTTATGATGAATCTTCTATTATCTAATTGCATAAGCCGATTTTTGTCCTAACGTCAAATACTGAATTGTTAAATAATTCAAATTATTTAAAAAAAAACAAAAGAAATACTGGCCGTTTATAGAGCGGCGCTACAATTTAAAAAAAAAACATATGATAAACATGTTAACCTACAACAATATGAAAATCTTTTTTTATAAAATATTTTTTATTATTTTTATAATGTTTATTAAATTTTCTATACGGACGAGTTATAAGAAGTGTTGCAATGTTCAAACATTTTATACCTTTTTTAAAAATCATACTAATATAGTTTCCTTAATATTATTATATATGTATTTCAATGACAATACTAAAATTAAAATAATAAACTAATTTAGAACAACTTAAGCATATTGTATATATATATAATATTTTTCAGATAGACCTACAATGGCTGTCTCTGAGCTGCAACCGTTATGACTTGACGGAAGATAACTGCGAGGAAATAGTCAATGTATGTAAACGCTTGGGACTTTATATATTAAAATAGATATTTCGATTTGTCAACTTAAAATAACAATATAGGTTATTGTGATTGCGTCTGGTTGGAGTGGTGGTTCAGGGTTCAATTCCTAGTCGAAGGAAAAAAAAATAATACAATATTCCGAAATCGGTTCAAAATTACTCTATCCACCTTTTCATGCCCAATTTTTGGTTTCTTCCCGCAGCAAGGAAGAAAAATTATTAATTATATAATAATATAAGATGAAAGAAATTAAAGGTTTATTTGTATTATTTCAGGATATACCAGAACCGTTGATTGCAACATCTCCACCGGCATGTATATTTTCTTTTATTTTAAAAATATTGAAGCTGATCTAACTAGTATACAAATATTATATTAAACTTAGGCAGTAAAGCACGTAAATATAATAATAAATTAATATATAAAGTTTAAAGTGTATGACAAGAAAAATGAAGAAAAAAAAATCAGTTAAAAGATTTTACTGCATTGAAAGATTTATACCATATAACTGTGCCTTCATTCGTTTTTCCGTTTTTAGTTACTCCCTGGGAATCAAGTTTTGGAACCGTTTTGTAATCAAACATGTCCACCGGTAAGATACTTTACATTAGTTAATACAACTAATATTGTAAATTAATAAAATAAGTGTTAATAGTTATTGTTTTACTTGATTTTTTTTCTATTAAAGCTTCACGCTGTATCCCGCACATGGCAGGGTAGGCAGAGGGAACTGCAGGAACCATATGAACCTAGTGTTAAGACACTCCGTTGTTTAGTCCCTGCTTTCTCCATCTCCGCTTTCTGCCTTTTTCGAGGCTTTTGCGTGTTGAGTGGCGGAACTCAACGCCGCACTTTGCCTAGTTTCCAGAGCGGAGAAACTGGAAATAGAAAAATCCATCTTCCCCGAGTGGGAATCGAACCCACAACCTGTCGCGTTTACAGGCAGACGTTTACGCTTCTGCGCCACGACGGTCCTCAATTATAAAGATTTTATTATTTTTTTAAATTATAAAATATGTTTTATTTAAATAAAATAAAATCGCATAATATTAAACATGAATGATCTTAACAAACATATATCAAGCAACCTATTATGAAGGCTTATCTCAATATTTCAGGGTCCCGAGGGTAAAACGGGGGAGAAAGGCGAACCAGGACCAAGGGGATATACGGGATTACCAGTGAGTTTACAGTAACATTTATAATTTATTATAGCAAAGTATTTTCTATATTAAGTGAAAATTTAACGATGTCTGAAAGAAAAGTAAAAACAAAATAATCTTTTAGGAAAAATAAATACATTTTCATAAAATATATTTAGAATAAAGTCGATGTGATATATATGTAAAAATTAAAATTTTCAGAAAACATCTACTTCTTCTTCTTCTCTTTATTTATGGCGTTTCGAGCGTGAAGAAAACATCTATTTCTTGTGACATTAATCACATCACATTCTTGATTGGAATGTTTAAAAAAATAAGTACAATATTTTTGTTTTAAAGAAAAAAAATAAGTAAAAAAAAATAAGAACAATATTTTTGTGAGGTTTTTGTTCTTTTATAATATAAGAAGATATTTAAATTCAAAGTAATTTAAGTTAAAAGTTCCTTACAGATGTCCTAGATATCCTACAACACTTTTTCACCCTCCAATTCGTAGAACTGTATTGGGTTCTAACTCTCCAGTTCCTCGTTTATGCCGCCTAGGAAATGAACAGTTAACAAATATTGATATATTTTGGGAATCACTTCGTAAAATCAAAGCCTGTACACATAGTGTTTTGATATTGTTGTTTGTATTTTTTCACTTTTTATCTATAGCTATTATTATCATGTTTTAAGTTTATAATTCCACTCTCACATACATTTCATTTGCATGTGGTGTTTATCATTTAAGCTTTTGTGTGGTTCTTTGGTTTGTGTTACGTACCTTTATAACTTTACTGTACCTATGTGATAAACCAAACTAAATAAATAAATAAATAAATAAAAGAAAATATAGACATGCTGTAGTAAAAATATATAAAATATTTTGTTTTTTATGTTTGGACACAAATGTTTATCGATAAATAATTGTTAAAATAATCGATAAATTTGTAAATATGTGGGATAGAACCTGTTTCAAGTTGTCAAATTAGGAACGAGTCCATTACGTTACGTAGAATTGAGTGTTCTCCATTCAACGTAAGTCAAAGTAAATTGTGATCAACTGACACGCTCCGATCGCCATAAAGAATAAGAAGAAAAGATAGAAGAATATAAAAAGTGAGTGGTAAGAGAGGTAAGGGGAGACCTCGATTGACTTTCGAAAACACAGTATCGAAGATACTGGAGGAAGGTCACGTAAAAAGCAAGAGGGAGCCCTCTTGCTTTTCCCGGAGAGCATGCATGAAGAGGTTAATGATAGTGGACGAGGCGGAAGAGGTATGTAAGGACCTCAGCGTTTGGCGCTCCGTTCTTTCTGACTACCCCGCTAGGGATAGAGCGTGAAGATATGTATATGTGTGTGTAGAAGAATTATAATTTTTCTAAAAATTGTACTTTTTATTGAAATATATATAAATAAACGTCAATAAATATTATACATTGTATTTTTAATATACTATTGTCACTAAATATATGATACATTACCACCATAAGTTCTAAAAAATATCCAAAACGAACGAAATATATTTATTATATGAACAAATATTGTGTTTTATCATCTAAGTGATTTATATTTCTTAAGGGAGTACGTGGAACTAACGGTCCTCCCGGTGTAGAGGGCCCTGTAGGCCCTAAGGGAGAGAAAGGAGAAAGAGGGCTACCAGGCAATGCTAGCAATGTAAGTATTTTATAATCTTATTATACTTGTAACAACATAATGCACAACTGTTAACAAAATATATGATTTAAAACATTGTTTTTTTTCAAGGTGACTTTAGTATCTGGTCCTGCGGGGGCGCCAGGACGGCGCGGGGAGAAAGGGGCGAAAGGTGATCAAGGGTTAAAAGGTATATTACATTTTAGAAGTGACAGCAATATGCCTATTGAGATTTTTTTTTCTATTTTAATCTATATAAATATGGAAATAATTTTTATTTTCATATGAAAATGTGCTATGCAGGAGAGCCAGGAGAAGCTGGATTAGTTGGGCTAGCAGGACTTCCTGGTATAGATGGAAAAGACGTGAGAACTTTAAACTATATACTATAACAACATTTAAAACCCTTTCTGTATGAATTAAAAATATAATTAAGTAAGATAAAATAAAAATAATTTATTATTATTAATTTTAAAAGGGAACTCCAGGGCCTCCTGGTCCTACGGGTCCTCGTGGAGAACCCGGCCCTGTAGGACCTCCAGGACCAGTATCCAGCGTCAATTTCCCTTTGACTCATGGTGATTACAGCTATTTATATTTAACTATTATTTTTATACTTATTTGCTGTAAATGTGTTTAGTTTTATTAATAACTTAAAGACGTTGCGCCTCTGCGCCACGACGGTCGCAACGTCTGCCTGTAACGCGGCTAACGCGACGGTTTCTGGGTTCGATCCCCAGTCGGGGAAGATGGATTTTTCTATTTCCATTTTCTTCGCTCTGGCAACTAAGGCAAAGCGCGGCGTTGAGTTCCGCCACTCAACACGCAATGCCTCGAAAACGGCGGAAAGTGGGGACGGAGTAAGCAGGGACTAAGTAACGGAGTGTCTTAACACTAGGTTCGTATGGTTCCTGCAGTTCCCTCTGCCTACGCTGCCATGTGCGGGATAAAGCGTGAAGCTAAAAAAAAAAAAAAAAAATAACTTAAAGGTACACTTATAGGTACACTTATATCAAAATATGTTTTGCAAGTTATATTAAGTAAAATTAATTTTATTAATTAATATTAAACTTTAGTTACTCAGATACTTAGTAGTTTATTAGCTTTTAAACAAAATATTATTAGGAGCGCATGCTTTTACTACAAGCTTTTCATTTAATATGACTTGTGTGTATGTATGTGACATTTTCCGGTATCCGGTTGAGTTGAAATTTTAAACCGGTAAAGTTCCTATAACAATACAGGATTGGCTCTAGATGAGTCAAGTTTTCAACAGTTCACAAAAGTGATGGAAGAGTTGGATGGGACATTAATGGGTTTTAAACATCAAGAAATTACAGCAATTTCTAAGTATCTTCAGCGTTGGCTCCAAGCCAAAAAACTCCTATACTGTTAACAACATGGAAATAGATGAAATTTTGCATCTTTCTTCCTTGTATATAATCGATGTATTTAAACAAGTACTGTTATTATTGGTATTGTATTAAAATTTTAATATTTTATTTCAATTTAGATTAAATATTCCGAATACTTTTTATAGGATGAACTCAAATTTTGGAAAGTAATTGTCAAATGTTTTGGTTTAAAGTGATTGATTAAATCTTATTTTACCTTTTATAGAATACTAATAAAAGCTTGTTATGATTTTTTTTTATATTATTTTATCCTTTTCGTGCTTAAATCCTGATACTTATTTTAAAAGTTTATAGACGAAAAAAATATTTATGTAACAAATCGATAAATTGTCATGTAAAATATATTGTATAGGTTCCAAAGGTGAAAAAGGTAGTCCGGGTGTACCAGGAAGGGATGGGGAACCCGGACAGAGAGGGCTTCCTGGGATTACGGGCCTTGCTGTAAGTATATATTATTATTTCTCAAGCAATTACTGCACTAAACTATGGCCATTATATTTAAACATAAAATATAATGGCCATAGTTCATATATTTCCAAAAATTTTATTTGATATTTTAAGTTGTTGTATTTGTTTAAAGGGGAGTCCCGGTCCTCAAGGTCCACCAGGTTTGCCAGGTCTAGCAGGACAAAGAGGGCTACCAGGTGTACAAGGATCTACAGGAGAAATAGGACCAGAAGGACCACAAGTAATATTTAAGTCTCTTCTATCTCTGAATTTTGATTTGGAAACATTTTTTAGACAAAACAGTAAACGTGTACGATCTAATTAGTCGTTATTTAATAATATACATAATTTTTCTATGCATTTTTTTAAAGTTTTCTTTGACTAATTATTCTTATTTTACATCACTACCATTTTTTTTATTTTTTATACCGTAAGTATCGAATTGTTATTACAGGGTCCTGAAGGTCAAAGAGGGCTTCCTGGGCCTCCCGGGCCTCCTGGTGTCACAACTAGTGCCTCTGGTATTAGTGTACCAGGTCCTCCAGGGCCACCAGGGGAAAGAGGACAAGTGAGTTTAAGTTAATTAATTATTATATTTTTTATTTTATTATCAAGACAATTAATCTAAAAAAATGAATAATAATTAATTAAAAAATAATTTAAAAATGGTAGGATTGTAATATATATGTAATTGATTGAAAATATAATTTAACATTGCAAATTGTAATTGTACATTGTAAGGTTAATTTTGTATAATTCATAAATTATAATTTTTTTGCACATGCATATATTATCATAGAAAGGAGAAGCCGGAATACCAGGTATTCCAGGTAAAGATGGTCTGAACGGATTACCGGGTCCCCCAGGTCAGAGGGGCCTACCTGGAACATCTGCGCCGATTAGTTTCGTAGCTCAGGTAAGTATTTAAGATCTGCGTTTTTCTAATAATAAGATACTAATATGTATATTAACCCTAAAAAATAGGTGTTAGTTACAATTTTGCTCTACAAAAAAATATTTAAAAAAACAACATGTATGAAATATCTAATTGTATTATATTCCTTTAGTCGCCATCTCTGTCTGAAGGGGATGTAAGAAACATCTGTGAAGATTTAATACGAGGTGAGCTAAATATTATAGTATTTTTGACATCATCCTGTTTAATTACCTTGAAATTTACTATATTTTTCAATTCACCAATTTAAGTAATATTTTAAGTTAAAGTTATTATAGCAAAACGGAATAGAGCCTAAGTGCGACTGTGAATTCGTTTGTCACTGGGAACAAATTATAATCATGCCGTAATCAGAATCTCTGGTATACTAACAGTAACATCTGCAAAAAGTGTTACAAAAATAAATTTTTAGCTAACCCTAAGTGAAATAACTCAAGCCTATATACCTATATGATAAACAAATTCGTTTTTTCGCTCTATCATGTGGCAGGTAACCTTGATCCTAGTAACTTACTCATTTTGATAATTATCTTAATACTTGTTCCTTGATATGTGAATTAAAGTATAAATCTTAACAATATATTAAAGATATATCTGTCAACTGTATATAATATTTTAAATGTATGTTTAATTAATTTTTTTTTCGGTTTATTTTTCTCTTTTTTTTTCTTCGAATTTCGAATTTCCACTCCAGAAAATCAGTCTTGACAAACACACATAGAGAAATGATTCTATATAGCCATCTTTTTATTTCATTTTTTTAAACGAGGGAAAATAGGCAGGTAAAATATATTTAGTCGAAATAAAAATGAAAGACTTCGTGCCACTGATAAAGTTAAATGTCAAAATACTAAAAATAAATGTAGAAGGTTGTAACTGTGTTGAAAACACAAGTATATTTTACACTCGTAAGTGATTTAGAAGAATCCAATCTAAAACTCGGCTCAAGTAAGATTTTATCTAAGCACTAAAGTTCGTGAAAAGGAAACTTTTTAATAGAATCGCTTGCCATCCATTTGGTTCTTTTGTAACAAGTGCTTCGTAATTGAAAGCCTGATAGATGATTATAGTGGTTCTGAGGACGAAGCCAAGTGATTTAAGGCCATTCATAGAAATATAGTGTAGTAAATGTTGGGAAAAATTTAATTTATTAAAAGTACATTATAATATACTATGACGATATTTTATATTAGTATTTTTTTGTACGTCAGAGTAGGCAGAGGGAACCGTAGGAACTATTTCTAAGACACTTTGTTCTCTGCTTTCTTCCTTTAGAGGTATTGCGTTTTGAATGGTGGAACATAACGTGGCGCTTTTGCCTTATATAAATATAAATTGTTTTTTCTTCTTAAGTGAATTAATTTTATTTTAAAAATGTTCTTGAGAATTGCCTCTAATGCTAGTTAAATAAAAAATAATATTAAAAATGTTTATATAAATATAAATTTATTACAGAGCGATTCCAAGAATTAGCAGCTAGTTTAGTCATTCCAACTGTAGAACCAACTATTAGGAGGGGAGCTCCAGGCAGGCCTGGACTACCGGGCACTCCGGGTAAATATTTTCGTTTATATTGATACTGAAATAATAAATAAAAAATACTATTGAAATTGACAGTTACTTGTTTTAAGAATTAATAATACTTTTATTAATTTACGATTTTAAAATATTTATAGAAATATAATATTCACAAATAGACAAATTATTAAAATATTATACTGAGAAATTTAAACGGTATTTACCTATATTTCAGGTGCACCAGGTGAACCAGGTACAATGGGCCCAAGGGGTTATCCAGGGGAAACTGGAGAACCGGGAAGACCAGGAAGTGTAGGTCCAAGAGGAGATAAAGGCGACAAAGGAGAGAGAGGCCAAGATGGCATTGGCATACCAGGGCCAGAAGGTCCTGGAGGGAGACCAGGTTAGATATGGTTTTTTATTTTTTTTATATACTAAGCTGGCAAAACAGAAGGGCCACCTGATGTTAAGTAGACACCTTCGCCTGTGACAACTACAACTTGAGAGGAAGTGAATGCGTTGCCAATTAAATCACCTAACTCCCCCTTATTGGCTTCCGAAACATTCACTCACCAGACGAAACATAGCAGCACTAAGATGCTGCTGTGTTCACGTCGGTATTCTGTGAGAGCGTGGTAATTACCCGATTCGAGTCTGGTGTTGGTGTAGCATGGCTCTACCACTTCAATGATAATAAAAATAAGTATTTTGATTGAAGTACAATTTTTGGCAACTGATATAGTGGATATACGTGTTTACAGGACCAGTGGGTCCACCAGGTCCTGAAGGAAGAACTGGTGATCGAGGAGATCCTGGACGAGAAGGTAATTTAAACACTTTCTTTCATAGAGAAACATGGCTTGTGTTACAATCTAAATAAATAAGTGTGACCGTAAATAAAACGAAAAGCTTATTAAAATTAAAAACAAGCGTACATAGGTTACATGTTTATATAACATTATGCTTTATACCTAGGGGGGTAGTCGGAGAACTTAATAACTTTAAATTATGTTTGTATGTTTCGGGAAATTTTCTCCCAACACTAGTCTTTTTTATCATATATGGATTTTTTTACACTTTAGGTCCAATAGGTCCACGAGGTGTTCAAGGTCCACGCGGCACGTGCGAGTGCCCGGGCGTCGCGTACTACGCGTATTCGCCAATGGGCAATAATAAAGGCCCGTAATGTGTTCAGTATTATCATAAATATATATAATATATATATATATATATATATATATATATATATATATATATATATATATATATATATATATATATATATATATATATATATATATATATATATATATATATATATATATATATATATATATATATATGTACAGACATACAAAAGATACTATAAATATAATATGTTATATCTTTAGCCAAAAGGTATATCTTTTTACCTATCCGCAACATACGCATCTTCCTTACCTATATCTATATATTTTTTATATGTTATTTATTTTTAGTTTTCCTTTTTTTAAATAAATAATAAATATAACTGTCTTTTTTTTTAAGTAAGCTTTCATTATGATTCTCTTTTCTATAGATTTACTACAGTAAAATATATATTACGCATTGCTTTAAAATAAATGTACTTAAAAATTATAAAAATATGAAGCAAAGTGTGTTTTAATTTCAAATATATTATAAATTAATAACAAAAGTACAACAGTATACACTATAAATATATACTATAATATTATTTCTGATGGCCGCAGAGGCGCTCTGGAAACTAGGCAAAGCGCGGCGTTGAGTTCCGCCACTTGACATGCAGTGACTCAAAAAAGGCGGAAAGTGAACGAATATCTTATCACTAGGTTCATATTGTTCCTGCAGTTCCCTCTGCCTACCCTGCAATTTGCGGGATAAAGCGTGAAGCTAAAAAAAAACAATATATGACTATTTGACAAAATGCACCGTCAATAGCCACAGAGAGTGTTAAAATTAAAAATATATAAAATACAACTCAAAAAGAAAAAAATATATTTATTTATAAATAAACAAAATATATCAACGTGAACAACATATTATCAACAGAAGGCAATAACAGTATGGCACATATAGCATAGCATAGTATAGTAATAAGTCACAGCACTTTATTTCCACTATTCATTACAATACGCCCACTGAGCGCAAATAGTGAGCGCACGTCATTAATCACAATTACGTAGCGACTGGTTCAATTTCTCGCATTGTTTCTATGTCAGCTTTGCAAAAGAAACATTGTTTACTGTTCAGTAGATGTTGCATTATGCACGCCCTGCGAAAAAAATAATATTTTTATTGTTTTTTATTAAAATATAGTATAAAAGCATCTTCAATATTGTTTTTATTGTAAGAAAAAGTGATGTTAAAAGCTTAAATTGTAATAAAAATCTATATTTAACATTATAACATTGAAGAGTTTGTATGATTGAATGAATCATATTAACTAAAGGTTCAAAATAAAAAGTTATTTTTCTATAGAAAAAAGGTTATAAGGCTGTATGTAGAGTTACCTAGGCAACTAGATCAGATTTTAATCAGTTCTATTTAATCACGCGGTCGAAGCTGTCGGTTCAAGCTACTTTAGTTTAACATTCTTTATTTATCTCAAAGTATTATTGGGTGGGTTGTTTGCGGGATAAGTGGAAAGAACTACTTCAATAATAACAGCTAAAGTGACAGCTTCAGATATGAGCCACTTATCACGAACTTAACGTTAAACTTCATCTTTTAGAATTTACCTTTATCATAGAAATGCAAGATCCCGAGTGGATTACGAATTCTTGATTAAAAAGGTTTAAAATGTGTTAGCTTATAAAATAAACAATATGAATAACTTTTAAGTTTAATAAAAATATATAATGCAGGCAAAGCCACTCGATCACAATAACTATGCCGATTTAGATGAATAAAATAACAGCATGAATAGGACATAAAGCGCATTCTCTATGGACCTGAATAAATAATATAAGAAAATGTTACGCTTCTTTCAAGGAAAAACGTTTACATTTAGATGTTTTATTTAACAACAAGCTGCTTTGACTAATAAAAGTAAAATAAATTCGAAGAAATGGCTAAAAACTTTCTTAATGCACTTTATATTTCAAAAGTAAAAGTAAAAGTTAGTGCCTCAGACTGAGAAAAATCGGCGCAAGACACTCAGCGGGAGTTTCTTTATTTTTTTAATTTGCCAAAAATTTACAACTCTACGATACTTATTAGTGACAATGATATAGATATACAACGTATTTATAAACTGATACTATAAGCAGAGTTTAGGATGGACTAGTAACTTAGCTATTGGAAGAGAGTAATGGACGTCTGCCTCTTCACAATCTCAAATTAAGATGCTCTCATCTTATCATCTCATCTCGGTGACTTGGCACAATTTGGCCTTGACCATAACATAAATGTTATGAAGTTTCGCCATCACAAGGAGCTTATTATTAATTTTATATGATTATTAAACTAAATATATAATTTTACCCCCTTTTACCTGCAAGAATGATGTCCACAAGGTACAAAAGCGGTGTCCGCTGGTCTTGCGTAACAAATTGTACATAGTAGGTCCGACTGAGCGCCGCTGGAGCCCGGCGACCGTGACCTCAGTATTGTCTCTCGAGCTAATCGCAATCTGTCTGTCGCCGCTTCCAGAGATTTAAGCTCATCTAGTGTTACGTCTTCAGGAACTGTATGGAATTTGATATCACATTTTTTTGGTTATTGTTATTTATTGTTTTAAAAATCTTGTGAAATATTTGGGATTTTGGCTTTTTAGATGAAGTACAGCCACAAAAAATATATTAGTAAGTTATACTCAATCACCCATTTTTAAAAATATACTAGAAAAAATGACGGCAGTTGTAGGGAAATTATGAAATATATGGTGACATTGTACGTATTTATTATATAAATATATAAAATTAAATAAGCCATTGTCATCCAAAAAACAGTGTTGGTAATGCGACAGCTGTGGGTACGACTTTTACTTGGAGAGAATTATGTATGTTCACCGCCTTATTATAGCGATAAAATAAAGTGTGGCGTTGAGTTCCGCCGATCATCACACAAAGCCAGACTAAGATCCTCTTAAGCTTAATATAAATTAAAATTCGGAGACTAACAATCATAAAACGAAAAATGCTTCTTTTTGTCCTTCTCCAGCATGAAATGGAGACCGTCGAGGCGGAACAGCGGTTCGCTCACTATGAAGTTACTCACTTTAGTTATGTGCTGTAAGGGATAAGGAATAAATAAAAGATCTTGACTAAGTATATATTAGTATTTATAACTATTTTTTATATTTCCGTCAAGTTACGCTTAATACGATATATATTTTATATAATTTTATATATTATTTATTATATTGTCTTTTTTTAACACGCTAAATTGGATATTAGTAGAAATTCCTGTGGGTACGGGAAACAACTGAATTCAATATTCAATATAAACGAAAAACAAGATTTCTGTATGTGAGTGTTAAGATACCTTATTGAGCAAATGTTAATGTGTAAGCAAGAAGTAATAACACAATAGTGCAGCGCATGTCTATATAGGCAAAGGTTATATATTCTTACTCATAGAGAATAATATTTTTTATTTAATTGCTTTAGTAAGAAGACACGGCTTTTACTTCTGCAATTAAAGGCGCAATATTTTCTAAATAAAGTGACGTACAAGGTACCACGCTATATATATATATTATGTTTTTAGCTTCACGCTGTATGCTGCTCATAGTATAGCATAGAGTAGGCAGGGGGACCGCAAGAATTGTAGGAAGACACTCCTTTCCCCGCTTTCCACCTTTTTGACGCATTGCGTGTTGAGTGGTGGAACTTTATGCCGCGCTTTGCCTAGTTGTTTGCTCTGGCAAACAAAATGAGAACGAAAAAGACTTCATTTTCCCCGAGTGGAAATTGAATTCACAAACCGTCGTGTTTACAGACAGACGCTGAGCCTCTGCGTCACGACGGTAAAAAATTATAGCTGTTTGAAAAAGATTTCTTAATTTCGACACGTCAACTAGAGCTAAATAAGTTTTTATTTTAGATGCAAAGAACAACAATTTATTTTAGTTTACAGTTATTCGCTGCGATTACAAAACATTGACCGTTGTGAAAACATAAAACATACTGTGTATTGTTTTTGCCCCGCTATATTTGGTATATTTGTCATTCTTAGAAATAAATTTAGGCTAAGACTAAATTCTATATTCCAAAAATCTATGAAGTGTACTGAAAAACTAAAACAATAATTAAAAAAAAAGTTATGTTATTAATAAAATGTTTAAGATACTAAACTAACTGGTATCAAACAGTTCTCTTGAACTTTCATCAAGATACCCTTTATCACTTCCTTTTTTCACTTTTTACTGAAATTTCCAAAAGATAATAAAATCAAAGATAATAAATAATTTATTTTATAATAACCTCATCAGATAACTTGGGATCTATCATTCTAATCAGGCATCCAGCCACAGGCGCCAGAGCCACGTAGTAGTGCACTCTGTCTGTGTCCGGCAAGCCTCTAGACACAAGCCTGCCAAAACCAGCTCCGCCACCGCCTTTTACGCATATACGAGATATTACTGCTAGGAGTATCTGTAAAAATTAAAGTTTAAATAAATTCGTATATAAAACATGTACATATAAAAGCTTTCAATTGTATTTAAGTATAAGTTATTATGTAACTTTATAATAGGTCTTTTCTTGGCAAGGTACCCAATCATTCCTAATCATTTATACTCATGGACTAACGATTATCAAATGGAGAGTACAAAATAATTGAACAAGAAAAACTCAATTTTATTGCATAACAAATGTAAATACAATTGTTAACAACATCTGTATCTATTACAATAACTATAGCAAACAATTATTCAGTCTAAGTACTAGATTCAGTCTAAGTGAATTTTTAAATTGATTGATTGATGTATATTAAACGACAGTTTGCTTAGTACGACTTGCTAATATCAGAAGCTACGGGCTCGCAATGACATTCCTTGTTGCATATTTATTCGATTTATCGAGGAAATTTATAGGCTATATTAGAACAAGTTAGAGTTCCTTCCTTTTTTTTTTAGCTTCACACTTTATCCCGCACATGGCAGGGTAGGCAGAGGGAACTGCAGGGACCGTGGGAACCTAGTGTTAAGACACTCCGTTGCTTAGTCCCTGCTTTCTCCGTCCCCGCTTTTTTCGAGGCATTGCGTGTTGAGTGGCGGAACTCAACGCCGCGTGAATAGTTTGCCAGAGCGAAGAAAATGGAAATAGAAAGATCCCTCTTCCCCGATTGGGGATCGAACCTAGAAACCGTCGCGTTACAGGCAGACATTGCGCCTCTGCGTCACAATGGTCCTTAAAGTGTCATGTGATAAAATTTATTTTTGATCACTATATTTGCTAGTTTAAATAGGTCATATTTACCCAATCACGTTTAACTCTATATACAATAAAATACAAAAACGTTTGTACGTAACAGCTTTCACATGCCAGCTCACAATATAAGATAAAAGGTCCTCGGAAGCTGTGATGTTCCAGATTAAAACAAATACGACTAAGCTACGGCCAGTAATTCGGCTTAGTCGGGGTACCAATGGCAAGTGGAAATCACTCGCTATCTGATTTTTCCCGATGTAGTACTACTAAAATGAGAGTTTTTTTCTGAGTAAATTGATTCCGGTTGGCATTTTGAACGAAATTTTCTTAATAAAATGTTGTGGTCGTTGTAGCTCAGTGATGGTGACAGTGAAATTTTGACACGAATTCGATGGAATTGAGGTCAATTTCCATTTTGATAACCCACAGGTTCGAGTTTTTAAACGTAAAGTGTGAAACAGAGTGGATATCACAATATTTTTTTTAATTTACGTTTTTCTATCTTAATGCTATATTCGTTCTTAACATTGTTATTTGGGTATAAATAGAAAATTTTTTAATACATTCGTATAAGAACCATAATATGTTATTTAATTTAAAGACTATATTTAAGAATATGAGACACGCTAAGATATTTTAGTTTTAGTGATTTAACGATAATAATATAATTATTTTTACATAATTATTTACTATGTAAGAAATTACAAACATTCTATATATATTGTGGATAACATATAGTAAGGAGCTTAAAGAAGATAAATTTATTTAAAATATATTTCACATTAATAAAATTAAAATAAAGTTACTATAAATAAATTCAGGCTCTTTGATATATGTAGTGTGCTTAGAAAAAAAGGTTCGTAAGCTCTTTTGTTAATAACATTGAGCCTATATAGTACTCGATTCAATTTCCTTATTAATATCGATTAATTATTCGATATTTGTGAAAAAATTAAAATATGTTCACTAATTTTCACGATACATTTCACTAACATAATTAAGTAAATAAACTTCAAAATGTTTACCAAGTAATGTCTGTGCCAGAGTTAAGTATGAGTTCCAGTAAAACTGACTGAGCTGCTCCCAATGGCAGTTTGTAATCACATATTGTATATCTATTAAATCTTAATATTTTAATTATCCTTATCTATTCCCGCTTAAGTATTTCTCTCCTACTCTAGGTTATTCGTTTGTTCCTCGCTTAATATATATGACAATACCAATTTCTAAGATATATTATTATGTGTACGCACCTCCCTCTGAATAATTCCTCATATATATAGAATATAATATATTTATTAAATCCATATTAAAAATATTATCTTCTAAATTAATATAAATATATGACATTTATATATTATATTTTTTTATAAGAATTAAAATAAAGTATATATTGCATAATATGTATGTTTGTGTATATACAGTATGTATTTATGTATGTATATATGTATGTATGTATGTGTGTATGTGTGTATGTGTGTATGTGTGTATGTAGGTTTATGTATGTATATATTTGTTTGTATTTGTAAATATATACTTAATTATATATTTAATTTATATTTTATTTCATTTTATGTTTATATTTCTTTTGTTTATTTGAAACATTTTAATTATGTGCACTACTCATTCCCGCTTATTGAAATGTATTCACTTCCATTGGTTGGCTGGAAGAGATTTCTTTTAGAAATAAGCCCACCGTTGTCAACGAAATTTACTTGTTTACATATTTCATCTGTATTTTTTTTTATGTGCAATAAAGAATATATATATTCTTAATGCTATATTCGTTCTCAACATTGTTATTTGGGTATAAATAGAAAACTTTTTAATACATTCGTATAAGAACCATAATATGTTATTTAATTTAAAGACTATATTTAAGAATATGAGACACGCTAAGATATTTTAGTTTTAGTGATTTAACGATAATAATATAATTATTTTTACATAATTATTTACTATGTAAGAAATTACAAACATTCTATATATAATGTGGACAACATATAGTAAGGAGCTTAAAGAAGATAAATTTATTTAAAATATATTTCACATTAATAAATGTCATTTAAAATAAAGTTAGTATAAATAAATTCAGGCTATTTGATATATGTAGTGTGCTTAGAAAAAAAGGTTCATAAGCTCTTTTGTTAATAACATTGAGCCTATATAGTACTCGATTCAATTTCCTTATTAATATCGATTAATTATTCGATATTTGTGAAAAAATTAAAATATATTCACTAATTTTCACGATACATTTCACTAACATAATTAAAGGTAAAATAAAAGACAGAAGCTACGTGACCGAAGTACATCTCTATGCCAAGAGATTAAAGTAAATGAGTCCAGTAAAACGACTGAGCTGCCCAAATTCAATGGCAAGTAATTATATATATATATATATATATATATATATATATATATATATATATATATATATATATATATATATATATATATATATATATATATATATATATATATATATATATATATATATATATATATATATATATATATATATATATATATATATATATATATATATATATATATATATATATATATATATATATATATATATATATATATATATATATATATATATATATATATATATATATATATATATATATATATATATATATATATATATATATATATATATATATATATATATATATATATATATATATATATATATATATAGATTTGTCATTTGTTCTGTTATATTGCTACTTAAGTTCCTACTAAGTCGAGAAAATGTATTAACATTTAATTACATAATTCATCCTCTCATATCCAGCTTAAACCCAATACTATAGAATTTACAGGCAAAAGCTTGCATTACTTCCATTGAGTCAAGTAGACACAAGATTTCATTATATATTCTTGTTATATAAATGTTATCTGACATTATATATTTTTTACCTTTGTCTTATCTAACATTTAGCCAAAATATATTGAAGGCACTTCCATTAAATACACACAAGAGTCTGTAATTCAACTAAGTCTAACACAGCAACTAAATCTTTTGTTATCTGAATCTCGGCGGACCATTCGTTAGGTATATTGTGCTGAGCCAGCCAAACATTTGGACGCTATTGTAAGAAATTCGACAACTTTTTGGCGATTCCAAAAAGTTAAATTGATATTTGGAATAAAGTGTGAGGCATATTTGTTTATTTATCAGAAAGAAAAATACTTTTTGGTGTATATTTAGTTATATATTGTTATACAATGCTACTTTAAAAAGTACTTAAAATTAAAATATGAGGTTTTGAACGCATTGAGACTTGAAGGCACGGGGCCTTATGAAACCATCCAAGCGCTCTAATCACTAAGCTACGTCGCACAAAATTTTTTTATACGTTTTCTTTAAGTAATTTTTTATGGTTTAACACTTAAAAATTACACAAATATATTACTTTATTAATAAATATAAAGAAACTTGAAAGACCATAATCTCTTTTCTAAGGTAAATTAAAATTAAAAAGTGAGTTACTAATAAGCTTCAAAAAACATTATACAATTAACTAAAAATAATATACAATCACAAATATTTATATACCTGACAAGTCCTACCCAGTAAAAGCTCGTTCTGATTATCACTGGCCTCCGGCTTCGTTAGTACTTCTGGCACCAGAGCCAAAGTCATTTCCAAAGCTCTCGCCAGCCCGTGGTAGAGATCGAAGCATGTAGCGCATAGTTTAATTTGTCGCGGTTCCAGATGAGCATCGACTTGGACCCTGTCCATCTTGGATGAAAATATTGTATAAATAAATTTTATTACTTTTATTTTTATATATTTACTATTCTTTGGGAATTCTATACTCCTTTATCATATAAATTTTAAGTATGATAAATTTCAAAGCCGTATTTTTAACGGGCGTTTTCGTTAAAAAAAGTTTCTTCTTTGTATTGAATATAGGGATATTCTGCTATCAGATCTTGGGTTTTATTAAGAGTACAAAATCTAAAATTACGCGACAAAATATTATTAAATTTTGTTATTTGAATATATTATATACATAAAATATTTTATATTTATAAATAAATTGACAGAGAATATTCACAGCGCAGAGGCGTTGCGTTTGGTTCCCACTCGGGGAAGATGGGTTTTTCTGTTTCAATTTTCTTAGCTCTGGCAACTACGTAAAGTGCGGCGTTGAGTTCTGCCTCTCAACACGCAATGCCTCGGAAAAGACTGAGAGAAGAATCGCAGGAACCAGGGGAACCTAGTGTTATAACACTCCGCCTTTCCCTCTCCCTTTTAAGGCATTGCGTGTTGTAGCGGATATATTATATATTGTAAAAAACAGCTTAAAACAGCTCAACTTAATTCATAAAAATTTAAAGAAAGAAGTAGAAATTTCCACAATATTTCATTACAAAATATAAAGTAGTATTGAAAATATTGACTTTCAGAATAATACAACTTTGTATAAAAGGAAGTTGCTCGGAATGTTAATCTGAACTGATCTGCTGTCTAGTTGAAATTGAGTTTTGGTACAATGCAAGTTTTAAACGTTTCTGAGATATATATATATATATATATATATATATATATATATATATATATATATATATATATATATATATATATATATATATATATATATATATATGTATGTATGTATGTATGTATGTATGTATGTATGTATGTATGTATGTATGTATGTATGTATGTATGTATGTATGTATGTATGTATGTATGTATGTATGTATGTATGTATGTATGTATGTATGTATGTATGTATGTATGTATGTATGTATGTATGTATGTATGTATGTATGTATGTATGTATGTATGTATGTATGTATGTATGTATGTATGTATGTATGTATGTATGTATGTATGTATGTATGTATGTATGTATGTATGTATGTATGTATGTATGTATGTATGTATGTATGTATGTATGTATGTATGTATGTATGTATGTATGTATGTATGTATGTATGTATGTATGTATGTATGTATGTATGTATGTATGTATGTATGTATGTATGTATGTATGTATGTATGTATGTATGTATGTATGTATGTATGTATGTATGTATGTATGTATGTATGTATGTATGTATGTATGTATGTATGTATGTATGTATGTATGTATGTATGTATGTATGTATGTATGTATGTATGTATATATATATATATATATATATATATATATATATATATATATATATATATATATATATATATATATATATATATATATATATATATATATATATATATATATATATATATATATATATATATATATATATAAAATCATTACCTCTTGCATCATAGTAAAGAACTCCGAAAAAGCCCAATTGAGCTGACTCAGTAACGAGTTCAGAAATAAAGCAGCTTCCTTTGGATGAGCCTCCAAATACTCTTTAATGCGGCTTTGTATTACTTCTGATGGACACGGACCTGTCGATTTTATTACAGGGAAAAGAAAAAATATAGGTTACATATATTACTATTATATGTTACATTAATATATGTAGCCATAGTGAAGTATAGGAATTTGGAAGGGTGACGATTGCCAGTTCGATTGTTACGGTGAAATTAATTATTTTGTCGTTTCTTTTAAGGTCTGTAGTATGAATGTTTGTCAAACAGTGATAAATTATGTGACGTTCAAAAATCAAAGCTTTCCTCTTATTTTGAACATACTACTTTATTACTTTAATAATCTTTGACTTTACTTGGGTTCTTATTGCCCTACTCTGGTACGACAAAATATCGAATTCGGGCGAAACGTGGAAATGCTTACCTTGATATTACTTATACTAAGTTATTGCAACTTCATAAAAGCTGGACTCGTCATATAAATTTAAAAATTTATTTTTTATAAAGCCTTTACATATATAAGTTCAAATTATTTTATAACTAACACAATTTCATTTAAAATGTGTAAATTCTATAACCTCAAGAGTATAAAATGTGTAAATTCTATAATCTCATTAGTATGAAGATAGTTACCAAAGCATTGGCTCATGAGGCCGGCGTCAACTTTAGCTCCTAGGTTGTTTACAGTCGGTTCTCTGTCACCATATCTATAAAATAAATATAACTTGTTACACATTACTTACTATAACAATTACAAAATATATGATAAAGAAATAAATGAAGTTATTATAATTGTTTTTAAGTGATTTATTCTGGTTTGAAGCAAACCTGTAAAAACCCTATTAAACTTAGTTCAGTAATTTTATCTGTAAATTGTGTACGCATTGGGATAAATATGCCGTGAAATTATTTTTCATATCATAATTCAAGTCAATTTTTTCAGTCCACGTATGTATGTATGGTTACAGAGTATACAAGGATTCAATTTGTACTACCCATATAAAGTGAATTTAAATAACTTCGACCAGATCGTTGCTCTGTATTTTAAATATTAAATAAATGCCGCAACGCTTCGAAATACTAAAAGCGGGGAACGACGTGTCGCACCACTAGGTTTGCTTGAGCCTATACTGTGTAAATTGTAGGCAAAAAATATTTTTATCACACGCTGGCAACACCGTTGTTTAAGTTTTAATAACTTACATTGCATTCTATATTTAGAAACATTTTTTTGCTGAAATATTGGAATTCACGTCACATACACTATCTTAAGAGTTATAATAAGTCTAGAAATAATTATTTTATTAATAGGTTACATGTTATATATCCAATATACTTCTTCAACAACTGGACTGTCTTGGGTAGTAAAAAAAGAATTTGTAAATTCCTTTAAGCAGTTTTCGAAATTAGTATATTTATACTAATTTATTTCTTAAATTTAATTTTTTAAATTCAATTATAATTATAAACATTAGTTAAGCATTACATGTATGGTGTCATGGTATCTACATGGTTAGTACGACGCTATTTATATATTTACAAGCAACTTTACTTATGACACAGATTAATTAATAAATTAAAATAAAATATAAAAAATAGAATAACAAAATAAACAATATACACAAATCTAAAACTATAAACTAAAATTATAACCCTTTAGAAAGAGTTTGCTTGTCTATATATATAAGGAACTATTATTTTTCAGTTGGTCAACCATTTTACGATAACTAACTAACTGACGATTTTACGATAACTAACTAACTAACGATTCCTTTGCTCTTTATCCTTTTTATTTACTAACTATTTGTATTTACGCGCGGACCAAGCCAGAGGTAAACGCTTACATATAACATTACCAACTTAACATTTCTACATTACCTCACTTTACGAACCATAAATTGTGACCTACTGAGAGAAACTTTGTTCTAACTTATCTTAACTAAAATATATTTTACGTAACTTTGCAGCAGGTTAGCTGATGCTGTTATTCTATCACGTATTGCCGGTATTATGTAAGGGACTAGCAGTTTCTTAGGAAAATAAATAGCTTTTTCGTGTGTCGTGTTAAAAATATGTGCTTTTCAATTTGAACTTTTCTCTTGAACAAAGAGTATTTTTTATAAGAAATATAATGCTATCTTTATTTATCTATATAATTTAACTATTAGATTTAGACCATTAGATTTTTCTATATTTATAATCTAATTAATTCGTCCATAATGCGTCAGTTCGCTTTACTAAAATGTCAAACTTATACCTTTTTTAAGTGGCTGTTTAACATACAATAAATATTATAGTATGTTATTAAATGTGGCCAGTCATAAAATAATAATTAAGAGGCGGCGCTGCATTTTTAAATCTTCCGCAAAGGTAAGGTTTGAATAAATTATCATTATTATATTAAAAAACAATAATTTAATAAATTATCAGGTTTTCCTACTGTTTCGAATAAATTTTGACTAACTTCAACTAACAGAAACTTAAAGTTTACTTGTAAATCAATACAGACTTGTGTGCTTATTATCAAATATTGAACAAAAAGGATACCAACGCCAACTTTCAATGATATTAAGTCTAATAGTATATTGTTAAAATTGATTTTGTCACAGTAGTAAGTATATACCGAATGTTTTGTTTCGTATTGTGGAACTCTATAATTATTATCGTTCGACGAAATACTGATAAAATTATCGACAATATTTACTTTGTTACTAAGTATATAATCATTATATTAAAAATTTAAATGATTTCGTAAAGACTCTTGAATATATAAACATTAAAAATGGTTACCTATCTTTCTAAATTATATAACTTCATAAGTTCTTTGGATAGTTTATTATCATTAGTTACAGAAAATGCTAATTAAATCGGACTAATAATAAATTCTATAAAATATACATCGAAGTAAATAAAATGGACTATATTAGGAGCCACAAATGGCTTTGTGTTGTTTTGGTAACAGTTACCCCTTTACTGGATCTCTTTTCTACACTCATAAAGTTTAATTATTTAACATACACTCTCCTTCATGTATGGCGAACAATGACGAAGTGAATTGTGTTTAAATGACACGCTCAAGCTTCATACTACTATTTTTGAATAATTTTATTGCTTTTCAATTTTCAGCTTTTTAACAATATTTTTTTTAGAATGAATAATATAGGTAAGATTTTACCTTGCTGCCAGATGTGGCCATTGCCGGTGTCGGAAACCGAACCCTGTACCATGCCAGAAGCGTACCAACACCCAGTTTGACTGTGCCCAAGCGCGATTCTGATACGGACGTACCAATTCTTCTACCATCGACATTTGTCTATAAATGGATTTTATATATCATTGTAAGAAGCTTAATTTTTTAATATGCATTATTTAATATCCTTTCCTACGCCTTATATATTGGCCGTCGTGGCGCAATGGGAGACCGTATACTGGGAGACCGTGTAAACGAGAAGATTGTGGCTTCGGTCTCCACTCTAGAAGGAACTTATTTAAATAAATTAAACTAGCTCACCGCTTTATCTCGCTCGTAACAAGGTAGAAGGAACCTAGTAACTCAAGACGCTCCGTTCCCCACTTTTTGCCTTTCGAGGAACTTAACGTCATTGCGTGTTGAGTGGCAGAATTCAACGCCGCGCTATGTCTATTTGCTAGAGCGACCCATAAACCGTCGTGTTTTATTCCGATGGTGCGCCTATACTCCACGACGGTCCTCGATGAAGTTGTACAAATAAGTAAAATGTTTAATATACTATGATGGTAAATAAGTGTACTAGTGTGTAAATGTAAGTGATGAGGACCCCTCGATAATAAAATAAGTGAATTAAGTGTGTAAATGGAAGTGATGCGTGTATGGTAGTAGTTGATTAGAGTGGATGAGGGAAAAAAGAGGAATACAGGGATACAAGCACTCCGTTAAGTAAGTAAGCCGAGATTGTAATCTATAATGTAAGTAGTATAGATATATATATATAAATGTAGATTGGCAAAGCAAATAAGTTGAGTGAGATTTTAATTTAGAAGAATTATTTTTTAAGTGACAATATATTACACATTATTTTAAGAATTAACGAAAGAAATAATGAAAGCTACAAAAATTCAAATATATTTGAATTTCTTACTTTTTTCTTATATTACTCCATATTTATACAGAAGTGGCACGGTCCTTAAGAGGCGAAATTGTACACTTTATCTTTGTCACTTAGTATATTAGAAAATTAAAAATATCTAGCTGTCAAGAAGTTTTATTAGTCTATTTTTAATTTTGGAAGGTACAAGGCAGGGAAGAGATCTCTAGTACAATAAGTTCACAGTGTTATAATCACTGGGGCTGTAAATGTCTCTCCTCTCCTCGACTTGCATGTTGCAACACTGCTTTCGTACGTTGAATCCATAGCTAAAGCCATGCTAAAGAGCTTATGTTTATAAAGAGCTATTTATAAAATACTAAAAATTTTATTTTCTATAAACATTCCAGATGGCATTAAAATTCTGCAAAATGCAAGAGATGCAACAAACCATTAAATATACAATTCACATCAAAAAGATATAAAGATGGTAGATATTTGTGAAGTTTCATACGTAGCTTGAACAAATAATAATGTGAGCGTTTGCTTCTCATCCGCTGTATAAATAAGAGCGGTGCATGTTTGTTATTTTGCAGTTGTTTACTTTATTTGGTAAACAGGTTTGTTGAATATATATATATATATATATATATATATATATATATATATATATATATATATATATATATATATATATATATATATATATATATATATATATATATATATATATATATATATATATATATATATATATATATATATATATATATATATATATATATATATATATATATATATATATATATATATATATATATATATATATATATATATATATATATATATATATATATTTACATAGAACGATGTATAACTTTTGTAATGGTGTTATATAATTCAACGTTATTTAGTTTAGTAGCAATAGTGTGGTTGGGTTATATCGAAAGCATGTGAATGTGTAGTGGGATCAGTTTGAAGCTGTTTTCCATAGTATTAGTTATAAGGTGGAATGCTATGCCCCTGAATTATTGCAGTCTTTACATATACATATTAAGTTATATGTATATTTTTTAATATATGAATATTAAAATAAATTTAATAAGTATTCATCCAATTAAATGTTAAACAAATAAACTTGTACCGTGTAATAAACTTAAATGATCTAATTTACAGATCTTTTAACTTAATTATAATAATTAAGTTAATAACAAATATTTTCACTCAGAATTTATTTTAAATAAATGATCAACAACTTAATGAATACTTACTGTTTTAACGGTACTCTCTCAATAGCCCTCATAGTGGACGGTTGTGTGGCAAAAGACGCCAAAGTCTGTACTAAAGACTCTCTCGTGCTGGCCAACACTATGCGAGAGTCCGCAAACTCAGCGCAAAGGAAAGTTGCACAGGACACTACTAGCTCTTCCCAATCTGAATGAAAAATATTTATAAAATTATGTAAGTAATAATGTTAGTCTATAATTGACTCTTAATTCATATGAATACCTAGTTTAAGTTTTCATACTTTTTCTTAATATTTCCTAAAAATATATAAGGTTAATAACTATTTCCACTTACCTGGGACTTGTTGCACCGGCACTGTAGGATGCATGTAAAGCCTTAATGTGTTGCAGAGTTCAAGCATAGCGTCAACATGATATTCTGGTACAAAAGCAAAAAGGGATTCGGCAAATTCTGGACCATTGTTCTGTGCTATGAGAGAATATTATAATTTATGATATGTTTTAATAATTGTTTCAAGGTATTACTTTGAAAAAAAATAAATAAATATGGTATTGGCAGAATAATATTTATCAATGAATGGTATACATGCTGATATGAGATTCGCCTAGTTGTTGATATACTAAGGTGTTGAGTTCCACTGGTCTTCAACTCAGCCTTAAAGCGGAGAACAAAGTATTTTGACACTAATTTCTCTCCGCCTATCATACCGCCTAGCATAATAATAATTAAAACTATGACTTTCTTACCTATTTGTGTGTTGGAAAGGGCATGAGGTGTTGCCGCCCGCGACGTTGGTGTCTGGGGGCTATATTAAAAAAAAGAAACATGTAATAAAAGAAGTTACATACATACCTATCTAGCATTACAGGACTGGTGGTTAAAACAAATCTGTCGCTTATATCATAATTAAAATTGGATCAAAATCTCATATACATTTATTCCTTAAAATAATACCTATAATCCTTTAACATTTCCTTATATGCCTAATACCTGTATATAGTACCTATATAATGTCCAATAGTAGTAGAAGTCAATGCATAAATTATTTGCTCCGGTTGCTATCCATTACGCTGTGCAAATGTAATGCTAGCCAGTATTTATTATTTAAATATAATCGTTCTCATATTTATTCAGACTTTTCATCTTAGGAAGAATTGTGTATTCATTGGTATTAAAAAGGTGGCTGGGAAGCTGGAAGTGTTCTGACGCTTTCTCGTAAATCTTTAAATTTTAATATTAGCAATTTATTTCAAAAATGTACGTTATATATTTTTTTTATATTTATTTCTTCTTACTTTACTGCGATTATATAGTACTAATAAAGAAATGAGTGTATTTTGATTAAACTGGGGTTGTTATGCAAGTTGGAATAAATATAGAGAAAGAATCATCTTAATATGTATGATTCTTGTTTCCGAGAAATGAAACATTGGTCCACATACTAGAAGATATACTGGTCGAACTGGAAATTTTCAACATATACATACATATATGTGTATACTTTAAAATACATTCATTATATATCTGATTTAATATTTTTCTTATCTAAATTCGTTTCGATATCTATATTGCTTTTTTGTCTTATATTTTTTGCAATTGCACTGCACATTCCCACTGTTAGACAAATATCCACCTCTACTGGTTGTCTAGAAGAGATTTCTATTACAAATAAGCCCTAAAAATAATATTTGTAAATCAACATTTATTTTTATATTTCTCAATTGTATTTTTTTCGTGCAATAAAGAATATATATATAGATAGATATACATATAGACCATTTTACTTTATACCATTTGTTTCTAACATTTGGTAGTAACAAAAATTTGCTTATGAATGATATCATTAAATTTCCAGCTTACCTTTGGTCTGAACTCGATGTATATTCTAATTGAAGTGATGCATAACTTTGAGAAGTTAATATTGAGCTCTTCCCCGGCAGGATCTCTCTACTTGCTGCCTAAATAATACATTTAAAACATGTTTTTATCTTTACACTTTTTATAGCATATAAAAGTACAGGAAAATCTAATGACTGAGATAAAACACTGAGAATTCTTGGATTGGATTATTTATAAATTATCATGTTTGCATGAAAGTGGAGCAAGTTCAAATTTAACATATTGTTTCGAATTAGGGGAAAGAGCGGAGACGGAGAGAGAGAGATCTGAACACTAAGTTCTCTCTACCTACCCTGTTATGTGTATTGTAAAGTATGAATTGGGGGAAAAGCGGAGGCGGAGACGGGGTAGTACCTACCTTAACACTAAGTTGTCTCTGTCTACCTAAGGAAAATTTTGGCCACGTATGAGAAAATTATAATTATAGCTTATAGCAAAAATATAGCTTATATTTTTGAACCGGGTTATAAATAAATATTAGTATTTTATAAGTACACTTCAATCCAGTACTTATGAACATATACTTGGCTTGGCATATACTTGGCTTGGGCATTTTATCTATAATAGGTTCTGGGTCATACTTGAAAACAAAATATTAATTTTAAATTTGAATTAAAAATATTTTATGGATCAAAGAAAAAATAAATATAATATTAAATATTAAACAATAGGAATGAGAAGTGGATACTCTAAGCGAGTAGCGTCCTCCACTTCTCATTACAGAATGGATTCTTGACATTCAAAAGTTAAAAAAGCTCTAAATGCACAAAAGCTCTCATATGTTAGTATATTTGTTTAAATTTATATGAAAGCATCTTTTAGGCAATCATGACGCATCAGGACAGGGCCTGACTGTAGTTGCGATGATAATAGGTTCAGTTTCTGTTCAAGGAACCTACCGTATACCGTATACTGCTGTGTGTGTGTGTATGTGTGTGTGTGCGAAAAAAACAGAAATAATAAAACAGACAAAAAAAATAGAAAAATAATCTATAAAATACTATTCTATTTCCACTTAAAAATGTAATATGTCCTCAATTTTTAACTCATGTTATACCACATACACACTCATTCAAGACATCGCGTGCCAAAGGCCTGAAACTAATGTCACATAAAGAGAAGCTTTTCTTTTGAAATATGGACTTGAACCATCGTTTGGAGTGGATAGATTGCCAGGTGGATTGCGCCAATTCCGATACTGTCGCATTTAGTTATAATCCAGTTAAAAGTGTCGTATAAATTCTTACAATAATTATTGTTTTTCTTTGTTTTTAGCTACACGTTGTATTTTATACAAAGTAGAGTAGGTAAGTTTACATATAGTAAGGTAGAGCACCGTAAGCACCAGGAAACTAGTATTAAAACACTTTGCTTGCTACCTTTCGAGGTCATTGCATGTTGAGTAGTGAAACTAAACCTGTAGCTACTAGTTTGTTACTAAATTAAATTAGTATCAAATCGATAAACCCTAGTGTTCTACAAGCAGACGCTATGCCTTTGCGGCGACGACGGTCCAAATGACACTGCCGTACAAACTACTTCACAAAAATATATGCTCGAAACGCCATAATTAAACAGAAGAAGAAGAAAAATTATTTTACTAAATTGACTTGGTTTATTTAAAAAAATGTTCGTAAGTATGTATAATGTAACAGACGAAACTATTATATTATAAAATTGGTTCTAAACGAAATTACAACATATAACACCTAAACTATTGCTTATAATAACAATAATAATGAAAAGATTAGTCAAATTACATTGCAAAGACAAAGTATTTAATATTATTTTGCGATACACGTTGTTATCGCAGGGTAAGTAGGAACTTTAAAAAAAGCTGTCTGTCAGAGGGAGCTTTTTGCAACAAGTTTTTAGCATCAAGTTTTAGCAACACGTTTATAATTTAAAATATTTACTTTCTTCTGTGTACTATCAATCTATCGATCTATCGATCTATCGATCTATCGATCTATCGATCTATCGATCTATCGATCTATCGATCTATCGATCTATCGATCTATCGATCTATCGATCTATCGATCTATCGATCTATCGATCTATCGATCTATCGATCTATCGATCTATCGATCTATCGATCTATCGATCTATCGATCTATCGATCTATCGATCTATCGATCTATCGATCTATCGATCTATCGATCTATCGATCTATCAATCTACCAATCTACCAATCTATCAATCTATCAACAAACCAACCAATAAGCCAATCAACCAACCAATGAACCAATGAACCAATGAACTAATTAACCAATAAATCCGTCCATCCGTCCATCCTTCCTCCATTCATCCATCATCATTCATCCATCATTCATCTATGTCAAGTCACTGCGTGTTGAACGACATTTATCTAGCATCTTCATGTTTCTTTCATACATAGCCCCCTAGGAGCTCATACGTTTCACATAATCACATCTCTACTACTTATTCACCTACTAAAATAATATTAAATGAAAATGATATTACATTAACGTGTGAAGAGTAATCCAAATCTGAAGCAACACGCAGAGAGTACAGAGTCCCTGTGAATTGCTTAGCTAACTCCATCTGCCGCTGCGGTGTCCATATCGCACCCATCACCCACGCCATTTGTAAGGCACTTCCTTGTAACTTTTCCTGTACATATTTATTAAACGTTAGAAGTAGGTACTTATTTTGTAAAGAAATACTTATTTTGTTTTTCAGAAAGGAAATATTTATTTCCGTTTTATTTCCGTTGTATGTAGACAAAACATGACTATATGTTTTGAGGGTATGGAGAAGAATTCTCGACGAGAAATCTACTCGATCGATGTAGAGATCACGTTTAGAGGGCCCCAGACCACACACCACAAACAACCCCCATTGACATGACTTCATCGCTTTCAGTCGTCTTCACCATCTAAGGCTACCCTCTTTTTAAAAGAGATTTTTTTATGTCTACTCACTTTAACCAGCACAAGGCAGGTAGGCAAATGGAACTGCAGGAACCATAGGAACTTAGTGTTAAGACACTCTGTTGCTTAGTCTCTAATATCTCGGTCCCTGCTTTCCGTCTTTTTTGCCTGTTGAGTGGCGGGACTCATCGCCGCGCTTTGCCTAGTTTCCAAAGTGAAGAAAATAGAAATAGAAAAAATCAAGTTCCGCGAATGGGAATCGAACCCACAATCCGTCGCGTTTTACAGATAGACGCCTGTAGTAGGCCACTGCGCCACGACGGTTTAAAACTAACTATATATAATTCATTTTGTCTGTAATTGTAATCATTAAAAGAATAAATTTGAAGATTAAAAAACAGGTATTATAAAAATTAGTTATTTATTTATTAATTTAAACATTATAAAATATATAATATACAACACTTACCAAATATACACTTTGAGATCTTTCTAGTTCTTTCAAAATATTTAATGTAAGCTTATATTTCGTGTCTTGGTCACTCAGTCCTTTCGTGTCACCTGTGATCGATACTACATCGTATATAAGTCGTATATCGTATATTATTTACTTTTATTTTCATTTGTGCTATTTAATTTAAGTTGTGCAATAAAGTATATTTATTATTATTATTATTATTTTTCAAATTTTATTAGCTTTACACTTCATCCCGCACATACAAAAATAGATAGAGAGAACTTAATCTCCCAATACAAGATTTACTGCTTTTAATAACTTAATTGTTCGAGTAAGAATTGAACCTACAACCGTCAAGTTTTCTTTCCGATATTATCACACTGCGCCAAAACGGTTAAAGAGGACCAATAATGTAAAGTTATAACCATATGTTAAATTCTATTAGTAAAGTCATATGTTAAATTCAGAAAAAAATCTGTAATTATGTTACCAGTTAATCTGTGTTTAGTTACGTAGCCTGCAAAAGTTCAATTAAGTTTCATTAACTTTTGAAAGCGCAGAATACTCAGGTTTATTTTTCTAAATATTTTCACACACCATACATATACCAATCTTCACTCTTCGCCTAGTTCTAGTAATATTACCGAAGACACTAATTTACAAAACAACAAAATCAATAATAATAAAATTTAAATAGGTACCTGTAATTAAGTGAATTTCATTGTATACGGTAAAAATTCTTTGCTCAATATCATGTAGACAATCAGCCATATCTAGCTGATTGTCTCGAAGTTCACAAAGCTGAAACAATGTTATAACCTAACCTATTAAAATGAATATAATGATGGACATAAAGCTACATTGGTTACGTGGGTTACATTCAGTTTACATGATGTAGCGCAGAGCTTTGCTTAAGCAAATTCATTTTAATGGATAATTATTCGATTAAAACGAAAGTAATTGAAAATAAAGTAGTAAAATAAATAATTATTATATTTGACGTAAAATTAATTTTTATTACCAACCAAAAAAGAACAAATATAAACGAGAACTTAGATCTCACGGGAGATCCCATATTAGAAAAGGTTATTAATTAAAAAATATCAATATGTTAAAATGCATTTTCCGACTAACTTAGACAATGGTAATATATTACCGTATTATATATTATATAATACCTGTAACGACATAGTACATAAGTTATGTACTTTGTCCATTTATACAGCAATTAATCATAACAAGATGATATACACTAACATAAAATGTATGTATTATATAGTTTAGTGGTAAAAACGCTCTAAGAATCACTAGTTCAAATATCTAAAAGTATGTCTTTACTTAATATGGTATAAGGATTTAAAACTATTGAAAATAATAACCTTTTCAGTATATTTCACGGCAGCACCATGATATAGTGCTAGCAACCCATCGACAAGTCTTAAGTACGCCGCTTTAGTGTCGACTGACCCTGCACCTGGCATCATGGATCGGGTTCCTTTGAGCGCTAGCGCAGTTTCTCCGGCTGTTCTATAGTTCATACTATAAATAAAGGCACAAATATCTATTCATTTATTTATTTTATTTAAAAAGCTTCGTACTTTTGTATACAAAAAAAAATTATAATGTCAGACGCTTTGATTATGGGTGCGAAGGGAGGATCCCCTGGAGACTACAGTATTATGCTTTGGTAGGATAAAATTCGGTGTTGAGTTCCGCCACTAAGCAGCAGTGTCTTGTATTGGGACAAAAGGTGAAAGCAAATTGGTTCAATACTAGGTTTTATTAGGCTGCAGTCTACCAATATACGAGGCGTAGGCGGGACAAGGCAAGAAGCTTAAAAACGGAGTTATGATACCTATCAGCTATTTGCGGCATCGGTTGATGCATAAATCTTGCCATAGACGATATGACTTGTGGCAGTGTTGCTAGGCCCGGAGAAACACCCGCCATGTCACTCACCCCTAAAAACATTTAATATATTATTTTTTGCAACTAGAAATTGTCGTGGCGCAGAAGCGCAGTGTCTATCTGAAAACGCGACGGTATGTGGGTTAAATTCCTACCGGGAGTTGGACTATTTCATATTTCCTTTTTCTTGACGCTGGTAACTAGGCAAACGCGGTGTTGAGTTCGCTACCCAACGCCTAATGTCTCGAAAGGCGAAGGACGGAGTGTTTTAACACTAGGTTTTCACGGATCCTCCAGTTCTTTCTGCCTAACCTGCTATGTACGGGTTAAAGCTAAAAAAAAAATAAATGTCAATTTAAATAATTGTAATAAGTTTACCTGTATCAATTCCACCACCTCTATTGTAGTTTGGCTCAAAACTCATTACGTATGGGTTATCTTCTCCAAGGACATTGATTAAATCTTGCCTATATTTCGAGAAGGTAGAATAATAAAGCAAAAGATTATGTTATTGACGTGTGATAGTTCCTGAGTAAGTACGGTTGCGGTTCCGATCCCCACATAAAGGAAAAGTTATGTTGTTCCTCCTTACTATAGTAAGTTAAAGCGCACCGTAAAACAAAAGAAATATTATTTAGGTATGTTTCCGAGGCTGGTTATACAGAATGTGACATTTTGTAATGTCACCCAGTCCGTTCTTAAAGTAGATAAAGGAATTAAATTATTAGAAAAAAATAAAGATATCACACATAACTTCACGCTTTACCCCTAGAAGAATCGTCACTGAGAATAGAGCGCTAAACGCTGCGGTCCCTGCATATCTCTTTCAGCCTCGTCCACTATCATTAACCTTTTCATACATTCGTTCATACATTCGTGCTCTTTGCTCCCTGATGGACCCTCATGCTTTTAACGTTATCTCTTTTTGCTTCGTATATTTTTTTTCCATTCTTATATTTTTTTTCCTTTCATCACTCATTCTCTAAAGGTGCCCAAACGATCTGAGCACGTTCTTCTTCATTCTCACGGTGACATGCTCGCATTAAGATTTCGATTCTATTATATTTTGTTTTTTGTAGAATATTATTTAAAAATGTTAAAATGTGTTTGCCAATTGCTCTCACCGTAGAGTTCTCACCAGAAAGGGTAAAACACCTCCAAGCCGATCAACATTATAGAAATCGAGGTCTCCGTTTATAAATGTCCTTGCTGGTATGTGTGGCGGCATGTGGCTGGAAATGGCAAAATTTTAATGTTGAATTAGGTAATTTTCAATAAACATGAACGAAATCTATTATTTACAAGGCTTAAATAATAAGAATACTCGTATATTTCTTTAAATAATTAAGCACCGTCATGGCACAAAGACGCGTTTGTCCTGTAAATGTGACGTTTTCCACTCGGAGAGGATGGATTGTTACATTCCTATTTTCTTTGCTCTGGTAACTAGGCAAAGGGCGGCATTGAGTTCCGCCACTCAACACGCAACGCCTTGAAAAGAAGAGAGCACAGAAAGAAGTAAATTAACACTAGGTTCCTACGGTTCCTGCATTTCTCCTGCCTAACCTGCTATGTGCGAGATGAAACGTGAAGCTATAAAAAAAAAATTAAATGTATTAATATGTCATACAGTATGTATGTCATAAAGTTTTATTATAAATCATGGCACAATGGAGTAACGTGTGATTGTAAATGCAATGGTTATGTGTTCGATACCCACTCAAGGAAATAAAATAGTTACGGTTACCTTGGACTAATGTAAAATGATAAAATCGATATATCTACTTCACAAAAATACTTTTAACGACATGCAATACCAGCAACAACTAATATTTTATTACATTTTTTTTAATCTCATTATAATCATGATTGGCAAAACGTGTATATAAATTTTATTACACCTACCAAATGATACGAAATTAGGTAAAGCAGGTATAAACAAGTGGCCGGATCGTAATCTAAATGGAATAATGTTGTACGTACCACGTGGGCGTTATAAGGAAAAATTTATTTATACATTTCCCATGTATCCAAACGTAGGTACTTATCAGGAAAATTTACAGAAGCTTTCAGTTCACATGTGTGTATATATGTGTGTGTGAGAGTGTGTGTGTGCGAGTGTGTGTTTGGTATTATTATCATATTACATATTACAAGAACGGTATTATTTTATTATAAAATATGAGATTCCCCGTAATATTTTTTTTTCAAATAAATTATATCTAAAATATATACGAGGGTCAAACTGAAAGTTTTTAGATCTGGCATCTTAAAAGCATTATATTAAAAAAATAAGTTTAAATTTTGAAAATAGAACTCTTTACCAATAATATTGAGTATACATTTCATTCATTTGTCATTTGTTTTACGATTTGGCGGCAAATTGAAAATTGTCTGTGCATGTCAAAGTGAATTTAAGCCGAGAAAATTTTCGTGCAATGATTTTTTATGACTTTCGATGTCATATAAGTCAACAAGAAAGTTATGATAGACTTCGATTGGCTTTTCACGATGAAGCCCCATCTCGTGCCACAGTTTACAACTGGTTTAATGAATTCAAACGTGGTCGAACTAATCTCACCGATGATTTACGTGAGGGACGGCCTTCTACAGCGACGACTGAAGATAATATCAGTGTTGTGCGGCGTATGATAGAGACTGACAAAAGAGTGACCTATCAGCAGATTCGGACAAGTCTAGGCATAGGTATGAGTCAAGTGCACAAAATTCTCCATGAACATTTAGCGGTCAGGAAGCTTTGTGCCCGCTGGATACCGCATAATTTGACCGAGGCTCAAAAACTCCGCCGTGTTGATTGGTGCCGAGAAATGATCCAAAAATTTAATGAAGGTGACTCAAATGCTGTGTTCGACATACTAACGGGTGACGAAAGCTAGATTTACTGTTATGATCCGGAAACCAAAAGACAGTCTGCTCAGTGGGTGTTTCCTTCCGAAGAGTTGCCAACTAAAGTGAAGAGAGGACGAAGTGTTAGAAAAAAGATGGTGGCCTCGTTCTTCGGAAAGACAGGTCATTACGCGACAGTTGTCTTAGAGGATCAGAAAACGGTTAATGCAGAGTGGTACACTAACAACTGTTTGCCACTTGTCTTGGAAAAAGTTCGAGAGAAACGACCTCGCAGCAGGATCCTCCTTCATCACGACAATGCCTCGTCGCACACCGCCAGGCAAACGATCGACTATTTGGCGACCATAGACGTGGAATTACTGGGTCACCCGCCGTATAGCCCCGACCTCGCACTCTGCGATTTTTATTTATTCCCGAAAATAAAAGAAAAACTTCGAGGAAAACATTTTATGGACGCCGAAGAAGCAGTGGCTGCGTTTCAAAACGCCGTTGACGCCGAGTGGGCAAGGTGCTTTTCTCAATAGTTCCATCGAATGCAGCGATGTATTGATGTAAATGGACGCTATTTTGAAAAGTTATAATAAAACTAATAACTTGCTAGAATGCTTAGTTTTTGATTTTCTAAGAACTTTCAGTTTGACCCTCGTAGTTATAGTTATAGTTACAAAAATATACAGTTACATATTAATTCGTTTTCTACATGAAAAATATAATAAATATATATTGTATAAAACAAGTTTTATACAGAATCCACTTGAGATTGGACCCTCTTTTTAAGATTGTCATGAGGAGGAAATATATAACTTAAATATACGTTAAAAATACATTACTGTAGTCCGTGGTATAATGTATAATAAATTCAAATTTTAAAATATACGTGATTTACCCGATTATAATATGTTGTACAAATAAATAGACAGGAATCTCTACACTTTGTCATAGTTCCAGAGTGAGAAAATGAAATGATTAATTTTGGCGAGAGGGAATCGAACTCGCTCGCGCCGTGCTTATCTATTTATTTTGTTATAGTTTAATTTTATATATGTAAAATTGTGAAAACTGAACACCTTTATAAACCCTTCTTATAAGATCTTCCTAAGATTTATTTTATTTAAATGACAAAAAATCTTTGTGTTCGTTTAATCAATACAGTCCTATAGCTTTTCATAATAATTTTCCACTTGGTTAATTTATAAAATTTGTAAATTTTGCGAGAGTGTTTAGTTTTAAAGTAATTTCAAATAATATAACTGAAATTTTCATACCATAATAATATTTAGTCCTTGTATTTCTATAAAACTAAGAGGCACTTACGGAATATCGTTTAAAGGACTCTCGTTCCACAATTTTAATACTGTTGATAATAAACGAGCGTGGCAACACCAAGATATTGCTGGTGAATTTCTTGAAATGTTGAATAACCTCTACAAAGTATTTCTACTATAAATTATCTCATTAATTCTCATTAACTATAAATAATGAAAACCAAATATTCAATTAATTTCAGTTTGAGATATATAATTTGAATTAAAACTTGTTTGAAAATAATTGCTATACATTTTTGATTTTTAAAGTGTTTCAAGCTAATGATAGAAAATCATTTTTCTATCTATTAACACTTTTAAAATCATCAAAATATTTAGTAAATTGGCATACTCTCTAACCAAGTAATTGTTTTTATAATAATATTTGGGTAGCTTAAATTTGTAAAAATCTTCATACAAAGATGTGTACAACGCAATAAGTTATATAAAACATATAAGAATATCGACGAAACGTGATGAAGAACGCATGGCTCAGCGGTCAAAGAACTTGCACGGCTTACAAGAAGCGCGGGTTCGTATCCTGCTGGGTTAAAATATTTATATATTCTTTAAGTAATTTGTTATATTTTTACTTACCATATCCAAAATGCAGTTGTCCATTATGTATCTTTTAAATTTTTCAAGGAATATTTTCCTTGTGGATGGCAACATATTGGTTCCGTCCGTGTTGTCCAATAACATTAGGAGAAACTCCATCTAGATATAGAGAAAAAGTAACTTGTAACCATCCTGAACATTCTTACTTACGAAATTATTATTTTAAGGAACTATGTTTGAGATAAAAAATTGTAAAAATTAGTTGGAGGGAATGAATTATTTTCATTTCTCCGTTCTATGCACATAGTGGCCATCACTCAACACGTTTTGTCACCAATTTGGACGGAAATCGAAGAATAGAGTACTTTGACATTAGAATGTTTTTTGTCAAAAACTAAGCGTATAGACGATAAAAGGGGTGAAGCCGGTAATAAAATTCACCTGTATTTGTTCAAGAGGTGCAACAGCTTTGGTTATCTTAGTGCAATCTTCTTTATATTGAGCTTCGATGTATGACTCATCAACAATGACGGGTGTCAATTTAGTCGTTTTATCTGTAAATATTTACAAAGATAAATTTTTTAAAATGTCAACAGATATATTATGTATAATTAAAGTTGACATACTATCTAAATATAGCACTTTCATTTATAGTATTAAGACATTTCATAAATTTAAGAAATCTCCAAAATTATATATATGTTCCCGGCTGCAAAAATTTATTTTTTAATCCGTAAATCATTACAATAGATTTAAAATATCACTATATTATTGTAGTGGTACTTACTTGCTCCAAGTTGCAACAATGGCGTTTCTTTAAGGGTGCCCTTTTCGGTCATTTCTACAAATAAAAAAATTTAACTAACACAGGCTTGTTGAAACGTTATAATATTATATATTTCATTGTGTCATATTTCCTTGCAGCTTCAGCTGAGGAAGCAAAGTAGCATTTGAAGGCACTGTCTCTAAATATGACAAGAATGTTCAAGCTTTCGGTTACATTACTTGTATATTATAATGTATTTATAATATATTTATTTAATTTTTCGCTTTCAAGACATTGTGTATATAACCTCGGAACTCAATGATCTCGTTCCTAGTCTTATCAGGACGGGAAAATGTTTCCTTTTTCAATAGTAACTGAAAAAATTTGAACGCACAACTACTACACGATGGCCGACGGTGAATATATTAATTTCTACAATTACCAGCTATTCTTGGGTCGGTCTCCCCATGCACAGGAGTGGGGCGCTGCCACCACGGCTTACGTATCACTGTTTTCAACACACTTTCATCTGGACATTTGATATGTAGGAAATTGTCAAACCTATGTGAATTATAGGAAATCTCATTTTCAAGGTCTTATAATATTATTTATTACAATTATTTCTTAAATAATGTTGTGATTTTGTATGTTAAATGTGTTTTAGAGTAGTTTCTAAATGACGAAAGTGCTTGAACTTATATAGATATTATAACGTATGCTATTTTACGTTGAAAGAATAGTCTGTCTATTTACAGTGGAGTTCTATAGTAGATATTAACTCAGTTAACGTCATTATGATTAATAAACCAAGCTCTACATATCTAATGCTGACAAAGAGTAACACATAAACAGCCAGTTTTAATATTTAATGCCCACACACGAGTACATATTGTGTGATCAGTATAGTATATACTAAAATTTAGTACACATTTTAATATGATCATAATTCACTAACAAATTTGAAACTAGTACGGTTATTAAGCCAAAAAATACCAAAAAGATGGTCTAACGTTATTTTATTGAAGAACACGTATTTGACCAGATGGTGTCTAGTCTCACGATGTTGCATCAGTCCGCATAACACGTATAACACTTCTATTTGCTGGGTGAAGTTCATATCCTAATAAATGAAAAAATAAAGATCTTCATTTATCTCGTGAATTAAGGTTTAAGAAAAATCTTAAGAGTAGAAAAATTTCTGGATCTCTCTCGAAATTTAGTGACTGTATGGTGGTTCTAGACAAAAAAAGATCTTTAAGTATATAAATTTATTTTTTTCGTCTACATTCTAACCCCATTATACTAAGTAATAAAATAAATAAATTATTTTTTTTAATCAGCAAGAATTTCAATTAAAAATATTATTATATTAAAATGTCATATTCCTCCATATGTACATAGCATATGTCCTCCATATAAAGAATCAAGATTGGAATAGTAAAAGTTATTGGAGTAGTTAAAAGAAGAAAAGGAACGAGATCTAACACTTTCTACACACCACAATGACTTCTTCTTCTTTTCTTCTTTTTTATATAATTTTTTATATATAAAAGAACTTACTGGTGAAACCAAATCAAATAGCAGATATTGCCTGACAACACAATGTTCTAACACATCACACAGTGCTGCCTCTTCAAGAAAAGTCCAGAGTAAATCTAATAACGTACAAAGACGAGGCTGAGGCTGAGACAGAAATTTTTGTGTAAGGCCAAACTGAAAAAAAAAATATGTGTTTATCTTGCTTTTACGTTAATATTTTTTTTATTTTTAGCTTCACGCTTTATCCCGCACATGGCAGGGTAGGCAGAGGGAACTGCAGGAACCATATGAACCTAGTGTTAAGATACTCCGTTACTTAGTCCCTGCTTACTCCGTCCCCACTTTCCGCCGTTTTCGAGGCATTGCGTGTTGAGTGGCGGAACTCAACGCCGCGCTTTGCTTACGTTAATAATTTTCTTGAATAATATTGTAACGGGTATTTCTATCGTAATTATGAGATTCTTCATAGTCGATCATTGTTGGCAGAGTGATAGAAGTTGTATATGTGATGGTGACCTAGTTTCACGCTTTATCCTGCACATGGCACGCTAGGCAGAGGAAACTGCAGGAACAATAGGAACCTAATGTTAAGACTCTCCGTTACTTAGTCTCTGCTTTCTCTGTCTCCGCTTTATAGGTTCATATGGTCCCTGCAGTTCCCTCTGCCTACCCTGCCACGTGCGGGATAAAGCGTGAAGCTTTCATATAATACAACTATTTTTGCTTGTCTTTTATTTCTTTTCATGCTCTAAAAGTTCTTTATGAACTAGCACTATTGTTTAATTAAAGTAAAGCATTAACATCCATGGATATTGTCAACATCGATTTCAATAAAATATTTTTATATTGATGAATTCATATAATTTTCAGTGTAATGAAATCAAAATATATACTTACAAAATTTTGATTCTTAGCTTTTTGATAGAAATCTACAGCAGCTTGATCAACGTGTAGAGCTCGCGAGCTCAAGCCAAGTGCACCCCTGAATCTTGGCAGAAGTTCCGATATCACTACATAAGACAAGCGTAGTACTGTGCCCAATTCTGACACGACTAATCTTGCTAGAGACATAAGAAAAGCCTACAAAATTGAAACATTGAAATTAATATATATAATACGATTTAATTAATAATTATAAATGTATAATTTAATGTAGCTTCACGCTTTATCCCGCATATTGCAGGGTAGGCAGAGGGAACTGCAGGAACCGTATAAACCTAGTGTTAAGACACTCCGTTGCTTAGTTCCTGCTTTCTCCGTCCCCACTTTCCGCCTTTTTCGAGGCATTGCGTGTTGGGTGGCGGAACTCAACGCCGCGCTTTGCCTAGTTTCCAGAGTGAAGAAAACGGAAATAGAAAAATCTATCTTCCCCGAGTGGAAATCGAACCCTCATACCGTCGCGTTTATGTGAATCTCTCAGTGGCTCTGATAACAAATTACCCCTAAAAAAGAATCGTACACATGATCGTTAAGTTTAATAATGGTTGTATTTTTATAATATTCTTTCCTATACTTTAAAATTTTGCTTTACGCCTGCTTTCGAGACATTGCGTGTTGAATGGCGGAACTCAAGGCTGCGCTTGCCTAGTTGCCAGGGCGAAGAAATTGGAAATGAAATACTCTATCCACACCGAGTGGGAATAAAAGCCACAAAATCTCTGCTATGACGGTGCTCTTTATAAGGTCCTCTTTTTTATAGCACTGTTGGGATACTGGTATATAATTTTAGTGAAGAATATCGTTCTAATATACAGAAAAGACTATATGTCTGGATGATGTTCATTGAAAATTTCATATATAAACTCTTAAGTAACATATTACTAGAACAAGTTGTAGTAAGTAAATGTTGAAAAAGGATAACATTATTATATATTATTAACAGACCTTGCTCTTCACATAGATCATTGTCAAAATGCTTAAGTTAAAGTCATCACAAAATAGACAGTTACAATTTGGTCTACATTAAGCTGAGCATTTACCCGCTAGGTCTCAGATTTTAGTATGTTAAAGTAGCCTACAATTTCCATGAAATATTTTTTTTGTTTAGAGTATTACATGTTTTTAATTTCCAAAATGTCAATATTTGACACAAATTTTAACCCTTTTTTCTTCAATTACGTTAAACAAAGAACCTATATGCAAATTTTGAAGATTCTGGAACTAGTTAGTAGAATCAAGTTGGGAACTTTAACAAACAGCTCTTAAGGAAAGAAAATATACTTGTATAAAATTATTTTACTAAGTCTGGTTTTGAATAATGTCAATAAAAATTAAAAGAATATCTATCGAGAGGTACGCTTCATGTGTCTCTCCTTATACTGTAAATTAATTATAATATAATTAAGAAAAAGATTTTAGGTTCATCAATTTGGGCTGTACGTTGTTCTTACAACTTTATATATAAAAAATTGCACATATTATAAAATATTAATGAGCTATTTGCAAACATATATGATTAAAAAGGCTTAATCTTTCTAATACTGTAATTATATTAGTTACCTTTTTCGACATTTTTTTCATTTCTGCACTCTGAGAGTCGGCAATGCTGTGTGGTGACGCACGCGGAGTGTACACTGAATCCGTGCTGTGTATACGGAGAGCTACTTCCATTTCCGCTTTAGAGGAGTCAGATTTGGCCTGTATGTATAGTGTAAGTTCGTAAACATAAAATTGTGAGTGTGTGCATCAATTTTGTATGATATAAAATCAAGATAATTATTGCAACGTTTTATAATTTTAAATCGATAGATCCTTACACATCCTACAGGTTTTGATGGCGTTAACAATTTCATACAAAAGGAGGAAAATGCAAGCATACACGCTACTAATATCTCTTGATTATGGCAACTCAGGATTATAGCGCCCATAGGACTATTATAGTGTCAAATATTAAGTATTATTAGCTTGATCAAGGTATGTCATGACGACAAAACAAACTGGACAGATACCTACAGGCAGACGGACAACAGAGTGCCCCTTTAAGGGTCCGTATTTAGTACAAAGTCCTAAACAACTAATAAAATTTTTTAAAAAACTGATGATGAAAGCGATGGTACCACTATTAAAAAACTAGTGTAGGTATCCTATATTGCACTTTTTAAGACGTAAAAATCTTTTAGAATATATATATATATATATATATATATATATATATATATATATATATATATATATATATATATATATATATATATATATATATATATATATATATATATATATATATATATATATATATATATATATATATATATATATATATATATATATATATATATATATATATATATATATATATATATATATATATATATATATATATATATATATATATATATATATATATATATATATATATATATATATATATATATATATATATATATATATCGTCCTCATTTTCATTACAAAAAACAAATGAAACATCAATCATAAATATAAGCATTTTCCAAATAAGTCCCAATCCACGACCTTTGCGCTCAGACACGTTCCTACGACTTAATAACTGCGACTATTTACTTTGTCTATTGAACCAATATTTTAAGGGCACTGTTTTATTTGTTTTATTTCACAGCGTAGTAAAAGAGAATTTAATGTTGAATCCTGCTTTCTCTATTTTTTGTATAATTAAGTCTTTGCGGTGGTAGCATTAGAAAATATTTCCATGAATAAGGAACAATACATATAAGGTTAGCTTTTATTTGCGACTTCGAAGTATGCCTGATACTATGACTCACATAGAAATAATCATAATATATTATTTGTGGAAGCAATTTAATTGCTCACACTAAGATAGTCGAGTTTTTGACCTAAAAAATTCTTTTGGTATCGTTTTAAAAATATTGAAAAATATAGCTTATGTTCGTATCTGAACAGTACAACTGTTAATTAAATGAACAAATTCAACACGTTAGCCAATTGTATTCTAACACCTATATACATTAAAGTATTTTTTTTAAATTTGAAACTTTAGTTTCTTACATTAGTGTCTACTAACAAACAAACTCTTTAGTTTTATAATACTAATACAGATATAGATAATTTAGAAATATAGATAAGTACCTTGCTACTTTTGGCTGCAACAGGCGGTTTAAGACTAGTTAATCTGCTTAATTCGTCCATTAGGGCTTCTAGGGATTTAAATAAGATGGCTGCTCTTGCGCACTCATGGTAGGGCGGGGCTTGCAATGGTGTAAACCCATCTATGGGAAATCTGTGGGCCGATTTGTATATTTCGTATAAAAGATATTTATTTCTTATGTACTTGATGATATCTTTAAATATCTACCGGTAAAATATTTCTAATTTTTGTAATTCTTTTATTTTATTATTTTTTTCAATTGATATGGTATTTTATTAACTTGTGCTATAAAGTATATTTATTATTATTACTATTATTATTATTGAAATAGTAAAGGATTTACTTAAAAAAAAAAACATTTATAAATACTAAACAAAACAGATACTTATTTCAGAGGCACATTAAAATTAAAAAAAATGATTTCTTTCTTTTTTTTTTCGCTTCACGCTTTATCCCGCACATGGCAGGGTAAGCAGAGGGAACTGCAGGAACCGTAGGAACCTAGTGTTAAGACACTCTGCTGCTTAGTCCCTGCTTTCTCCGTTCCCTCTTTCCGCCTTTTTCGAGGCATTGCGTGTTGAGTGGCGGAACTCAAGGCCGCGCTTTGCCTAGTTTGCCACAGCGAAGATAATGGAAATAGAAAAATCCATCTTCTCCGACTGGGGATTGAACCCAGAAACCGTCGCGTTGCAGGCAGACGTTCCGCCTCTGCGCCACGACGGTCCGTGTCTACATAGATTGGCAGCTGGTCGCAATGGGTGCTTTTGCGAATGTCCTATAATTAAAAATTGATTTCGATAAATAAATTAATTTTTCCATTAATATTTATCGCAATTTGAAAGAGAGATTCGTCATTGGATCGTAGAGATTCTACTATAATTCGCTACTACTAGTGAATAGTTCATGTATAATAAATTTTAACTAGATAGATTGGCTTAGTAATACTAACATGAACGGTACGTGACCGAAATTCGCATACAAATGTTCCTGCATCGCCAACGAGACCGCCGGAAAGTAGGCTAGGCCTGAGCCGTGGGTTACTTTATCGAAGGCCATACCGAGAGACGTACCGTTTCTGTAAAATAGAATAATTTTTATTGTTTTGAGTTCGTGAACTAATAAACCTTATATTTAAATTATTTAAAATAAATTAAATTGGAATTACATAAAAAAATTGAGTTTTTATATGCCTTCACATTTTATTCTTTTGAATTCATATGCCATTTTTGTGCAGCAGGACAGCATTTGATTATAAAAGCGATGCTTATGAGTTCGATCTCTAGTAGGGGAAACATATTGAGGCTTTTAGGTCCGTTAAACATTATTCAGTTTCTCTAATTACGACAGAAAAGCTCAGCATTACGTTATATATGGAGTAAACAATGAATCTTAAAAAACAGAAATGATTTCTTTTTAAAAGATTATTAAAACAAAATTATTGTTAATCAAGCTAGAGTGGATCACTTTAGAAGTAGACGAAAAATATTTTACACTGCGCTTGAGCTATACTATGTAAACGCAGTGTATTTTGATTTAAATTGATTATGTTTTTGGCATTAATATCGTGGTAATTTTCCTTTGCAATTTATATACCCGTGAAGTTATCCAATTAAATCATAGTTCGATTACAGTGACCGAGCCATGTTAAAATTTCTGTAATTAAACACTTATTATTGCTGAAAATTAAAAAAAACAAACAGAGCGCATTATTTTTCAGCGCACTATTTTTCACTCAAACAAATCTTCAAGCAAATAAAACCATACATTTAGTTAAATTTCCTTCTAAATATAATTACCTATAATATTCCAATGTACCCTTATCTAGATCAATGCAGGAACCTATAACATCGCCAGGCAACCAGGCGACTCCATACTGTGACGTGGCCACATTCCACTTTCTCACTCTACCTCCATCATATGCGTAGGAGTGGGCTGTATCACCAACTCCTGTGTCCATTGAGAATGTGCAGGACGATGTACACCAACCGATCTGAAGATTTTTATCAAGTTTTAGATTAATCTATCTCAAAGGCATGATGATGATGATGATGATAATGAACAATGCAAAATAGGTCTCTTTTCTCTTTAAATACTATGTAATAAGTTTTTGTAGCGTCACTTTGTATTCCTCATATAGATAGGTAGGCAGAACTTAGTGGTTAAATTCTCCGTTCTCTGTATTTTGAAACAATGTGTATCAAATGGCAGAACTCTAAATTTTGTTTTATTCATCAGAGAGAGAAAAATATAAAAATATATTATCTTCATGTCGGACGATGTGCCATTGCGCCACGACGGCCCCAAAGTGACAACTAGTCAAGTACCCCGTGTATAAATGTCACGGACGGAATCACAAATAGAACAGTCGAATGAAGCTCGATCGCTATCCAATTAGAGCAATAGAGCTCATTCACTCAATCAGCCCTTACCCCTGAAATGTGCTTATACAGGCACTAGCAGAAACGTCTAGTCTAGTTTATTTTGAAATTATTTTAAAAAATAATTATCGCCCACAGTTTTGACCAGTCCACGTTTACTTTGCCATTTTTAAAAGACAAAAGTACGATAACAACTTAAATAAATGGTGAATGAATTTGATTTCAGCATGGTATAATGGTAAGAACGGCTCGACAATTTCCGCTACGTAAAATTTGGTATTTCACGATAAAATTTATTTAAGGACAAGAAATAATTATATACATTGTAATTTACTAAATGTAATGTAATTTATTAATAATTATTATATGCGCTGATCCCTTCAGGGAACAAGAAAGTTGAGACTTCAATTTATATAGTTATTTTCTAGATATCATTAGTAAGTTTTTTATTAGATTTCCAAAGGTAAAGTCACTTATTGTTATTCTTATTTGTCAATATTATCTTATATTTTGTTTAAATAAGGGCGTATCCTCTCTATTATTTAATAGAGTCAGCCAAATAATCGTGATTATAAGTAAAAAACACTTTATCCCGCATATTGCAGGGTAGGCAGAGAGAACTGCAGGAACCATATAAACCAAGTGTTAAGACACGCCGTTGTTTAATCCTTGCTTTCACCGTCCCCGCATTCCGCCTTTTTCGAGGCACTGCGTGTTGAGTGGCGGAACTCAACGCCGCGCTTTGCTTAGTATTCAGAGCGAAGAAAATGGAAATAGAAAAATCCATTTTCTCCGAGTAGAAATCGAACCTTCAAACCGTCGCGTTTATGCTTAAGCTTTAAGTATGTTCATAGGATACTATATGATTGAATTGACTAACTCACAATGCTGAAAACGTTAATCATCTTACAGCTACTTAAACGCGTATGATTAATTTGTTTTTGGTTTTTTATTTTTAGTGTCACACTGTACCCCACCTATAGCAGGATAGGCAAAGGCAACTTAGTGCTCTATACTTTATTTATTTATATTTAAGTGTAGACTTTGTTCCATTGCGTGTTTAGAGGCGGAATTCATCACCACGCTTAGTCCCGTTAGCCAATTACCGTCGCGTTAACAGGTACTTTTTGTGCTACAACTGTCTTTAAAATTCTTAATTCAATGTAATGAAAATAAATCCCTATATTATTTGTAATTTAGCAAAGCTTAATTAAAAGTTGCTTAGGTTCCCATTTCTACATAAAATAAACAATTTAAATGAAAATTTAGTTTCATCACACAAAGACCGGCATTAAAGCAAGTTACATATAGGTGCCTTTGAGCCAATTACCTGCATAATTAAGTGCCAAGCCACTTCGTGTCTCTACTTAGCGTCACACGCTCACCTTTGCGTAGCTTCAAGGGAAAAGCTAATAACTTTCTACGATCGTCAAAGAAAGTATTAATTTTCATCTAGTAGGACTATGAAAGAATCATTATAACATTATTAATATCATAAATAAATATCTAAGAAGAGAGAAACAATATTTAGTTTTGGTTTTGAAGGACACATACAAATATATACATGTATGTACATACAAAACTCTTACCCTACTTAGTGAATGATAGAAAACGGAGAACTGAAACGACGTAGCCTAGAAACATGAAGCTTTGCAAGTCTGTCCTACAAGAGTTTGAAATTCCAACGGGACCGGCAAAAACGTTTTATAGCCTATGCAAATGATATTACGGGATCTTCAGCTCGTTATGTACGAGCTGAACTTAAATTAAATGCAAAATTATTAAAGTTATAACAATTTCTATTTTTTCCGTATATTCTATTATTATACACAGTAAAGAAGAACACAGTTTATATATATATATATATATATATATATATATATATATATATATATATATATATATATATATATATATATATATATATATATATATATATATATATATATATATATATATATATATATATATATATATATATATATATATATATATATATATATATATATATATATATATATATATATATATATATATATATATATATATATATATATATATATATATATATATATATATATATATATATATATATATATAATATATATATATATATATATATAATATATATATATATATATATATATATATATATATATATATATATATATATATATATATATATATATATATATATATATATATATATATATATATATATATATATATATATATATATATATATATATATATATATATATATATATATATATATATATATATATATATATATATATATATATATATATATATATATATATATATATATATATATATATATATATATATATATATATATATATATCGGTTTAAAGACATTTATTTCTCATAAAGAACACAAAAGTTCACTTATAATAAGAAATAACAATAATTTTGCTTGAGGGTACACTTAAAAGTCTGCCTTATGAATTATATACAGTAAAATAAAGTGTTGCGGGTAGTTATATTACACAAACATGTTTAGGTAGGGGTTACATTAACTTATAAATTATTTTATAAATTATTTTGCATATATTCCATTACACGTTTTTTGAATATAGGAAAACTCTTGCTATTAATGATATAGTCTGATAATTATTATAAATTTGAACTCCTTCAAATAAAATATTTTTCTTTCCATAGTTGGTTCTGGTTTTTGGAAGTTCTAGTTTATTACGTTTTCTAGTGTGGTATGTATGTGTTTTTTTATGAAAGTGTAATTGTGAATGTGTTTTATTTGTTATTATTTTTCTAATCAACATGCATGTTTTTAAAGTGTATAATTGATTTATATTAAGAAATTTTGTTTTTTTGTATAATTCAACGGATGGCGTCATATAATCATATTTATAAAGAACTTTTATAATTTTATTTTGTAAAGTTTGTAATGATTTTATGTTAGACTTCGCAGCAGTTCCCCAAATTTCAATTAGGTATTCGATATGAGGTTTTACTAAAGAATTATAAATAATAGGACGAATTTTATTAGGAATACATAGGGAAATCTTACGTAGTGCTCCTATCAAAGGGGATATTTTATTTTTAAGATGATCAATATGATATTGCCAGGTTAACTTGCTATCCATAATAAGACCTAAATATTTTCATGATCAGTTTTATTTATTGGTTCGTTACAAATTGTCAGTTGGTCATGATTTGGTATATTTTTATTTTTAGGCGCGAAAATCATATATGATGTCTTTTTAGTATTAATAGTTAATAAATTAGAAACAAACCATTTACTAATAAGATTTAAATCACGTTGAGCTACGTCAATTATATTTTTAATGTTATCACCAAAGTAAAATAAGCTTGTGTCATCTGCGTAAAGAGTTATATCTCCAGACAAATCAATTGAACTAATGCTATTTATATAAGTTAAAAATAATAGCGGTCCCAAGATAGAGCCTTGTGGTACTCCATATGTTAACGTTGCGGGTTTACTTTGAAATTTTCCGATTTTAACAATTTGCCTGCGACGATGTAAATATGATTCTAAAATTTGATTGCTGACCCTGTTATACCTTCTTTATGTAGTTTTTGTAATAATAAATTATGACTGACCGTGTCGAAAGCCTTTTTTAAATCGATAAAGATACCTAGAACGATTTGCTTACTATCCAACGCGTTTTTAATTTTGGTGACAATATCCATAGTTGCTGAAAGTGTATTAGATTTCGGACGAAAGCCATATTGCTGACTAAAAAAGAAGTTTTGTTTATTGAGATAATTATAAAGACGGACATATATTAATTTTTCTAAAATTTTTGACAAAACTGGTAAAACAGATATCGGCCGATAATTCCCCGGATCTGTTTTACTTCCAGATTTATAAACTGGCGTAACTTTAGCAATCTTTAAACTTTCGGGGAATTTTCCTTGTGTAAGACATTTGTTAAAACAGTCAGTAAGATTATCTAGAATAAAGTATTTTATACATTTTATATCTTTTACGCCGATGTCATCGATGCCTTTACTTGTGTTTACGTTCAATTTGTCAATTATTTCACCAACCTCTTTTTTTGTGGTGGGTGCAAATGTCTGAATAGTGTTATTTTGTGAATGTGAAAGACTGAAAGTAAGTTTTTGATGATATGATTGGGGTATTTTACTTGCTAACTCCGATCCAACAGTGGAAAAGAAATCATTAAAAAGTTGACAAATCTCATAAGGATCATTTACCACTATATTGGAACGAACAAGATTTGGAGGTATGATATTTATCTTATTTTTGTTATTGAAGAGACTGTTAATTAAATCCCACATTTTTCTTGGCCGCTTATTACATTTTTCAAAAGCATTGGAATAGAAGTTAATTTTAGCATTTCGTTTAGTTTTGAAAGCTTCGTACCTTTTGGTTTTGAATGTTGTTTCCCTTTCGGTATTTTTATTATCGGCTCTATGTTGATTCCAGGCAATATTTCGATCACGTAAACTATTTAAGACTTCTTTGTTAATCCAGTCTTCTCTGGGTTTATTTAAAATTTTTATTTTTGTGCATTTATTTTCTTGAATTTTAGTCTTAATTAAATTTTCTAATATTTCATAATCGTAGTCTTTATTTTGAATCACAGTTGTTTCCATTGATTTATATAAAGCAGTATAGTCAGTTGCCAAGTACTCATGTGTCTCTCTTTTCGTATCAACTTTAATTTGTTTAATATCTAGGTAAATCTGCTTATGATCAGACAAGGGGGTATCAAGGAGAGCCAAGTGGAAATTCACACCTTCCATATTTGTCAAAACGTGGTCTATAATAGATTTTGTTGTGCGTGTTTCTCTTGTACAAAAGTCTTCATTAAGATTGTTAAGTGTTGTATATCCAGCTTCATTTATCATGTTCTTATAGTTATTTGTATTATGGTCTTTACTTAGCAGGTTAATATTAAAATCTCCAAATATTACGCATCTACGTTTTTGCTCTAGCTGTTGACTGTAGCTTTCTATAAAATCTTTTGTTTTTGTGTTAGGTGGTTTGTATATAGCTCCAATATTAATTGCATATTTTTCTATATATACCCAAATGTATTCGTTTTCTTCTCTGTTAATAACTTCAACATTTCATGCTTAAGACAACTATGAATATATATAGCTACTCCACCCCCAATCCGACCCTTTCTATAACTATATATGTGCGTATAATTAGGAATCTTAAGTAATGCTGCATCTAAATCAGACTTTATCCATGTTTCAGTAATCAGTATTATATGTACAGTGCTTTTTATTGAGTGTAGAATGCATTTTATTTCATCTAATTTATCAATTTTTACAAGACTTCTTATATTTGTATACAAAAATTTTAGTGATGATTTAGTTTTTTGGATGTCCTCGTAACAGTTTAGTTTTTGATAGCTAATATTAAGTTCATCGTTGTATTGACTATTTATTTTGACAGTTTTGGTTCCTGTCGCATACTGTTTTTTGGGTTATACTTTACAATTTTTGGAACATCATTTACATATTTTATAATAAGATCTTTTTCTCCACTTTTTTGTCGGGATACCAGTTCATCTTGTAGTATTTTTATGTGTTGTTGTTGATACTGTGTTTGATCGGCGTAAATTCGGATTTTGTCCGAGAACTTATGTTTGCGTTTATTTTTAAGTATATATTTTGCAGTTTCCTTTTTCTCAAAGCACACTTTTAGAGATCTATCTTTATTAGGATTATATTTTCCTAGTCTAAAGACCGTAGTAGGGTTTGGGCAGTCCTCATAAATAGTTTTAATTAATTTCATAGCTTCATTTTTGTCATAATCACGTCTGATTGTGCTATTAGGACTTTTTGTCTCGGGAATCCCTACTAGTATGACATTTTTTCCTCGCTTAGAGCGTTCTTGTAGCTCTGAAATGGTTTCCTCGCATGACAGGGGATATTCTTTAAGATAATCAGTTTTAGAGTTATTTTTTAAATAACAAATATCATTTTCAAGAACGTGTATTTTTTGTTCTATAGTATCAGTTAGTGACTTCATTTCTTTTAAATCGACTTTCGTTTGGTTTTGCTCCAATAATAAAGATTCTAAAGCAGCATTATTAGACTTTAATTCATCTTTTATTTCTTTTATTTCATTATGTAAAGATAAGGAACATTCCTGGTGTGTTTTTGTAAAATCTTGGAAAAAAGACATCATCTCCTTCCGAAATTCGTTAATCAAAGATGCACAATCACATTCGTATTTCCTTTTTCTAAGCGTGACATTATAGTCATCCAATGTTCGTAAATCCGGTGATGACCCACTTCCGCTGTCGCTTATGAGTTTTCCGCTAACGCTTAGTGATTGTGAACTCATGTTTACTTAGATTTGCCGATAGCGTAATGAGTCACAGCTTGACGAAGCAACAATTGAGTGAAACAAAAAATAGCAACTCACTCGTTTACTCGGGGGGGTGAGGGGAGCTGCACATGCCCTTATCAGGATAAAACGCAGTAAGTCCTAATATGCGAGGCTGATGAATTGTGTTCTTTATATTGTTCTAATTAGGTGCTAACTTCAATATCTTGTCTTTTTAAAAAATATTTTATTTTTAGTATAATTTGCAACACGTCTATTCGAAGCGGCAGTTTATGCATATATATATATATATATATATATATATATATATATATATATATATATATATATATATATATATATATATATATATATATATATATATATATATATATATATATATATATATATATATATATATATATATATATATATATATATATATATATATATATATATATATATATATATATATATATATATATATATATATATATATATATATATATATATATATATATATATATATATATATATATATATATATATATATATATATATATATATATATATATATATATATATATATATATATATATATATATATATATATATATATATATATATATATATACGAGAAAGAGATCGATAAACAGGCATTATTTACTTGCATTATACCCTTAGTGCCCAACTGTACTTCATACATCCACTTGCCTGCGTACACGCAAGCGGTGGCCCGTATACTCGCGAAGCTTGACAAGCCCTGCACACTCACACGTTCGTCTCCTACTAAAACTAGTCTTCCAGTACCTGTATATAGAAGATGTTTAAACAATGAAATAAAATATGTTTGAGTGGGAACATGTGTGAGTCGTGCTCATATTTTCTTTATACTAAACTAAATGCGGCATTAACTCTCTTATGACATGACACCAAGGGATATTATGTCAGAGCGCTTGCATGGTTTGCAACAGGCGCCGGTTCAAATCCTCCTGCGTTCAAATTTTGATATGTTTTCTTAAAGTAATTTTTTTGTCCTTGGTAGAGCTTATCACTTAAAAAATCATAACAAATATATATAATTTTTACTAGACACCGTTCATCTCTCTACATTTTATTCTTTTCTCCTTTTCAGGGTATTCTTTATTGAATTGTATCGTTGAAAAATTCTGTTATTATAAGGTGTATCTTATAAATCAAAATACTTTAAATTGTCGAATTAATGTCATAAATCAATAGACTAATCGTAATTATCACAGAACTAACATAAGATTATTTTCAATTGTAATTTGTATTTAATGGGAGTATATTTTATTTTAATAGCCTCATATTACTATATTAATGACCCATTTAAGTAGTCAATTACTGGTTAAATCGATTTTATCTATACATAGCGTTTATAAATTAATTTATTTTCATTTTATTTAGTATTGTTATTGCATATTTAAAAAAACATTTCATAGTTGTCACTTCATAACTAGGTATTCAGCCCATCCGGCCTGTTAATTGAGCGAGCGCGGAAGCGGTACAATAAAGACACTTTTTGAAGCGAAGCTCTTATATGTTCACTTAGCCGTTTTTTGTAGCCTGTCCCCTCCGAGGCCGTTTGACAGAACTCGATGAAACTTTGCATGGAAATTAGGTCCAAGTGGTAGCTATATCGCATTTCATGAAATGATGTCCTTGAGGGATGAGGGGTGATAATTGTACCATAGAGTTATGCTGGGGAATTGAAATCTCTGTTTATGGCGCGCGCTAGCAAATTTCAATGGGTTTCTCAATAAATTAAGTTCACAATGTGTTTGGCCATAGAGAAATTGCACGCGCAAGCTAATCCAATGCATTTTCAATGAAAATCGAATTTTGTTGGTTTTTTCTCAATTATTCCTCAAGGACATGTCCGATCACAGTTTTTTATATATGTTGGCACTCCTCATGACCACAGTGATCGTTTAAAACAAATCCGATCAAAATCGGTTCAGTGGTCTAGGAGGAGTTAGCGAACAAAGAATGCATAGACCCCCACTAACAGAGAGCTTCGCTCGTCGCTGCGCTCCTCACTCGCTCAATAAATATTTTTTAAGAGACCACGAGTGATGTGATTAAATGTTAATATATTTTTTTTTCACTTTCATAATTTATTAACTTAACACAGAGATAAATATAGTAAAAACACTCTGCTCTCCTTTGCATATTAAGTTGGGGCCTCAACAATTTCTTATGTTCTCCATTCTCCGTTTATGGGGATATTGTATAAAAAATAGCTTTAGAAAAACCTAACCTGTCGTAGCATCAAAAACTACGATTCTAGGTCCGATACGTCCAGGTCTATCATCCAGTGAGTCGACATTCTGTTAAATAATTTTTACTTTAAAAAAACGTAGCAAACAACAAAATCCTATGAAACAAAAACGTTGAGAGAGATTATTGGACAGAATAATGAATAAGTGATGATGAACGCATGCCTTAGTAGTGATAGAGCTTGGATGGTTTTCATAAAGCGCTAGTTCAAATCCCGCTGCGTTAACATTATTATATATTTTTAACGCAACGGTTTGTGAGTTCAATTCCCGCTTGGGGATACTGAATTACTTCATTTCCATTCTCTTTATATGCTGAAGGGTAATAAGTAAATTAAGTTCGTTCAGTTAGGAACTTTCCAAAAGCGACGCTCTTACATTTAGGTATTACATTAGTGGTAACGTTCGTGGTTATAGAATTATGAACAAAATATTAAAAATATCTACCTCAGAAGTCATTGGGCCATGTTTCTTCATAGATTTTGGTTTATGGCTGGCCACTTTAGTATCTAGCATTTTAGTTAAATTATCTCGTACATGAGTAACGTACTTCGTCCTTCTAAAAATAATATATGGATATCGATAATTTTTTTTACTTACCAAAACCTAAACTATGTAATAACATAGTATCATTTTCACAACTTTTATTTTACCTTGGAAGCAAATATGCTTCCAAGGTAAAATAAAAGTTGTGAAAATGATATAAACATTATGTTGCAAACTCTTATGGACGAGAATATATAGCAATATATACAAATGGCTGTCATTTACTTGTAGGCCACTTTTTTCACTATATATTAAGGATAGCAAAAAAAGTAAAGTATACTCTTACGTCGAGTATTTTCAAATAATTGAAAAACTGACTTGTATTTCTAGTCCGTGACATGACAGTAATATTTATTTTTATAATTTCACGCTTAATCCCGCTCATAGTAGGGTCGGCAGAGGGAACCATAGTAGCCGTGGAAACTTAGTATTAGGATATTCCGTTATTTGCTATTAGCTTTTGAGACATTGCGTTTTGAGTGGTGGACACCAATACCGTTGCCAGAGCCAAGAAAATGGAAAAGGTTCAACCTATCCGAGTGGGTATTGAACCTACAAAAAGATGTGTTTATAGTCTAGTAATATACATTGCGCCTCTGCGTCACTACGGTTCTTATTAAAAATACTTACTGATTATATTTATCGCTATTATCTTTCATGACCAACTCGCTACCAAATACTTTGCGTATCATATCATGGACTTCTCCTTTCTCTGTTGAACTGCTGCAAACACCAAACATCGAGCGAAGTACGTTCATCATAGCCGATAGCTTAGTGAAAATTTACTGTCAAATTTAAAATAAATAAATATACTAACAACTATACTTTTTGCCAAAAACATTTACTTTTTTAAAGAAGGGCAATTTGTAGATAAAATTAATATCATTAAATCTAAAAATATTTTTAATGGCAATCAGAATATTTAAAATTTCAATTAGTATATGTATCAAAAATAATACTAAAATATATTAATAGTAAGTAAAGTAGCAACCGCCATGGTATAACGTACAGTGTGTTCTATTAAAGTTAAAAAATTAACAAATGTTTTGCCAAAATCGTACGTTTGAACACCTTTTTATTACTATAAATATTGTGATATTTTTATATGCCATACAAATGATACAAAATATGAGTTAGTTTACAAAAAGTTTTCATTACGATAAATATTGATTTATATACATATGAAAAATATAATTCTCCCCGTGTGATACCAAACTTTTACAGTCACACGCTACGCTGCTGCACAACGACGACCGCCACAATTTAATAGGCGAATTATTGTTATTATTATTGGCCTAGTCGACAATAATTAACTGTATTGAAATGCTTTAATTACATGTATATATCAAATTGAACTCACCAATTCCCATACATACACACACACATATATATAAATTATAAAACAAATTTTAATTAATGATACTTTAACAACTTTAAAAATAAACTTTCACATAGAAAAATTGGAAACGTCAAATTGAAAAATGATCGTCAATAATGACGTTAGCTGATTTTATTTTTAAATTTACAATGACTAATCGGTACACGTAAATTTTATATTAAACTGCCAAAAATTCTGGCCATTTATTAATTACTATTTCATTTACAAAAAATATTGAAAATAAAATTAAAATATTGAATAAAATAGAACGACGGTCCGTCGTGGCACAGAGGCGCAATGTCTGCCTGTAATGCGACGGTTTACATTCGACCACGGAAAGCGGGGACGGAGAAAGCAGGGACTGAGCAACAGAGTGTCTTAAGGTTTCTATGGTTCCTGTAGTTCCCTCTGCCTACCCTGCCATGTACGGGATAAAACGTGAAGAAAAAAAAAAGAATAAAAAAATAAATGCTATTCATAAATTAAACCTCTAAACCAATTGTGTCAAATTTTTTTTATGTTATAAGTGAGACAGGTCACCTCTCGGAACAATAAACGAAAATGTGACATGTGTTTTGTTAGACACTTCTTTCCTTTCCTGAAATCTGAAAAAAATACATTTGAACTGAAATAGGTGAAATGTAATTCAACGGCAAGAAATTGAAAGTAATTTTATTCATGAATAGAATTCCTCTTACATGGCATTCCCTTTACTTTACTTCGAAAGGAATAATAAGTTTTCTGAAATAGACTTTTTTATCACCCAAACCGCGTTTCAGAGCTACAAAGGTCATTTTTTGCTTGTAAACAGGTCCGTTCATAAATTTTAATAGCGCGTGAAATTATCGGGCGTGGCGAAAATCCTATAAACTTAGAGGCAGTTTGTTTGGCTTAGAGAGCATAAACGATTTTTTGACATATATGTTTTTTTTTAATCAAATATGTTTCATACTTTAATAAAAATATAGCGAACGTGTTGTGTTTATATTACTTTATTTAAAATATGTTGTTCTTATTATGGTTTATATGTGTTAAGATTAACTACTAACTAAAAAAAGCGGGGTGTTGAGTTTTGCATGTTGAGTCTCGCAATGCCTCGGAAAAGGCGGAAAGCAGGGACTAAGCAACGGAGTGTCTTAATACTAGATTCTTATGATTCCTGGAGCTCATTTATATTTTTTTATATGTACATTTTTTATGGTGTTTTGAAAAGTTTGCGTGGGGACACAGGTTTAACACTTAGAGGTCTCTTAAACCATTCCATAATGAAATGAATTGTTTAGGAGTAATTATGTGGTGCACCAGTAGCCCCATCACACAGAGCTTTTAAGCAGAATTTCCCGCTATTGCAATTAAATTACAAGTCTCAGGCACGTAGAGCTACAACAAGCAAGCAAGCAAGCAAGCAGCCGTAGAGTAGTTAACTGAAACTTAGCACATTTCGTTCCATAGAAATTTTAGGAAAATAGTAAGAGAGAAGGAGAGTAAGTTTTTTCTAATAATATCTGGCATTGTTCTCTTTAATTATAAATAATGATATTATACGTTGTAATAAAATATTAATGTTAAAGAAAAAAGAACATTAAACACAAAAGTTGAAACAGAAAAAGACTTGTCTCTATTAGGGTTCTCTTCCTGCCAACGAAGTAGCATTGTATAAGTCAGACATAAGACAATCAGCAAGTAAGACTAGTGCATGTTAACCTGATACAAATATAATATCTGCATATACATAATACATTAATATCAAATCAATACTAGTATACCTATATCTTACAGAGCTTCGTGGTCTACCTTTAAACGTGACGGTGTGTTGATTCGATTCCCACTCGGGGAGAATGGATTATTTCGTTTCTATTTTCTTAGCTCTGTCAACTATGCAAAGCACGGCGTTGAGTTCCGCCACTCAACACGCTATAGTACTTCGAAAGACAGAAGGTGGTGTGGGGTTTCTACAGCTCCTGCGACTCCCCCTGCCTACCCTGCAACGAGCGGTATAAAGCGTGAAGCTATCAAATAAAAAATATGATAAAAAGCCTCAATATCTTATGCTTAACAAATATATAAGTTACGAAAACCAATGGAATATTTTCAACATCGTTATAATTCACAGAATAATAATTTTGTTTGTACACCACACAACGGGTAAACAAGACGCGTAAACAGCTATACTTTATGTAATAAAATTTGTTTACATCTAAGCGTCTTTATTGTCTCGGTTGTTATATTAAGCTAAATCGTGTTTCTTATTTATTCTTCAAGGGTATTGTAATGAGTTAGGAACTTGGTGAGCTCACGGTTGGTCCGTGCCCACTCTATGATAATTTGAAGTCTACTAAAAAAATTTGTAATCTGTGTATATAATAAAACAGTAAAAAAAATCATGTCTTTACATGAAATATATTTACAAAATAAAACATATAGGGTTATTAAGAAATAAAAAAAAGAGTAGGAATTTGAAAAATATTTTGTCTGTCTGTTTCTATGTTTGAAAGTTTGTCTTTTTTATGATACTTTTTTGTTATATAGCTATTAGTCCTCGCTTACATATATGATATCTTTTTTTTTGAAGTTCGCTCTTTAAGGGGCTAAAAGGGGGGGCATAAGTTTGTATGAAACTCCGTCTGTTTTGAAGCTAATTCGATTAAAATTAATATTTGGCTATTTGGCTATTAAGAATGACGCAATAAGGATTTTTGAAAATTCTGCCTTAACGGGAGTGAAACAGGCAAGGTGAGTTTCTATGAAACTCCGTCAGTTTTGAAGCTAAATCGATGAAAATTAAAGCTGTTTACGTCAACAATATTATATATAGCTTTTCTCCCTTCGTTTTGTGACGATTACCTGCTTAAAGAATCGTAACGAGATCAAATCTTACTTTATTGTGTTGTATGGAATAATGAAATACATCTTATTAAAAATATGTATAATATTTCGCAATATAATATACTCAATAAAAATATATAAAAATAATTCATTTCAGATTAAAAAAATTCAAACAGTTATGTCATAATAATTACTTTTTTATAATAATTTAAAATGAGTAACGTTGGTCCAAACAAACTACAATATTAGTATTTAGTATCTAGCATTATCAAGACTGTGTAGGTAAATGTTACGAATTACTAAGATACTTTAACTCGGGCGTACCACTAAAAAATATAATGTGCGTAATATATTTAAAAAACCGCGAGCGGAGCCGCGGGCAACATCTAGTACAAAATAAAGGTTGAAAATTTTGATAAATTTGACGTTATAGAAAAATATAGAAAAGTTATCAAAATCATAACATTTTCATAAAATTGAGTCATTAATTTATTTAAAAAAATAACATTCAATCTACAAATAGTTTATTTCATATATTTTTATGTTTACTTTTGCAAGGTCAATAAAAGTGTGCTTTGTAACGTTAAAGCTATGTAAACGATTTGTTCGTACATAGTTTGTAAAAATTTTAACAAAATTCAAAGTCATGGCATGACGATGACTTAATTGTCTTCAAATCAGGAATACTAGGACCCTTTTATATAACACCTCGGTTCCTACTTCCGTTTTAACCCTGGTTAAGTAAAAGAACTTATTCGTTATAACATCCCTATTATTATCGAGACGACGGATTTTAATGTCTATATATATCAAGTAAATTAGCAAAGTAAATGGGACATGCCATCGATCAATACAGACCGCAAGTTACCAAGTAACGCCACATAACTTAAGCTCCTATATCTTAATTGTCAATAGTGCAAAACATTTTATTAGCTTTATTTATGGAATCTGTGGTATAGCGTATTGGCGGGAAAATAAAATGAATCTGTCATTATCTCTTCTGTAAACCTTTCTTGATGCAACATATTATAATTGAAACAATATGTACTTTGTACTTTTAATTGGTAAAATATAGTTAGTTGAAGCTATTGAATGTAAAAAATAAACTAAGATATAAATTGAATTAATAAAAGTTCATCTTCCACCATTACATATATACAATAAGACTGTGGTTAAATTGCGTAAGTTTACACTTAAATTTGTAATCAATTACTAGTTACTAAGATTCATGTTAATATTAATATAATTTTAATTTATTTTACTAAGTACCTACATTATACATATTCTCTTCGTAAATACTTAAACACCTGTACGACTGGTTTTGAACGGCACAATTTCAATTAAAAATCTCTTTCTTTTTACCCTTCCAGAAATATATGACATAAACCATAAATTTATCCAATTCCAACAATATCTTATTTATATTTATGAAGTTGGAAATTAGTTTTTATTTTATAAAATCTAATATTTTTAGGGTTCTGTACAAAAATAAAAAAACGGAACCCTTATAGAATCACTCGTGTTCCTGTCCGTCCGTCCGTCTGTCACAGCCAATTTTCTCTGATTCCGTCTGATTCCGTCTAGTAGATAGACCGAATCTGGTGAAATTTGGCAGGATGGTGTAATTCCCTGACCTGAACACAGATGTGTAACGTAAAAAATATTTTTTTGAATTAAGAGTAATTTTCGGGGGATAAATTAGGTAATTAAAAAAAATGCGAACCCTACTGAGTCATATATCAAATGAAAGGGCTTGTTATCAGGAATAGTTTCGATGATATTCATGAAAAAAGACCATTCACCCTCCCCCCCTAATCTCCGAAACTACAGGGCCGAAAAATTTGAAAAAAATACTGAATATTGTTTTTGGCTTGTAGATTACAGGAAAACCTATAAGAATTTCATAAATTAAAAATAAAATGGTAAATTCGATAGTAAAGTGTTTTTAGGGAAAAAACGTTTTCAGGGGATATACTTCACTATATTGTGTACGGAACGGACCGGTTTTTAAAATTTAGGATTAAACCGTTAATGAAAACAATTTAGCTACCATAATATATAACATTCGAACGTATTACAAGAGTAATTTAATAAAAAAATGCTTAATTCATGATGCCACTTCAGGGACCACAGATCTAACACAAACAGTAATTAAATCGTAGTTAAGCGTTGCTGCCAAGTGGGAGCCATTTTGTAAATTAGTTTTTATTGTTATATTTTAATGAAATAAATGGGAAAGCGGGGGCGAAGAAAGCAAGGACTAAGCACTCTTAGCACTAGGCTCTTTATTTTTACTAGAATTTAAAATATTACATATTGATTAGCGGAACTCAACGCTGAACTTTGCAGTAAATAATTCCATCTACTGTCTTCTAGGCCTTGAATAATTAATAGCAAATCGTATAGAAAATTAGTTGTAATATTTTATTAAATAGATTGCTTTTGAGAAATGCAAACAACCGAGCAAATAAAACCTGTTTACTATTAGATTACATAAATACAGTTTCATTTCCACTATCTATGTTCACAGAGAGCAATACATTGTCAGTAAGCCGAGTAATTAAAGCGACGTTATAGGGGTTCCGTAGCTTGTGTACTGCAAAGTAACGTTTGTTTATTGACGCTGAACTGCGGTCTGGCTGTAGATAGCTGTTTATGTTTTGTTAATAAATCAAAAGTATTTTATGTATGTATAAAACACATGTACATATAAATATTTAGATTTGTCACTCTCTTTAATAATTTTTCACGTAGATGTAGAGGGAATCTAGTATTAATTATTTAATTTATTAAGTTTTATTGACTTTAATTTTACTGTGCAGGTTATTGTTACTAAGTAGAATAATAAGCATATTTCAAGTATTCCGTTAAGGACATTCAAATTAGTCCGTCAAAATTTTTTGTTATGGGGCAGAGGCACAGGGCTGTCTGTAGATGTGACAATTTGTCAGTGTAATTCTCACTTGTCTCCGCTCTATCTACTAGACAAACGCGGCGTAGAGATCTGTGGCTCAACGGAGAGGAAATGGAAACGGAGAATCTTAACACTAGATAACTATGTGTATATATATATATATATATATATATATATATATATATATATATATATATATATATATATATATATATATATATATATATATATATATATATATATATATATATATATATATATATATATATATATATATTTATATATATATATATATATATATATATATATATATATATATATATATATATATATATATATATATATATATATATATATATATATATATATATATATATATATATATATATATATATATATATATATATATATATATATATATATATATATATATATATATATATATATATATATATATATATATATATATATATATATATATATATATATATATATATATATATATATATATATATATATATATATATATATATATATATATATATATATATATATATATATATCACTAACTACTTACTAATGTATCTAATCAATATATTATTATTGATTCTTGTTAAATCCGTTTTCTACGTAATATACAATTCAGTATCCCCTTTCATGTTAGCCGGACTATATAATTAATTACAATATAGAGATATTATCTTCTCATATCAGTATTGATTAATAAATATATCTTTGATACATGAAGATGCTATATGATCATAGTCTAATGAAACAGCGTCAACAGCGTCTGCTTGTAAACGTAATTTCCATGGTGAAGGTTCGATTCCTACGATTACTAGCTACATGTAAGTTCAATTAAGCTAAAAGAAAGGTTATTATTTTTATATTATTGTATGATTTTTTGATGTAAAGAAAGCATTTAAAAACTGATTTGCACAAATTTTGGGTGTTGTAAAAAAATAATTTACCCAATAAATTAAAGATAAGAAAAGTATAAAGAAATCATTCTCTTTTCTTTCATTAAAATACAAACGAACGAATTGTATTATAGCAGAAAGGTCACAGAATATATGAAGCGATAAACTCACGCTAAATGGGTTCCGGTGGAAGCGTGGCTTAATTTCCATTGCTAACTCACCTTAAGAGGACTTTACACGCATGTATTTTAGGCAAAATAAAAAGAAATGAAACTACTCTGGTGTCGTCTTGACACAGTTGCTTAGCGTAGCCTATAAGGATATATGTTCCAATACTATGTTAAAATAACATAACATTTATTGATGTTAGAAAAATGTGTGAAAATTATTGTAATCATTTTGTGTTTATATATTGCTTTTAAAAATCTGGTGATACATTTTTAGACTGATGCATGTTATATATTATTTATTGTATATTTGAATTGTATATAAGATATCTATATTATATAAAATTAGTAATAATTCTTGTTGTGTTTACCTTTCTGAATACTCATCGACCCTGAAATAATCGTAAACAAAACAATCCCTAGGAGTGTTGTTAGTGAAAACTAATTGATGGATCCTTGAGACTGATTGAGGCTATCTATTTGAAATAGATTATACTAAACCCATTTGAAGTTAGAATTGATTTGAAAATTGGAAAATCTAAAGCTACATTATGTTAAGTACATAGTAAGTTTAAAAAAATGTTATACAATTAATTAATTAATTAATATAACGGAACATATTAGATATAATAACGATACAGAAGATACAGAAATAGACGCGAAGGAGGTTGCAATTCACATTAAAAAACTTAAACCTGAAAAGTGTCCAGGGCCGGACGGCATACCAAACGAAGCTTTAAAATTTGGTATAGTCTACACTACTCGCATATCCTCTATCAAACTTATTTAACAAAGTCTTAAACACGGGAGAAGCACCTGAACAGTGGAAGAAATCAGATATAATTTTAATATATAAAAAAGGTGATCCCCAGATTATTGGCAATTATCGCCCAATTAGCCTACTTCCTAGCACTTACAAACTGTTTTCGTCTATTATACTCGAGCGAATCAGCGCGATGGTCGAAGCTTACCAATCCATAGAACAAGCCGGTCTCCGGTCTGGATTCTCGACAACAGACCATATTCACATAATTTAGCAAATCAGCATGGAAAAATACAAAGAATTTAACAGATCATTATACCTGGCGTACAATATCACACGATGCAATCTAGGCGGCGCTTGTCAAATGTGATATCCATGAAAATACTATAACATCTTAAAAAACATATATGACAAAGTCAAAGTCCAAGTCAAAACAATTTTATTCAAAATAAGAAGTACAAGCTTCATTTTTTGAACGTCAAATAATTAATTTAATTTACCACCGGTTCGCTAAAGTTAATGACTCAGACCTGAGATGAACCGGCGTAAGAAACTCAGCGGGACTTAATCTGTTTATCTTTTTATTTTATTTTTTTAATTTTTTTGATATTTACAATTTCACAATTCCTATTATTGACAACGATACTCTTGCACTTCATTCCCAAGGTGTGTTATCATTTATAAAATCATTAATATGGTAATAACCTTTAACACACAAACGTCGTTTTACAACTTATTTAAATTGTGAAATAGAACAATCTTTTCGTTTTCTGGGATTCTATGTACAAGCATACAGACTGTCCCATAAAATAATTGCGGATGCGATTTGGTCTAGTTACAGGCGCGGTAAGTTTATGCCTGTTTCTTGTATTAATATTGTGTATATCAGCGATTTTGGTAAAATCTACTGTGATGCAGGTCATTATATTTATTTTCTTAAATTTTTGTCTTAAGGAATCTTTTGGATTTAGGTTATAGATTGCGCGAATAGCCCGCTTCTGCAGAACAAAGATGGAATTAATAGAGGCTCCATTACCCCAAAGCAAAATGCCATATGACATAATGCTATGAAAGTAACTAAAGTAAACAAGGCGAGCCGTATCCACATCAGTTAACAATCTAATTTTTTTGACAGCAAACGCTGCTGAGCTGAGCCTATTCGCCAATCCATCAATATGAGGTCCCCACTGTTATTTAGAGTCAATGGTGATACCTAGAAATACCGTAGAATCGACGGGTTCCACAGTTTCACCACTCAAAAGTACATCGGCTTTAACAATTTTTGTATTTGGCGTTCTGAATAATACACAATTAGTTTTTTTACTATTCAATAGTAAGTTATTAACACTAAACTAATGTACTATTTTTAGATAGCATTGTTTACATCGTCATAGACGTTTAGTTGTCTTTTCATTTTAAAAATCAATGAAGTATCATCAGCAAACAATACTATCTCATCATCCATTCCAACTAAATGAGGCAGATAGTTTATATAGATTAGAAATAGGAAAGGACCAAGAATAGACCCTTGTGGGACCCCCATACCGATTAATGAGCCGGGAGATTTCTTGCCATTCACCTCAACCCTCTGAACTCTGTTAGCTAAATAAAAGGTCAGAAGATCGAGTGCACGTCCTCTAAACAACAGATGGACACATGCGTTCTACCGACTCTTACGTATGGGTGCCAAACGCTAATCTACAGCACTAAAATTAAAACAAAATTAATTCGATGCCAGAAAGCCATGGAAAGAAGTCTCCTTAAAATAAGGAAAGCAAAAAGTAAGAAGCGGATCAACACGGAAAAGGACAGGGATCATCGACATCTTACATTACAATCTTGATTTGAAATGGCGATGAGCTGGCCATGTTGCACGTTATAGCGATAAGCGATGGACAGTTGAAGCGACAACATGGAAAGGTCCTAGAGGAAAAAGACGAAAGGGCGACGTATAAAACGATGGAGTGATGATATAGTGGCTACGGCAGGCAAAGAGTGGATAAAAACAACTCAAGATAGAGAAAACTGCACCAAATTGGAGGGAGTTCAGGGGGGGGGGGGGGAATCAGGGGGAACCGTGATCTTTGCTGGAGTACAAATCTATAATAAATTAATTACCTAAAGAGATAAAAAATGCAAATGACAATACATTATTAAAATAAAATAAATGATTTAAGCTAATGCACAAATAAAAAAAAAAAATAAAATTAAATATAATAAAAATAAAGTATGAAATAAATAACTGATGATCAAACTGTTTTTGTTACTCTGTGTCGTGTATGAGTATGCATTTCTTATCGTTGTTTTGTACACAATTATTGTTGCTTTGAGGGTATGTTTTAAATTCCTTGTTTAAGGCAAAATTTATTGTAAGAATAATATGTTAAACTTGTTTGTCGAAGTTGTAATTTTAAATATGTTTATAGTCATTATTTTCTCAAGTAAGTGAAATGTAATTTCTTTTTGAGAAATAAAGTATCTTTAACCATAAATATAATATGATGTAATGCTAAGGTGATGGAAAATAATAAAGGCTTTATTATTATTATTAGTAATATATTAACAATAACGGTCTTATTTTCTGAGTTCACAATAAACAACAATACAATATCTTCTATATTTAATTATTAGTCATAATTTTACACATACAATAACAAACCAAATTTGATATGATTTTACTTATGCGGTTTCGAAGTACGCTCTGCACTAATAAATATTGTAAAATATTCACTGCAATTAAGAAATTCGTATAAATTACTAAAAACACATTGTGAAGTGTCCTTATAGATACTGACTGTATAAATCGAGAGCAAAATTAAATGAACGTAAAATTACACTTTTATTTAGGGAGGGACGAAGTGCTTAATCTCAAGGTTAATCACAGACGTCATATAGAAGCTCGATTTTGTGAAAAGCTCGGTGATTTCGTTTTGATCTTTTGAACGTTTGCTTTTTTAAATTTAACTTAATATTTAGTATAAAAGGTGCAAGTGTTTCTGTTAATATGTAGTTATGTTGTACTTCAAAATATTTTGAAAAAATGGCTGACAGAATATTTATTTAAAATTTTATGTTTCAAATGACTTTTTTTCACAATTCATTCCTTCAAAATCCATATTAGAATCACACATACACAGCTTTAGAACACAATTTTTTCGCTTGTTTATCGATTTCCGGATTATGGGAGGACGTAACAGCCAAAAAAAGTAAATATTAAAATATACACATCAAATATTTTTATTACTTCTTACACTAATTTGGTTCCCTTTTACAGTTTAAGCAGGGTAAGCACAGGGAACCGCAGGCATCGTAGGAATCTGAGTTACACTTCGTTCCCCTCTTTCCGCCTTTTCGTGGCATTGCTTGTTGAATGGCAGAATTCAACGCCTCGTTTTGTCTAGTTACCACAGCGAAGAAAATGGAAATCAAAAATCCATTTTTCTCAAGTGGGAATTTAATCCACAATTACAGACACCTTCAACTTTCCCTCGTAATTACACACATACGCTACACCTCTCCACCACGATAATATACTAATGAAATTTACCTTCTCTTTTGAACAACGTATATCTTTGTTTTAAACAACGTATTAAAATTTGAACGCTGCAGGACTTGTAGTGAAAATATTTTAAAGCCTACTTAGATACCGTTCAAATTACCACTATACCTGATGGCTTACTGTTACAAGAATGCCGAAAACGAACGAACGGCCGTGGTCTGTGTATATTTTTTTTTTGAATAAATCAAATCTTCATCTACTAAAATATTATATAAAAACAAATAAATAACGTATATTATTGATTATTTAATATTTCGTTTCGTTTTTATTTTAAGTTATTTGTATAGATTATATATATACATATATATATATATATATATATATATATATATATATATATATATATATATATATATATATATATATATATATATATATATATATATATATATATATATATATATATATATATATATATATATATATATATATATATATATATATATATATATATATATATATATATATATATATATATATATATATATATATATATATATATATATATATATATATATATATATATATATATATATATATATATATATATATATATATATATATATATATATATATATATATATATATATATATATATATATATATATATATATATATATATATATATATATATATATATATATATATATATATATATATATATATATATATATATATATATATATATATATATATATATTGTAAATGTGATATAGTAGAAAAGGAAAATAACTAAAGTTAGTGGCTTAAATTTACTGAAATGGAAATCGGATGACTTCGTATATATGTATGTAGAACATATAGAACGTTACGTTAAAATTGGATTTATTTATTTACATGTATATTAAATCCACAATTTAAATGAATATGTATAAAATTATATAATACAAGTAAGTTTTATTATTTGAGGACCGTCGTGGCGCAGAGGCGCAACGTCTGCCTGTAACGCAACTAACACGACGGTTTCTGGGTTCGATCCCCAGTCGGGGAAGATGGATTTTTCTATTTCCATTTTCTTCGCTCTGGTAACTAAGACAAAGCGCGGCGTTGAGTTCCGCCACTCAACACGCAATGCCTCGAAAAGGGCGGAAAGCGGGGACGAAGTAAGCAGGGACTAAGTAACGGAGTGTCTTAACACTAGGTTCGTATGGTTCCTGCAGTTCCCTCTGCCTACCCTGCCATGTGCGGGATAAAAGCGTGAAGCTAAAAAAAAAAGAATGTTTTATTATATAATTTTATACATATTCATTTAAATTGTGGATTTAATATATATGTAAATAAATAAATCCAATTTTAACGTAACGTTCTATATGTTCTACATACATATATACGAAGTCATCCGATTTCCATTTCAGTAAATTTAAGCCACTAACTTTAGTTATTTTCCTTTTCTACTATATCACATTTACAAAAGTTCACTGAAATGTGTGAGCTTTTTCAGATTAAGCAAATGCATCCGTAATGGAGCCGTAACGGCGCAACTGCTTCCCACAATGGCCCTGCACTGCGGTAGATACGCTGTATTATATTTCAAAATGTAATTTTAATTTTAATTTAACTTTTTATTGAATTAAATATGAATTGTAAATTAGTTTTGTTATATCTATAGCAACGTGGTGTTTTATTTATTTAGTTGGCTGGTTCTGATGCATAAGTATAAGAGACTAAAGAGATTAAAGTGAAGCTCTATTCTATTCAAATCAGTGTACAAGTATTATAAGTTTAGTGGAGGTTTTAAACGTCGCATTTTGTTGAATTAAGTTTAAAATTCAAAAGCTTCTAGTAATCTATTCGAGAATTAACTATATAAACAATTTCGATAAAAGATTTTTATATAGTTAATTTTTTAGTTATAGTGTTGAAATACAGCGAAAATTAATATATGAACATAATATAATTTTCAAGATATATAAAATACTAGCGTCCCGTTCACGGCTTCACCTGTTTAATTAAATTGAACGTTTTATACCTACGTATACTAATCTTATACGAGTGTATAATATATGTTTCTTCCATGAAATGACAGTGAGTATACAACTCACTATCATTTAGTATGGAAGAAACATAACACATATATATATATATATATATATATATATATATATATATATATATATATATATATATATATATATATATATATATATATATATATATATATATATATATATATATATATATATATATATATATATATATATATATATATATATATATATATATATATAAAATTAAAAGGGTAATTTTTGTTTCAGAAAAAGAGACATCTTGACCAATTTTGGACCTGGGGGAGGATATATGGATTAGATATTTTCCTTCCGTATATTCATAGAAAAATTTTTGGCTACAAAGCAAAAGGTTTTCTGTGTTATTTTTTGGACTTGTGAACTTGGAGAAGGCATTTAACGGAGTTGCAAAAAAAGAATTTAGATGACATACTGCCACAGTATATTATGAGATGAACCTGATGGAAAGCTATGAAGTCTGGCTTTCAATCGGGTGTTAAACAGGATTGCGCCATGTCAGCCTGGAAAGTAAGAAAGCGATATGAAAGAGATACAGAAAGAACTTTTAAAGAAGAATAGCAAGTTTTTGTGAAAAAATATATTAGAACAAGTGAATGAAATAATACTAGATACTTGGGAATAATGTCAAATATAGAAGATACAAAATGGATTTAAATTGGCGTATTGTTGCCGGTAACAGAATGAACGATGCGTTAGCTGTTTCTTGAGATGGTAGAACGTCAGTCTAGCTGCACGTTTGGTTCATCTCGTCTTCTGTCCTTTACTACAAAATCAAAAAATTAAAACTGAAATGAGATAATATGTTTATAAATATTGTAAGTACACTTATAACATCTAAATATGTTTAAATATAATACATGGCAAAATCTCAAAAATGACTGAATTATTCCGATACCCAGTTTCACTACTATTCAGATTACCAGTTTCACTATAACTAATCTGATGTATTTAAAAGTGGAATTAATTGAATTTTAAATAAATACAAAAAATGACAGCGCTCCGTGGCTGTACGTGTCGAATGCGGGATCATGATCTCGTCCCGACTATGCTCAGGTAAAAAGAGTATTCTATAAGCTATTTTTATGATTTTTAAAGTGTTAATCCACACTGAGGACTGATGTAGAACGCTTGGCTCAGTGGTGAGAGCACCTGCACGGTTCACAGGAGGGCGCGGGTTCGAGTCCAAATTTTTATATGTTTACTTTAAGTATTTATTCTATAAGCTGACTGTGGAATATTTGAATTATACAATACATAACTGCACCCTGCGTTTTTCCACCCAAATCAATCTAGTTCAGGATCGAGATAAAAAGTAGCTTATGTCCTTTCCTAACAATGGGCATAAGGATACAGAATAAGGATAAAGCACAATACCCTACCTTAGTTCAAACTAGATGGCTATAACAAAATAATATAGGTATACTTGTGCACTATAAGTATTAATATTTATAAAATGGGCAATAATTTCCGGTTTAATTAGATTTTTTTACAACTTAGCAGTTTAAATAGTTCTGTTGCATAACCTTAAACTTCACAGCATTTTCGTGTCATTCGAATGAATCAAACCAACTATCGAACAGTCATTACATGGATATGCTGAAACAAATGTAAGCATAAAAAATTATAAACGATTTTGGAAATCGATTAAAAATCAAATTAATTCAGTACACATTCAACATTTCACACAACCATCTGTTTGGGGAGTTAAATCGATTAAAGCTTTGTGTAACAAGTAGCTAAAGCAATAAAACATTTATGTATGTGTAAACGTAAATGTATTAGTATCGAGCGTTTGTTTGTAAGCATTTCGTGTTTGAAGTGTATAGGCAGTTTCTAAAATTGTGTAACGATTTTACGTAATCTTGAATATTATGAATCTGTACGACATAATATATGTCGGCTCTAGGCCAGAATTTCTTTGTTCAGAGTCCATTTATCACAATAAAATAATAGAGTAATATAATTTTTATATATAACTCATAATTCAGCGGGTCTTCTTTGGTTCTGCATCAGGTATGCCAGTTATCAAAATCTGTTATAGCCTAGATTTTACCTTCGATCTAATAGATGAACGGATGACTGATTAGAATGTAAATTATTATTCATAAATTTTTATTCCAATCCCTCCAGAAGATCCGAAGATGACCGTGTACAAAAAGATAGATAAAATCGTAAAAATAATATAAACATTTTTTATTAGTGTTTTTACATCGTTCTGTATATTATTTTCGAAAAATATTTAATGTACAGATTCTTTCATTTTTTTTAGCTTCACGCTTTCCCCCACATGGCAGGGTAGGCAGAGGGAACTGCAGGAATCATACGAACCCAGGTTTTAAGACACTCCGTTACTTAGTCCCTGCTTGCTTTTTTTTCTGTTTTATTATAAATAATTTTACACTATTTTCAGCGTATAACGGGGTCGATAGAAGGGATCAGGTATAGACTTAGTCCCCATTTTTTGTCTAATGTATAAACGAATATATACGAATAAATTATATACTTTGTCACGTTACCAGAGCGAGGAAAATAAACAATTCATTGTTCCCAAGTAGGAATTGAATCTACAACCGTCTCTAGTGTATCCCTTCAATACGACGGCCTGTATTGTTAACTAAATTTGAAAATATACGCTTTATTATTATGTAAGTTATATTAAAGCCAGTTTATATGAAAATGAGGTCCGCGTTGTGTTTCACACAATTGTTACGATTGTATTGTTATGCGAGCAATTATTACTGATCATGTTCGTTCCACAGCCTTCTGATAATTGGCAAAGCTATGATTATTTAGAATCAACTGTTTATTGGAATACATTCATAATAATGTACCTACGCGTTATATTATATTTTTCATACACTTTTAAAACAAAAAGGAGTACCAAAAAGAATACTAGCACTGAAAAATATATTGAAAAGTGTACTGAAAACATATAATAGTAAAATTATTTTATTTCCCAGCACCGGTAAGATAAAGTATGACTTGTAGTCTTTCATTTCTGTATCAATGTGTTCTCGGAATTAGGTTTTTCTACTCTCAACCACGTAAGAAAAAGGGTCTAGCGTTAACAATACAATTATCTGAAATGTCTACTGTAGTTCAAAGTTCTTAAAGGTTATTTAGGATCTCCTATCATTGATATTATTTTCTTCAGAGTAGACCTGGACCAATTTTGGTTGTGCTAAATGTGTTTTAGTGATATAGAAGTATCATTTAGACAAGAGATAAGAAAATAAGCTTTATAGAGATGCTTTTTAACCCTGATGCTGCTAGACTTCTCGCATTAATCCTTAAAAAAATATATTTTTTTTACAATCAAAAGTATCATTAATTGAAAATATTTTACTTTAAATTCAGCATTTATACAATAATATTTTAAAAACAAAATACGGAAAATCACAGTTATCGTCATGTGGAATATAATCTGTACATACATACGCTATTGTTAATATCTTCATATATATTACTGAAGACATTTATTATATTTTTTAACTTTACAATAAGAACATTCCTCTCAAACGATAGTTCTGGGTTCCGAACTCAAGTGTGATATTAAAAAAAAACAAGTAAGTCCATAACTTTTATATAACCTTAAATAACACAGAAAAAATATATGATATTGCCATATTATTTATTTCTGTTCCTATTTTGCTCCAACGAATTTGATGATAAATATTCAATAAAATACGTCGTGTAGAATTTTACGAAGCGTTGACGAAATTCGCGATCCCAGAGATCAAAGAGCGTTTGGATCAAAGGTGCTACAGTATGGAGCTAGGTGTATTTAGTCTCCTACGCTAGTATCTGTTAAGTACAAAGTGTAAATGTTTATGTGATATCTATTATTATGATCAAGCTTCTCAGTAAATGTTTGTCGTTGTATACAAAACGTTTAAAATAAACAATGTTAAACAAATTCAAAGGAGGAAAATAGTATTGTATAAAACTTAATGGTTAGTGTTCATTGTAACCAGTATTCAGATGGAGGTAGTGAAATAGCTAGTGCGATAGTAACGGGTTCGATTCTGACTTGGGGTTATGGATGAGATATTTGTATAAAACATTAATCATACGTTTCTATGCCTCAAAATCATCAAAAGATACAAGCGTTTATGCTATATTATTTTTCATTTTGTATGAAAATACCGCGTAATCAACTTTTTACATGGTACATCCCGATAAATCTATGAAAATTGGCAAAAGTAAGAATTTATAGTACAAATAAAGAGGATAATCTTGAGAATGTTGTCATATTTTTACAGTAGTTCTTTATGCAAGAAGTAATAATATACGACAAACTCAAGTTTGTCATTTTTATACGTAATAATGTGTACGGAACCCTCGGTGCGCGATTACTGCTCGCACTTGACCGATCTTTTAATTTTTTATTTTATCAATACGCGAATGTTTGAAAATCGACCCACAGTCCTTTTTAAATAAACTTCAGAATTAATATAATTCACGGTTTCCAAATCATCAATCATATATAAATGCGTTTGAGCGTACGAATGAATGGTGCTGGTTGTGTGCTCGTCACATTTGATGCAGAATCGACTGAGTGACAGTTAATGACTGAAATATCACTTATTTCAATCGTTTCACTATATCTTCGATGACATAATAATAATTATTTTTAGAAGAAAAATCATATGATTCGTATGTAAATGTGGGTACTTAGAAGTGGTAGCTGATGCAAAACTAAGTTGTTTTTATTACATATACTTAAGTATAGAATATTTCATGCTGATTCTACATTACGTTCATATTGAATTCTATACTAGATAGATAAAAGAGATCTTACAGCTGACTCATCAGTCTAGGCCCAGTCACTATGCTATTACATATTTCAAGATAATGTTAACTTTGTGCCTAAAATATTATATTAGGTTATTTGAAATCCTGCCAGCATAAGCGCGAAAAAATATAGTGTAAACAATTTCATATTTTAATGCCTTTAATTGATTGTTTTAAATATTAATAACATTATTACGTACGACAAAGGTCGACAGGATGAAAAAAATGGTCAATTTTAACAAGCTGAGCTTTGGTAAGACTAAGTGCAGCGTTAAATTTTTCTTTGCGAATTTGGTATTGTTAATATATATATATATATATATATATATATATATATATATATATATATATATATATATATATATATATATATATATATATATATATATATATATATATATATATATATATATATATATATATATATATATATATATATATATATATATATATATATATATATATATATATATATATATATATATATATATATATATATATATATATATATATATATATATATATATATATATATATATATATATATATATATATATATATATATATATATATATATATATATATATATATATATATATATATATATATATATATATGAAATAATTTTATAACTTTGAGGAACTTGCAACCCCTTGTGTACAGTTAATCTATTGCTGACTGACTAACCACAAATACGTCTATACCTCTTTATATATACCAAATTGAACAGATACATTAATAGAATCAGTATTCACCTAAATCTAGCTTTGATTTCCAATCTTTAAGCTTTTCACAAAAAATCCTTCAACTCGGCATTCAAATTTATTTTTTACTACTTAACAATTATAATATTAATTAATAATTTTTGTTTTCTATAGCAATTTTATTACATTTAAAAATAGTATTTACCCACACTAGATCAACAAAAAATAATATAATATCAACAGCCCAATATACCTAGCTATAATGTGTTTGTCAGAATTACATATATGTTTTATAATTAAATCCTTTATAATAAAGGTATATGGCCTTTAAATATAAAAGTTACATCAAATCATATGTAAGTACACACGTATGTATGTACACACCTATTTTTACGTAAGTATACAGTAACAAATTAAAATACTTCCACATTTCCATTAATATAAAGACAAGAAACGTTTGGCATTCACATTATCCATTATTAGTCTCCAAGCCAGAACAATAAACAGAAGTTACTGGGAATTTGTGATATCACTAGCTCATATACAAATTCCCGGACACTACAAGCTCGAGCTTCGATAAGCCGACCAAATTGAAAAGTTCGTTTTCATTTTCTCAAGTACGTTGTTAGGGGACTTTCTCGCATAGCCGGGTTACGCGTAAGCACCGCCCTCCATCTACCCCTGTTTTTCATTCATTCGCGGCTCGCGGCCCAGAACGGGTGTACGTATATCGTTCCACATAAACACTTATCAACAGTTTTCGCTGTCAAATAGTGTAAGAAAATATTGTTTCAAGGTATGTATTATATCTTAATTACTATAGAGTGTGGTAATATTAAATATTTGTATACATTAGCTACATGAGAACGTTGTTTTCGACGCTCAGCTGGCTGTCTGCCTACCGTAACGGGACGGGCATGTTTTTGAGTGTCAAATAATTACTATCGCAGATATATTGTGCGACCCTATATAATATTCAATAATTTAGTGACAGATGAAATTAAAATAATTTAGTACATTTAAAAAAATAGGTTTAAATTACGACATTTTTTTTATTTATTTTCAAATCTACTTTAACGATTACATTCAGACATTACAAAATTATATAGAATAATCGATAAATATGTGAATATTGATTTACAGAGTCTATTTAAGTTACGTATAAAGTTTTAAATAAAGCCTTAAAGACAGTTCAAACAAGCACGTATAAGTTTTCCCACTATCTTACGCTTATTAGTATGGTGTAAATATACATATATACTGCACAATACGGCCTTCTTACGTATGTAATTATTTCAATTATACTCGTTTATTTTTAATTATGTGCTGAGTAGGTATTAATATTAAATTTATCAACATTTTTGTATATATTTTAATCATTTAAATAGTAATTTTAACATTACTTACTTAAAAATATTTTTATGTAAATGTAAGCAATTAATAACTTTTATCCTCTGGAAAATAATCATATATTATTTGATATTTTTTTTATTTTTTACCTTACCAGTAAAAATTATATACAAATCGGCAGGATAGTTCTAGAACCTAGTGTCAAGACCTTCTATTGTTCATTCTGAATTCAGTAAATTGTGACTTCATGGGCGGAACTCAACACCGCGCTTTATCTTATCCATAGAGATACCACAGAGTGAGAATCGAATCCACAACAATTACGTCGTAGTAAAACGTTGTCTCACTCTCATAAAAAGTTTTTTAATTATATTCCTTATAAAACGCTAAGTTAACTTACGCTATACATAATAAAAACGGAAAACGTGTTAAGAATTTATAAAATACGATTTTGTTTTCGACAATGGCTTAAACATTGTATTTTGTTTCAAGTTACATTTGTACCATGGAGATGATGGAGCGACGGTTACAGTAACGTACGCATACATTAACGTATTCATATTTAGATATCAATACTATTTTTTACTTTTTGTCTTTCTTCTGCTTCAGCTTAAAGCTGTAACCAGAGAATCTATATATTTCGTTTGGTTTCAAGACATAATGTAGTGAATTGCGGAATTAAACGCTGCGTAAATTATATATAACTAAATATAAACTTATCTATATTATTTTATAGTAAGAAATTATATAAATTTTCCACTCCCATTCCATTTCACTAAGCCATTGAATAGAACGTTATATTGTAAACAAGTAGATATATAAAACGTATAGATCATTCTGACGATTATTCAGAAATTTTATTGCCATCCTTTAAAAATTTGTGAAGCGAAACGATCTTATTCTCATTAAATTTATTCCAAGAATATCTCGAGATGTTTATTCAAATCAATACCGAGCAATTAGGCTTCACTGGCTTTAGAGTTTATTTTGAAAGACGAACCACTTTACAACCATTTTAAAGAAATATTTAATAATATTCAGATAAAGTGAACTACGTTGGATTAAGGCTAAGGCTAAAAAAATAATGAATCAAGGAGACTATTATTCGCGTATGTTTGACAAAAAAAATCTAAATAAAATATTAAAAAATTAATTAAAATAAAAAATAATATATGCGGTTAAATAAATTTTAAATATTTGTTTGATCAAAAATGTGTACATGTCACGCAATAGAAAGGCCTTGTTTTGGTTTACTTTTTACTTTTTAAATATTATTTATTTTGTTTTTTTTTAGTTTATATTTTACCGCTCAACAAGAATCAACGTAACTGGAACGGAGTGTCTTTACACTACTTTTATTATCTAGGTCTGTCCTGCTTTGTATGGGATATACCGTAATGGTGAAATTATAAAATTCTCTAATTTATTTTTTTATTAATTTAACGCCACTGTTATTAAAATTGATTAAGTAATCGATATATTGCGGACAGATAAAAAGATACTTCAATCTACGCTAAGCACAAGATTAAATGCCATTATAAAACCAAATTACCTTTTTGTTTTAATAAGTCAAAAAAAATAACAATTTTAGATGGCGATGATAATAAGGATAATATAAAGGTACATGTCTTGGAAACAAATTTAATATATAAATAAATCTTAATCATCAAAACAAAAAAAGATAATTTAAATATATAGTGACATCTAACTTTATTTTAAGCATAGATCATTTTACCGTACATTCTCCTTTGTGTGTTCTCCATTCAACGTGACATCGGCGAAGTGAATTGTGCTCAACTGGCACTCTCGAAACGCCATAAATAAAGAGAAGAAGAAGTAGATCATATCATTCCTTTCTTTAGTTTTCACACTGGTACTCGATAAAAGGATACGTGAATCGTAAGATAAATTTGTATTTTAGCCTATTAAATAGAATTTGAATCTATGACGTTACAAATTGGTAGGCTACATGAATCTGAGCTCGACCTAATTGCGGCACGACGGCGCCACACATAGTGTCATGTTTTTATAGTATACCTAGTGGAATAAAATTTCATGTGTTAAATTCAATTATTTTTTGCTTCACGCTTTAATTAGGTACTTTAAATGTGGCAGGGTAGATGGAGAATATTTGTTGTAAAAATTCTTTACAATATAATAGAATACATTCTCCGTTTTCCGTCCGAATTTTAGCACACATTTTGAATAGAAAGTCGCTCTAAGGAGTAATAAAAATATTCATTCTTTAGTGCGGGTGTAGAACCCACTACCATCTTTTACTGTCGTTTTACTGTCGTTTCCTGCGTCTAACTTTATCACAACTAGATACGAGTTGTAACTTATAACTATGGAGGAAGTTATATCGTTATTATATTTCATCTTGATTATTTTACTTTTCCTATATTTCATATTTTTCTTGGGAACAAAGTTTGATATGCTAATTAAATAGACATAATAAGAACCGTCTGGGTGCAGCAATACAGTGTAGTGCGTATGAACTACAGTTGTAGGTTTTAATCCCACTCATCCTCTCAGAGTTATTTTCATTTCCTCGTTTTGGTAACAAGTTTAAAGTCACTAAAAAGCAATGTCTCGAAAGGAGGAAAGTGTGCGGCTGAATGTCTTAAGACTAGGTTTTCTTTGTATACCCTTTTAAATACGAAATACCGGGCGCAGCGAAAAATAAAAGCAATTAGATAAATTAACTGTTACTATTATGAAAATATACGATACACATCGTTTATTTGGAAGCGAGGAGTGGAGCATGTTAACACTACGTTCCTACGGTTCCCACGTTCCTTCTGTCTACCCTGCTTTGTGCGGGATAAAGCGTGAAGACATTGTTTACTTCAAAATTATATCATCAATCAATTATATTTATCTCAAGAGTTACTTGCTTATGATATTAGGTATTGAAGATGAATATGTCATCATCAAGGAAGATATGACCTTATACTTTATGATATTATATCACGTTAACCGTTTTGAAATAAGTTTCTATAATTGTAAGCCGTACTTTTCCAGATGTACACAAAATTTACTGAGGTAGTGTAATCTGTGTATATTGTATCGAAATCAGAAAGACCTTAAGGCATTTTCTAAGGATTTTAAAAATTAATAAGAACCATAGATTAAAATGTCAAACCAAATAAATAAATGCAAACATAAAACTGTTCTAAAAAGTATATATAGGAAAAAGTTTTCAAGGCAACAAGTTATATGAAATTATAAGAAAATAACTTTCATTTCACAAATGGATATATTTTATGAAGACTGATTTTTGTGGCTTTACATCCCGGTGGACCTCATGTCATTTTCCGCGTAATTTCTTTTCAGATGTCAAAAGGCAAATGTGTGTGTTGATCCATAATTTATACATAGATAATATACATCAAATCAACACGAAATGCCTCGAAAAAGGCGTTAAGCGGGGACGGAGAAAGAACGGACTATATGCAACGGAGAATTTTAACTTCCTATGTTTCGTGCAATTCCTTCTGCCTACCCTGCAATATGCGAGATAAAAGCGTGAAGCTAAAAAAATATACGTATATATTGTGTTCAGAATAATAAAGATTAGGCTTTGTCAATATTTAGTCCTAGTTAAATTAGTCTTAATTTTTTATCTTTATGTTGCAATTGTAACTCAATTTGGTAATTTAAATAAATAGTTGTTGGTTCATCACTATATGGGGTATTAAACACTCGTAAAATAAGCGCGGTATCGAGAAATTTCAACATAAAATCTTTAAAATTAGGCGAAAGGCGAAAATTAGGTACTATGGGCTTAATTCATCTCTCCGTCGGCTTTCTGTAGTACATATTGTTAGCTAAAAAATAATACTTCGTTAATATATGCAAAGATACAAATTAGTGGCAATCGAAATATATAAATTTGATTTTTTTTATACATAAGTTTTATGCATGAGTCTCTTTACTCATTCTGCTATGCGGAAGTAACAAGTAAGATTTATCTCAATAAACATGATCCTTCAGTTTCATACCGAATTCAAAATATTGCCGTAAGCTAACGACACCTTTGTCTACCAAAATTGAGAGACAATAATAATAGGCCTATAGGAGAACTTTCTTTAACCCAACACATAACATGCTGATATAGTATTATTAGATATTTCCAGTTCAAATATTATGTAAGTAATTTCTCTGCGTATTCTCTGTATCTGCAGATGTCAAAAATGTAGTAATTTCAGATTTGCACTAAATTTCTTCTGTTTCATTGCATTACGAAAAATACTAATCATTGTATAACGACAGACAAAAGAACACAATAATAACAACTTGAAAGCAATTAAGGACGGCCTTAAAAATATAGGTCGCGAGCAAAAAAATACAATAATTACATTGGAATTCGAAAACAAAACGCAAATAATGTGATATTTATTTGTATTAAGATGAGAACGGTTTAAGGGCCCTTTGTATTTAATCAGAAAATGTATAAAAAATCTTCACTCTTGCAAATTATACGTATATAAAAATTGTAGTTGGAATTTCGGGAAATCCCCTTTTAGTATTCCAATGTACACTATGTGATTAATTTCCGGTTTCAACGCTACGAAATTTAAGTTGCACGCTGTCAGTCAGTCCTTTAGTAAAGAGTTTTGTACACTGATAAAAAATGTCAAATTATGAGAAGTGACAGGTTTCCTTTTTATATATACTTTGTAAAATTAGAAAGATAGTAGGATTTTTTGATGGTCTTTGTATAGCAAAAGCTGTTGGTCTGCAATAAAGTAGTGTTCGACGTAAATGTGATAGATGATATTGTAACATGACATGTAAGTTAAAGTGCAGTGTTCAGTTTCGCTACATGTACAAGTGAAAGTGGAGAATAGTGTGGTAGCATTTGGTTCTCTCTGAATTCCCTACAACTACCGTTATTATTATGTATTTTAGATACTAAACGACCTTCAAATGTCGTAATATAGATTATATGTTTGGAATACACACATGCCGTTAAATATATGAAGCTTATTAGCAGTTAATTGTATATATTCTATAAGGCTAAGATATAATTATTATGTAATTAAAAAATCGTCCACAAAATTGTTTTTAAAATATAAGAAGCCTGCATAGTAAATAATGTGTTTATAATTTTGTATTTAATATTTATAATATTTGAGTTCCAAGTTCTGCTGCAATTGGGAGAATGGAGTGAACTGAACTGTGCTATAGAAATTAATTTTCTTTTCTTATGCTTCTATTTTTTTTTCCATTTTATTTAATTTACCCTCTTGCTGTCAGATAAATGCTATCACAAATTAGGGTCGAAATATTATTTACCTGTACCTTTTTATATCAGGAAAAGGCTATTACAGGAAAGCTCCACTTACTTTTATTAAATTGTGAATCTTAAACGGGCATTCAACTCGGATTTATTGAGTAAAACAAAGTTAAGCTTAGCAAAAGCGCTAAGGGCTAAAAGCAAAGCGCGGCGTTAAATTCCGCCATTCAACACGCAATGCCTCGAAAAAGGCGGAAAGCGGGGACTAAGAAACGGAATGTTTTAACACTAGGTTCATATTGTTCCTCTGCTTACCCTGCAACATGCGGGATGAAGCGTGAAGCTAAAAAAAATCATTTAGAAACCGATATACACTATAAGGAAAAAGTACTTTAAAAATCGATATATACTACATAATAATCAAGGTAATGGTTTCTATTCGGAAAGCGTGACAGTTTTACAGATAACATCAAAATTATGTAAGGATCAATAAGAGAAATATATGAATATTTAAGAAATAAAATACTCCAAATTTATTAAAGTTATTGATGATATGTCATATTTTTAACAATGATAGTAATTACTTGTTAAAGAACCTATATTCTTAAAGGATAACTCTTTTACGATCACTACGTTGTCGGTCCGTCTGTCAAGACCATGTAGAGGAAAAAATCTAAAATGTCTATGAAATATCTAAGTAAGTTTTTAGTGCCCTTTAAAAGTAGTAAACTAGGATTTTGATGTTTCCTGATGTTTTAAAAGCTATTTTTTGCCTAATTGACCTAGAATTGTGAAATTTGGCAAGACTGTATAAATAAGGATAATAATAATACAATAATTAAAATATAAAATAAACAAATATATATGTATATTATAAAAATCAGTACCAATTTATATACATATACTTGTACTAGGTTTCATACAATATTAGAGTATTCGCCCACAAACTTAAGTTGGTAAACTTTTAAGTTGTACTTAGTTAATCTATAATTCTGAAAATTGACAAGTGACATCATATAGAATTAACAAAGAAAATATAAAAAATACGTCGTGGCGCAGAGGCGTAGCGTCTGGGTTCGATTTCCACTCGGGGAAGATGGATTTATCTATTTCCATTTTCTTCGCTTCGCAAGTCCGCCACACAACACGCAATGCCTCGAAAACGGCGGAAAGCGGGGACGGAGAAAGCAGGGACTAAGCAACGGCGTGTCCAAACAGTAGGTTCGTATGGTTCCTGCAGTTCCCTCTGCCTACCCTGTCATGTGCGGGATAAAGCGTGAAGCTAAAAAAAAATTATTGAAAAAAAAGTTACAGAGCTATATGTGGAGTTAGTTCATATGAAACGAATTGACAGACTTAAGTTCCATTTTTAAATTGTTGTCTTTTCATATAATTTTTATACTGAACCACTAAACCGATTTAGTAGACGTATTTATGTAATGTACGTATTGTTAAGTAATATCAGTTCGATTGTGACAACCAGTACTCAATGGATGCATGCAAATGCATGTACTCAGATAAGGTACAGCCTTGAGTTCCGCAGTATTTCGAAAATTTGATCAAAATAAGAACCTAAGCCTAAATAAGTCCTCTATGCCTTTTCCACATAAAGCACAATAGCGATGACAAAAGCCAGCAAAAAACTCAGCGGTTACTGCTTTGGATTAAAAGTGTAATTGAAGCTTACAAATTTAACTCATAAGCTTTAAATAGTTCATCAATAAAAGTTTTATACACTTTATGGACGATATAAATAAGTGTTATGAGTTTATCTTTATTTGCTCACATCTATCGTACGGCATGGATGTTGAAAATCAAATTGAAAAAACAAAAGTATAAAATACTTGGAAATTAAGTCAAATTCTTGGAAATTAGCTGAATACTTGAAATACTTGTTTCTTTTAGAGCAATAATATCGATTTAAAATTCCAGTATAGCCTTTATAACAGTACACCGTGATACAAAGTATTATAAAAACATGAAAAACTGAAATAAAAGAATGAGGCAGCATCAACGTCTGTTATTTGTCTTACATTTTTAATAGCGATTGCGGCAGAGCAGATTTTATCTGTGAGTGTTTCTATGTGGGTATTCCACAGGGATTTAGAATCTATAGCTATAATCTAAGATTGATTACTCTTTTGTTTCAGTGACATTAAGATTTACATTTTTTTTATAGCTTCACGCTTTGTCCCGCAAATTGCAGGCTAGGCAAAGGGAACTGCAGGAAACATATGAACCTAATCTTAGGACACTCCGTTGCTTAGTCCCTGCTTTCTCGGTCCCCGCTTTCCGCCTTTAAAATAAAAGATAAGAATTTACAGAGGACTGTCGTGGAGCAGAGGCGTAAGCGTCTGCCTGTAAACGCGACGGGTTGTGGGTTCGATCCCCACTCGGTGAAGATGGATTTTTCTATTTCCATTTTGTTCGCTCTGGAAACTAGGCAAAGCGCGGCGTTAAGTTCCGCCACTCGACACGCTTTTGCTTAGTTTCCAGCGATGGAAATAGAAAAAGAAAAATCCATCTTCCCCGAGTGGCAATCGAATCCACAAAGTTATGAATTTAATTTAATTTAATTTAAATTTAAGCCAAAAAGGAATAGGCTCTAATATTAACTTTTATCGTTTATCTGATAAGATAATTTTGATGACGAAGTTTATTTTATTTCTGTCATTTTTAAATATTAAAAACGTATTTTCGTCTCCTGTGAAACATAAAACAATAGAAGACCAAGGAAAATTTACCTAAGGATACTTTGAAGATACTAAGTAACAAGATCAAAAGCGACATCCTGCATGTCATAATGAGTAATGTTTATAATAACATGATTTCTAGATCTACACAATCAAAGACCTTGGATAAATCGCATAGTAGTCCTGTAGAATTTTATGATTTTACTTATGTTTCATAATGTCATCATGTGCTTTAGAAGTGCAGTTCCCACATCTGTAATGGATCTGAGTGATATATATAGCTAACTAAGAGATGAAGAATGTATTGGGCAAAATAAATATTATTTTATTGAATGTTACTAATGACCGATGTCAATAATGTTTTATATCTGTATATCGATCTATATAATCAAAAACCAAACCTAGCGATGTCAACTTTTACAAAATAATAAGCTTCTTATTCTAATATTTTTCATATAAAACATTATTTTAATGTATATCTTAAAAATTTGTAATGTGAAATGAAACTAAATAGCAGAAGGTAATATTTATATTTCTTAGATTAATTAATAACACAGCGTTAAGTTTTACAAATCAACGAGCTTTTAATTTAACATTTGAAAATGGAAATTAAACTTGAATTTTAAAGCTAAGGAACTTTGATTTTGAAAGATTGAATAAATAACAACTGCGTGTTTTTCTACTTAAAATAAAATAAAAAAAGCAAATCTTATAATATTTCTAAACACGCTAACTGTAACAAACACGCAAATCTTGTACTAAATTTTTTTCTCAGAAATTTCCACTAATTAATATGTAATATTTATTTGATATCGTTGACCATGAAATGGGAAATATTACTTAATTATTCATTTTTTTTTATCATCGCGTGGCAGTAAAATACAACTTTGTAGGTTTTGAAGTGACTTTCAATGTTTCTTTGCCTAAAGACTTAGATGTAAGACTTATGCGATTTGCGATTTCGCTTCAAGTTTCCTCATTTCATGTTCATTTTATGAGAGTATAAAGCTGCTTTAAAAAAATATATTTATGTTTATCAGCTCAACTCTATATTTCGCATAATATAGCAGGGAAGGCAAAAAGAGCGTCAAGACACTTCTTGTTTCGCTTTCCAAAAGCTATTTTAGTTTTTTTACTCGAATCTTGGAGGTTAAGTGATGAATGGCGGATCTCAACGTCGTAATTTGTCGTAGAATTGAAAATAATTATCCCCCAAATGGAAACGTTGTGGCGCAGAGACGCAACGTCTGCCTGTAATGCGACGGTTTCTGGGTTCGATTCCCAGTCGGGGATAATGGATTTTTCTATTTCCATTTTCTTCGTTCTGGAAACTAGGCAAAACGCGACGTTGAGTTCCGCCACTCAACACGCAATGCCTCGAAAAAGGCGGAAAGCAGGGACTAAGCAACGGAGTGTCTTAACACTAGGTTCCCATGGGGTCCCTGCAGGTTCCTCTACCCTGCCATGTGCGGGATAAAAGCGTGAAACTAAAAAAAAATGGAAGCGAATTCAAACCTTTAGTTGTTACAGTCGTAAACTATCGTCATAGTATATAGTTATAAAAAAATTAAATCAAATTGTTATAATAATCATAAAATAAATGATAAGAATTTACAGAAACCAAGAAATGATATAAGGATAGTAGAAGAAGATATTTCAATTCCTGTCTCAGTCATATATTTTTCAGAATATTATAATTATTTATTTGGCCCTTGTTTACGTATGTATAACATTTATGCATGTATAACTGTATAATTGAAATATGAAAATTTTACTTCCATTGTATCGGATGATGCACAAAGATGACAGTCAAATTAAAGCTGAAATAGAAAAGAAAGGCTTTTATAGAATAACTTTTATAAAATAACTTTTATAGAATAACTGCCATAACTTTATTATCCGTAAGTCGGTTTATATGCGGATTAGTATGTTTGTCTATCAAAACCTTTTTGTTTCAATAAGTTTATCTTGACGAGGATGTCACGTTTCTATTAATGGAAACGTTTCTCTTTAAGCTTAAAAAAATGAAAAAAAAGCAAATAAATATTGTCGACTTTTGTAAATAACAATTCCTGTTAATAAAAATTATGAAATTGCTACGAAACCAATGCGAAAGCGGATCCTACTCTATCTCATAATTATACAAACTAATACAATATAATTATTAATTATTTCGTATTTACCACATTTTTTTACCTTTTATATGAAAGAAAATCTTAATTAAAAAAATGTCCTACTTTAACTGGCTTGAATAATTACATAGTTCTAAATGTAACCAGCGAAGTCCAGCTAATGTACAACCCCTATGCACAAAGGAAACTGTCTTTCCGGCCTTTGAGAGACCTATACCCACTTTTGTGACATTATACTATTACAAGTTTGAGATATATATATATATATATATATATATATATATATATATATATATATATATATATATATATATATATATATATATATATATATATATATATATATATATATATATATATATATATATATATATATATATATATATATATATATATTGGCTTGAATAATTACATAGTTCTAAATGTAACCAGCGAAGTCCAGCTAATGTACAACCCCTATGCACAAAGGAAACTGTCTTTCCGGCCTTTGAGAGACCTATACCCACTTTTGTGACATTATACTATTACAAGTTTGAGATATATATATATATATATATATATATATATATATATATATATATATATATATATATATATATATATATATATATATATATATATATATATATATATATATATATATATATATATATATATATATATATATATATATATATATATATATATATATATATATATATATATATATATATATATATATATATATATATATATATTAGTATTATGTAGTAAGTATATATTTTTTGTTATATTTTGACTAATTTTATGATCACTTCCACTGAAGTCAACATTAGTCAATGATATGAAGTTCGTATTATGTAATATCAAACAATATAACAATCCACGCTCTCTGCGTTTAGAGGCATTGAAAGTTGTGTGGGACTCAACGCCATGCTTTGCTTTATGTGACCAGTACAAAGAAAATGAAATCAGTAAATATTCTCCTCGATGGAATTGAACCCACGAACCGCCGCTATTACAGGCAGGCAGGCAGACGCGGTAACTTTGCGCCACGACAATAATGTTTGCAATCCCGCAATGTGGGATCCCGGATAAGGATCTCCCGGATCTCTCAGCTCGAGGACTCATTTCCGCTAACTACATATGTAGTTCTATAAGAAGTAGATCAGGAGATAACACCATTGATGCTATTTCGATTTGTTTCTTGGGATCATATTTCCAAAAAATAAAGTATTTTTTTTATTATTTGATATTCCTAAACTTAATATTAAATAGCTACTTGATTGATTGATTATTTAGTAGGAAAATTTAAGACTGTTAAGAAGCTAAAACTGATTATAAATTCTTCGTGAATAAAGAAGACATTAGCGGCCTTATTCATAAAAAAGTCTTATAGAACGTTTTAAGCATATTTTAGTTAACACGCTCTTTAGGCTTATAGAACGTTCGATAAATGTTTGTATTCATAAACGCTCTATAAGCCTCTATAACTAAAGTGTCACTAATTTGATTTATACGTTCACAATGTTGCCACTATACTGAAGTCGGTCGACTTGTTGCCGAAAATACCAGTAAATCCACAGATGATAAGTGACAAACGCATTGACATAGTATGACCACAGATAATATTACGTACAAAAATATATTATTGGATCTGGCTTGACATATACCGGCTTGATTTACGTCGTTGTTATCACAAAAACACGAATGTTTATTTTATTTTAGTTTATAAACTTACTTAATTTTTAAAAAATTAAGTCAAAAGAAGTAAAACGACAAAGAATTGAAAATTGTTTAGACGTGGACAAGTATTACCTATGTTCTGTGCACCTTTCTTATGTAGAATTTATTATTAATAAACTTGTTAATAACTAAATATAGTTAATAAATATCGAACAAAATGTCAATTGTTATATTGTTTTGTTTACGAAACTGAAATTGACACTCTTGATGACAAGCGACTCGACGACGTCATATCAGTGCTCATATTAGTATGAGCTATAATCAGCTGTTATATGAATCGGCCATCTTTGGACATTAAAACACTCTTATAGTAGGGTTCTCGGCTCTATAACTTTATGATAGTTTTATAGAACTGATTGGCACTAAAATGCTGTTATGAATAACGTTTTTTGACAACTGTACTATATCGAGTCTTTAAGCGTGCTATAACTTTTTATGAATAAGGCCTTAGGTAAATAGTAGAATTATTTTATTAGTCATTTAAACTAGAGTACAATTACTTTAAAGTACTACCAAATATGATTGTCTGTATTTATTCATCTTTTTTTTTTAGCTTCACGTTTTTATCCCGCACATGGCAGGGTAGAGGGAACTGCAGGGACCATGGGAATCTAGTGCTAAGACACTCCGTTGCTTAGTCCCTGCTTTCACCGTCCACACTTTCCGCCGTTTTCGAGGCATTGCGTGTTGAGTGGCGGAACTCAACGCCGCGCTTTGCCTTAGTTGCCAGAGCGAAGAAAATGGAAATAGAAAAATCCATCTTCCCCGACTGGGGATCGAACCCAGAAACCGTCGCGTCAGCCGCGTTACAGGCAGACGTTGCGCCTCTGCGCCACGACGGTCCTCAATTCTTCATTAGTAAACAAATAGCAGTCTAAGCAGAAAGAACTTAGTGTCAAGGCACTCTGATTTCCGCTTTTAACTAACATTCTGGATGTTGAGTGTTCAGTAGTTTGTCTTACCAGACTAAGAAAATGAATATAATTCATACTCTTGAGATAGCTGCACTTTTATTATCATCATCATTATTGGAGGGACGAGAGGCCTTTAAGGAAGCTTGGAGGAGGCCCCTTTAAAGATCTCGACGATGATTGATTCTGGTGCCTTCGGCCAAAACGTTGGTTCTTTATTATTAACTTTTTATATCCTTTACTGTATTACAGTCACACGCTAACTGAAGCATGAAGACAACTACAAAATAAGCTTAGTAGCCAATAACTGTAAAGTTAAAAAAATCATATAAATTGAAAGCCTCTTTATAGTAAATCTATCAACGATTTTTTTTAGCATTATTAGCATGAAAAATAGTATCTAATTATGTTTTATCAATGCTGTGGTCACTTTGTAATAGACTAACATTTGTCCATTTAATTTTCTGAATAATACTATTAAATAAGAATATAGAAGAGGTTTTTGCTTACCAAATAGTGAAGACCTTTACAAAATACGTACAATACTTTCAGTTCCGAGATAACATTTGAGCCCTCACTCTACAAATATGAAATAAACGTAGAATCCTATTTTGTCATTTATTATAGAGCCTAACTTATAAATATCAGAGCAAATTTATTGGAAAAAGGCTTATGTATAATATTACTTTCATGATTTTATATATTTTTGTATTATGAGATAAGACGAGATTATGCAAGCTTATAAATAAAATAAACAAAAACCCGTTCCTCTAAAAGTGGCATATAGAAGTAGAGTGGCAGATGTAGAGATGAAATATACATCAATTCCACAAAAGCAATTGAAATATCTGTGTAATTTACTTCGGTTTGATAGCGGACTACCACAATAATTGATGATTAATACTTAATATATATGTAATTACGTAGATGTTTAGTTATCTTAATCTAAGCAAATTTTACTTTAATCATTTCTAAGTTTAGGCTACTAAACAGGGTCTTTCATGACGGTGCAAGAAAGTTGTGGCGTGTGATTTAAATTGAAAGTTCTTGGTCATAAAATTACATAAAGTATCTGTAAACGCAACGGTCAGTCAGTTCAATTCCACTTCGGTAAGATGAATTATTCCTATTTCCATTTTTTTCACCCTGGTAACTAGACAAGCGCGGCATTGAGTTCCGCCACACAATACACAAAGCGACATGAGGTGAGGAAAAGGTAGGAAATGAGGGACAGAGTGTCCTAACACTATATGGGGAGGTCCTAGTATAGGATACTCGTGGTACCCTTTGCCTACCCTGCTATGCGCGGTGTTACCAATTTTTTACCAAACATTATTTCAAATCTTGGCCTTTCTTTAGTTAAAATCAAAGACAAATCAGACAAAGAAGACGATATAAAATATTGTAGATATAGAAAGAAGTAGGGAAAATAGAAAATTAATAACTTTTTTTATATGTAATAATGTACCCTCTGAAGAAATGAGTTAAAATTAACTAGCATTTTAATCTGGGTCATTTACCATATAAATAAAATGTATAAAACTCTTTAGTATAGTGGTATTCACGTGAAGGTGTCTATTTAAATACGATGAGAAAAGTCTTAGAAGATATTTTTATTTCGAGCTCAGCCTCTAAAGTATCCTCTCACTATGAGGGCTTTAAACGTCAAATAAAAAATATTAAACGAGAGCGTCAGAAATCTTTTTTGGTACAAATTTTAAAGAATAATTTTTTTAGTATTACTTAATAAAGTTTTGTTGGTACATTTAACTTTTTAACTTTTGAGTAAGAAGGAAAGGACGGTGTTCATTATAAATGTTAGAAAATACTTAAATACGTATACGCGAGTATTACTTGAACTTGACCTTTTTGTTATATTTTTACTTATTGATCTTGAATTTTGTTATTTTTTTACTTATTTAGACTTATAGATAATAGAAAATAATTTAATATACAGAAAACTATTTTAATTAATATAAAATTATTTATTATATATTATCCGGACAAAACAAATGAAATCCTTAATTAATAGCAGTTCAGTCGTTGAAATATTACTATCTTAAAAAATTTTTTTTTCATTTTGATATGTGATTGAATTGATTGTGAATTTTAATATCTTTTGTTACTCTCGCAAGCTCATGGCGAATCGATTAACGTAAGAATTTTGTAAGAACATAAATACATACGAATACTGACAAACATATAACCGTGTTTGAGGACAGTCTAGGCGCATAGACGCATTGCTACCTGTAAACAGGACGGTATATAGGCTCTATTTACAATGGAGGAAGCCAGATTATTTTATTTTCATTTTCTTTGCTCTGGCACCTTGTCAAAAGCGCAGTGTTGTTTTCCGTCACTTAACACGCAATTACTTAAAAAAGTGGGTTCCTGTGGTTCCCTCTGTCTACCCTGCTGGATGAGCGGAATAAAGCGTAGATAAAGCTTAGTAGCAGTAGTACATAACCCTTTTACGTCACTCAGTCGGATAAAAATAATAATAAGGATTTATATTAATTGGGGATGAAATTGCAGCTTATTTACATAATTTGTAGCTTTTTACCTAAACTCTGTTTTAAAGTAGATGATGATGGATTAGATGGGGCTTAAGTGACACCAATCCGTCCAATTTCTGAAGCTTTTGTCGTTTACTTTTATACTTCATCTGCGCAGGTTTCCGATTTTAAGTGACGAGGTAACTCAGTAAGCTTAAAAATAAGAAGTTAGAATTATCCACGGTTTAGTTAAATTACAAATTTTATTTAATGAAGGCAGAGTTGATCACTTATATTTTGATATTAAGAATTTTCTTACTAGAATAGGGAAATAAAAATAATTAATTTTTCCAAATGGAGATAGAACTCACTTTCGTATTGACTGACGTGGTCTCACTGCGCTACGATGGCCAATTGGACTTGAGTAATTAAAATACAATTAAGAGAATTCTTTATCATATACAATGTATATACATATGTTTGCAAATATTTGTATTTTTGATAAATATTATTTTTTTTAATTTTTTTTATAACTCCACGCTTTGTCCCGCATATTGCAGGGTAGGCAGAGGGAACTGCAGGAACCATATGAACCTAGTGTTAAGACACTTCGTTGCTTGGTCCCTGCTTTTTTCGTTATATATTAAATCAAAAGTCAAAATTCGACTAAATTGTACTTAAAGATAGTCTACATTAAATAGCCGATTAGTACAGAATTGGTAGCGTCCTTAAATTTATGCTCTCCAATCTTTGTGGTCAACTTGTTTTAAACTTACTTAGGTTTACATGGCAAAATGGTGAAATTTGTACCATGGGCTACATCCAAACTAATATCAATATGTATCTATCTATCTATCCTCCTAATTTTCATTACTCCCTTTTTCGCTCGTCCACTGTCATTATCATCTTCATACATGCTTTCCGGGGAGTCCTCATACTTTTTAAGTGACTTTCCTCCAGTACCTTTAGTACCTACTGTGTTTTCGATAGTCAGCCGAGGTTTCCCTTTTCTTTCGACGAGCCCAAACCACGTTCTTCGACTTTCGGATTTCCATGTTTATTTCTTATGTATAATGATAATATGCTTATTTGGGTTTAATTTTAAAAATAATAACACAAATGAAATAAATGTATTTAAAAATATATAAAGAAAATCCCTTTTTCATTTATCACATTACCCATAAATGATATCGCATCAATCATGCTCTCAGTGCAATACTATTTGATTGACGTATATGTATCCGATTACGATATATTGTAAAGATAAAATTTATCACTCTTTTTTTCACGATGTTTTCCGCAATAAGAGGAGAAAATCTAATGTTAAGACACTCTTTTCCTGCTTCCACCTCCTTCGTCTTCTTTTTCTAATTTTCGATATAATTAACATATTACATGTTGTGTAATGGAACTCATGACTACGCCTTGTTATGTTGATAATAATAGTATTACAATGTGTGAAAATATCAAAAACTTTCACCAACGAAACACGTTCCTGGTTATTTATCTAACACACACTCCAGTAAACTCCACAACATAAAGAGCTTGGTGCTTTGCAGCCAGCCATACTATGTTCCGACAAGGACAATATTACAGTATCATTACATAATATGGTAACAAAAACTTAAGTAACAATTTTATATTGTTTTCACAATAGTCGTTAATATTGATATTTTTAAAGGATTATCCTATTTTCCGCCTTTCGATACATTATTTCGGGTTATTAAAGCAAAAAAAAAAAAGAAAATAATCCATTCTTTCGGAGTGAGAAGACACTGTGCCACAAGATGTGTTTTAAAACTAGCTTGAGTTTGAACTCAAGGTTGCGGTTCCCACTGCCTGCGCTGATCCGCACATAGCAAGGCTTGAATCTATATATTTATAGGGCTAAAAGCTATACAACAGCGTTGTTTTCCGCTACTTAACACCAAAATTATGTCTTCATAATAAGTTCCTTGTGCTTATTCTGGTATACATATACTTATATAGTAGGAATGGATAAAACGTGAAATATCTGGTTTCTTCTATTTCAGGGAATTATTCGATATAAGTTCACTCGATCACAGCCTTCGATTAGTTTGTTCAAAGCTTTTGGTTACTTGTTACTCAGAACTCCTGTTCTAGAACTTTGTTGGATCGGCTCTTAAATGTATAAAGTTTTTCCAAACAGTTAGCTTTACTCTAGAGGTTTACAATAATATATGACTTATCATAAAAGCTAAACTGGTACATTTTTTTAAGATTATCTTTTATCTTTAATCATGGCGTATCGACACAGCGTAAAGCGTAACGACGATTGTAGGTTCGATTTCCTTTGGAAAAAAAATTATTATTACATTTCCTCGCTCTGGTAACAAAAAAAGCTTGTCATTGAACCGCCACTCAACACGCAGTATGTGAAAGGAGGAAAAGAGGGACAAGACACTCCCTCTGCCTACCCTTATGCGTAGAAAATTGTGTGAAGCTGTTTATCTATTATTTATCTTTTATCATCATTGACTCTAGTTTGAGTTTAATCCACACTTCTCGTATGAATTATTTTTATTTCAACTCTCTGGTGCGTTGAACCACGGCGTTCAGTTACGCCTATCAACACGCAATGTCTACTGTCTACTTTTTTCCAAAAATCTTTATTATTTACATATAACGTAAAGCGAAATAAATATTTCTTGTATCTTTCCAACAACAAACTATGATTATAAAACAAAATATAAATTATATGATTTATTACCATACTTTTCTTGTTTATGAAGTCGCTTAGGATGGATGTCACTTAAAGACTTGAGGAGCTACTTACTGCTGCGTTGGATGTCCATACTTTATTTTCAGCTTCAGGGTCTTGTGATTAAAATATATCAGCTTATTCGTAACTGGAAAATATCTATATCACTTCAAATGGTGTTTTTACACCGAGATTAGTAATATTTTTTATCATTTTATTATTAGTATTTTGTATCAAAATCTAATAATATAATGATAAAAATAAATTATTGTTGATATTTTTTTAAATAAGGGCAGCTTTAAATATGATAGAAGCCAAGTTAATGACTGTATCAATAGTTATTGTTTTTGTTTGTGTGTTTGTGCACGTTAGTCGCAAAAACTGCTTAACCGATTTATACGAGGGCCAAACTGAAAATTTTTAGAACTGGCAACTTAAAAGCATTATAAAAAAAAAAATAAGTGTAAATTTTGAAAATAGAATTCTTTACCAATAATATTGAGTATTGCGTATTAGGGAATTTCATTCATTTGTCATTTGTTTTATGATTTGGCGGCAAATTGAAAATTATCTGTGCACGTCAGAATGAATTTAAGCCGAGAAAATTTTCGTGCAATGATTTTTTATGACTTTCGATGTCATATAAGTCAACAAGAAAGTTATGATAGACTTCGATTGGCTTTTCACGATGAAGCCCCATCTCGTGCCACAGTTTACAACTGGTTTAATGAATTCAAACGTGGTCGAACTAATCTCACCGATGATTTGCGTGAGGGACGGCCTTCTACAGCGACGACTGAAGATAATATCAGTGTTGTGCGGCGTATGATAGAGACTAACAAAAGAGTGACCTATCAGCAGATTCGGACAAGTCTAGGCATAGGTATGAGTCAAGTGCACAAAATCCTCCATGAACATTTAGCGGTCAGGAAGCGTTGTGCCCGCTGGATACCGCATAATTTGACCGAGGCTCAAAAACTCCGCCGTGTTGATTGGTGCCGAGAAATGATCCAAAAATTTACGGAGGTGACTCAAATGCTGTGTTCGACATACTAACGGGTGACGAAAGCTGGATTTACTGTTATGTCAGTCTGCTCAGTGGGTGTTTCCTTCCGAAGAGTTGCCAAAGCAAAAGCAAAAGTGAAGAGAGGTCGAAGTGTTGGAAAAAAGATGGTGGCCTCGTTCTTCGGAAAGACAGGTCATTACGCGACAGTTGTCTTAGAGAATCAGAAAATGGTTAATGCAGAGTGGTACACTAACAACTGCTTGCCACTTGTCTTGGAAAAAGTTCGAGAGAAATGACCTCGCAGCAGGATCCTCCTTCGTCACGACACTTTGGCGACCTTAGACGTGGAATTACTGGGTCACCCGCCGTATAGCCCCGACCTCGCACCCTGCTATTTTTATTTATTACCGAAAATAAAAGAAAAACTTCGAGGAAAACATTTTATGGACACTGAAGAAGCAGTGGCTGTGTTTCAAAACGCCGTTGAAGAGACCCCTAAGGCCGAGTGGGCAAGGTGCTTTTCTCAATGGTTCCATCGAATGCAGCGATGTATTGATGTAAATGGACGCTATTTTGAAAAGTTATAATAAAACTAATAACTTGCTAGAATGCTTAGTTTTTGATTTTCTAAGAAATTTCAGTTTGACCCTCGTATATAGTTTTCGCTGGTATATTTCGGCACCTCCCTTAATATTTAGTTATTTTATTTCAATTGTTTAAAAAGTAAAAATAAAACATGTAATGTATAAGTAAGTAATATATACATGTTAAATTAAAATGAAGCAAACAAAAACAACACACTTATTTAAAATAATTTACAGATTTTTTTTATTGGATGACCTAATGAACTTTAATTATAACCTATTGTTCTTATGCTTTAAGCTCCTCATCATTTGAAAGTGTAAGCTTTTTCATATAAAGAGCAAAATAAATAACAAAAGCTCCGGTAATCGGACGGATTGATGTCACTTAAGTCGCCCACACACTATCACGTTTTTAACCTACTCTGTAGTAAAATTTAACCATAATTTCTTTAACTTGTAAAAAAAATATATAAAATTATATTAGATTTTACTTCTTATTGTGATCCAAATAAACGGTTCACTAAATATTGCATTTTAAACGAGTTCAAAAAGAAAATGTTATCGATTTGGCGTGTTATTATTTATATATATACTTTAAATAAGTTAAGTCATACTAAAATACTCTCAGGTTTCTTAAAAAAATCCCCCATAAGAGATTTCTATCTTAAAACTCTTCTCGTCGTATTTAAATATATGCCTTCACGTGAAAACCACTGAACTCAGCTATTTTGGCTTCTCGCTTTATCCTGCATAGTCATAGGGAACCGTAGAAATCTAGTGTTAAAACAATCCGATCCCTTCCTTTTGCCTTCTTTCGAGGTATCAAGACAAAGCCACGGTATGGAGTTACAAATGGGATTCGAGAGACTAAAAATAAAAAAAATAATTTAAGCCATTTCTCCTTACTGATTCCCAAAGGTTACATTATACTATATTGTCACAAAATTTATTTGTTGTTGATATAAGACATTATTTTAGTGAAGTTAAAAAAATGATATTTGATTGTATTCATTACCTATAAAATGTGTAAAAAAATTGAATATTGACGAAATATTTAATGTGACGTGTTATATGATTGGATTATATAAATCTCGTTAGAGCTTATGAGTTCAAATTTTTGCCTTTGCCCAGCACTTTATCATGGAGCCTAAGTCTACAGCAAATATAGGTATTATAATTTCTCATGTTTTATGCATCCCAGCAATTAACAATAAAGTATTTATATCGCCCAAAAGGTGAGAAAGGTGCAGAACAATGTTTTATGACTCAACGAAGCATTTTGTCTCCTAGTTTAAAGAAACCTCTAGTTTTTAGTTTTTTAGATTACATTAAATAATAAAAGATTATTCATCCTTTAGCGTTAGTTAATACGGTACATTAATTAATAGCTCTTAAAGGCTCTCGACACAATGAAGGTAGAAATTCGCGTTCATGTTCTTGAAAGGTTTCCGAGGGAAAACGGTTTAAAACTTAATTCCTTTTAAAATTGACTTAAATTTAATCTAACTTTTTAAGGTTTCTGTTTACTATTCAGCATAAATTGGAAAGGATTGTTGTGGCGCAGAAGCTTAGCGTCTAAATGCGACGGTAATTTTTATTTCCATATTCTTCCCTCTCACATTTAGGCAAAACGTGGCGTTGAGTTCCGCTAGTGTTTTAACATTAGGTTGCTGTGGTTCCCTATGCCTACCCTACTATGGGCGGGATAAAGCGTGAAGCGAAAAAAAGAAGTATTTGAACATATTCTATTGATTTTTATTTAAATTAGGGTTCGATTAACCTAAAAATACAAAGGCAATAATGATAAATATAAAAAATAAAGTGTCAAGGAGCTCAAATGGAATGAAAAAAAAAAACCTTGTCAAAGTCACCTTGACGCCAACATTCTTGAATCCTGCAGTATTAATTCAGGACATCTAAGAGATTTATTCGTCACACAAGTAAATGAGATTGAGAAAACTTTATTAGTGCGCCATAAATTTGGTGTTATTGAAAAAGTTTCGGATTTATATTATAACGTTGTTGTCGAAAATATTTCCAGAAAGGTCAAGTGCATGTTAACCTTTAAGACGATATTTCTAGTAGCTTCCCAAATACCTACTTGGTCTATGATATATTGAAACTAATCGATTTGAAAGCGTCATTCTGTATTATGTAGAAGTGACATTGACATGTAGGAAGTGGTTCGTATTTCATTTATTATTTACGTTCGTAAATCACTTATTATTGACTTAAAACAATAACGAATGTTAAATTGTTCATCAGGATTTTTTATTGCATACTAACTAGAACATATGAAAGAAACAAAAATATAGAAACCTAAAATTTTTGCAAGAAGGATATTTTAGCTTCAAGCGATGGTTTACACATAGCCTTTTGTTATGTGTAAGCCATCGCTTGAAGCTATCCACTTAATATGTAATTGTATAAATATAGAAAAAAATCGCCTAGTTGCCAGAGCGAAGAGAATGGAAACAGAAAAACTCATCTTCCTCGAGTGGGAACCGAACCCAGAAACCGTCGCGTTTACAGGCAGACGCTTACGCCTCTGCGCAACTATATTTAAAAATATTATAATAGAAGCTATTAAAAATATTATAATAGCAGTTTAGCTATATATTAAATGCTGTTAATGGATCCTTGACAACTGTTGAGTTTTTGCCGGCTCGGCTTCTTCCAGTAGGACTAACACTACTGACGCTTCAATGTAAATTGATTATTCGAAAATACTTTGGCCTAGTTAATCGTAGAATATTTTGATTTCTGATTTTTAACCATTCCTTATGAAGCAACGAGAAAACTTTTATATGGCTGTCACTATTTTTTTTACATAACACAAGTTTCTATATTTTTTTGTTTTTTTTTTTTATGTTATTTAATTAATATGAAATTTGTATAATAAATTTATATTATTTTGTTGCAGATAAACATGAAGAACAACTAAAATATAATCAATATTAAATTAAAATAAAGTTATCAGAGTACAAAAGCCAAATAATTATTTTTGTATATAAATGTAGTATTTTTTTTAATTATTAAAACATAAATTTACGTAAAAATATTACTTTTTAATATTTTAACAAATAGATATTTAAAAAAACAATTAAAAATGAGTGAGTGTGAGTCGCCATCGTCAGCTAAGAAATTAAACTTAGAAAAGGCTTCTAACTTTATGAGACAATTCAGAGATCCTGATTCGAGAGAGCTTAAGAAGTTGTCGGCGAACCAGTTTATGGAAGTTTGGAGTCACTACGACGGGGATGGTAAGTTTTCATAGCACTATCACTACACTTACACCAACTTAGCAATAATTCTTTTTTTTAGCTTCACAGTTTATCCCGCATATATAGGGAAACGCAGGAAATGTGAAAAAATAGTGTTAAAACACTCCATTCTCTGCTTTCTGCCCTATTCAAGGCGTTGCTGGTTGAGTTGCAGAACTCAACGCCTCGTTTGCCTAAAATCTTACCCATAAACCGTCGCGCTTACTAGTAAACGTACGGACAGACGGTTCTCCAACAAATACTTTTACATTAAAATGTAATTGACATAACACACAGTTGGTGTGTTCCTTTTTTATTATTATCATTTTATTTCTTTTTATAAATATTCATAATATTGCTGTTTATACATGTTTAGAATTAATATTGATAATAACAAAATTATATTAAATTTAATTTTAATTACAGTATCTCAATAACCAAACAAAAAATAAGAAGAACAATTCATACATAATATTGGTACGGTGTAGTCGTATCGTAAATTGTACACAAAAATATAATATATGTTATTAGCAATTATTTATACTTTTTTATATTATTAAGAAATATAGCGATCGAAACGCGCACACTTACTCCAGTATAGAGGTAAGTGCGTAATAACCAGAAATTTGGAACTGATATCCTCCAGTAGTAAGAGAAATATATAAATCAACGTAGAAAAAAAAAGCTGTCTAGTCAGCTAAATTGAGAAGCTAATATAATATAATATTTATAATATAATATAATATTTTTATATTTTTTTTAGCTTCACGCTTTATCCCTTATCCCGCACATGGCAGGGTAGGCAGAGAGAACTGCAGGGACTGTGGGGACATAGTGTTAAGACACTCCGTTGCTTAGTCCCCGCTTACTCCGTCCCCGTATTTTTATATACTTACGGCCTTATTCATAAAAAGTTAGCCAATCAGTTCTATAAACCTATCATAAAGTTATAGAACCGAGAACCCTACTATAAGAGTGTTTTAACGTCCAAAGATGGCCGATTCATATAACAGCTGATTATAGCTCATACTAATATGAGCATTGATATGACGTCGTCGAGTCGCTTGTCATCAAGAGTGTCAATTTCAGTTTCGTAAACAAAACAATATAACAATTGACATTTTGTTCGATATTTATTAACTATATTTAGTTATTAACAAGTTTATTAATAATAAATTCTACATAAGAAAGGTGCACAGAACATAGGTAATACTTGTCCACGTCTAAACAATTTTCAATTCTTTGTCGTTTTACTTCTTTTGACTTAATTTTTTAAAAATTAAGTAAGCTTATAAACTAAAATAAAATAAATATTCGTGTTTTTGTGATAACAACGACGTAAATGAAGCCGGTAAATGTAAAGCCAGATCCAACAATATATTTTTGTACGTAATATTATCTGCGGTCATACTATGTCAATGCGTTTGTCACTTATCATCTGTGGATTTACTGGTATTTTCGGCAACAAGTCGACCGACTTCAGTATAGTGGCAACATTGTGAACGTATAAATCAAATTAGTGACACTTTAGTTATAGAAGGCTTATAGAGCGTTTATGAATACAAACATTTATCGAACGTTCTATAAGCCTAAAGAGCGTCTTACCTAAAGTAGCCAGCTAGTAAAATGTTCTATAAGACTTTTTTATGAATAAGGCCGTTACTATATATATCTAGAAAATAAAAATATTTAGTTTAATTCAAATAATAACATCGAAACACACGTAAACCATATGTATTGAGCGTATTCGCACAGAAAAATCACTTCATAACAATATTTCAGAATAGTATCTTTCTAATAAGGACCCTAGCATGCATGCACCAGATTGTCATAATTCATCGCTTTTTTACTTACCATCTAAGACTATCCTCTTTTTGAAAGAGATTCCAAACTTCACATATATATGCTTTCACCTAAGCGAAACAAATTAAACAAAGCCGGGGCTAACCGAAAGTATTCTACATTTCTCATATAAATCTAAAGTTCTTTATTAATTTAAGTGATAATAGTGAGAAAAGAACAACCGCAATGCTTTCATGAATCTGTGAAGGCAAAAGATTAAACATTTGTATAATGAAAATTCTAGGTTAAGCTTTTATGGAAATAGCTATCTAGTGTTTTTTGACGTCTCTTAGTTTTTTAATTACTGATGTCTTTTAAAAAATTTTTTCAGTTGCATTTATATTTTTGCCTAATCAAGTGGAAAACTCTTAACTACAAGGTATATAAACTTATTTATGTAATATATGATAAGAAAAGTATTGGCCTAATGTTTATATAACATATATATAATTATAGTAAATTAGCATTTGTTAACATGGCTAGATCCAATGGAGTAAGTATATCATTTAATGACAAAGCACAGCATTAAGTTAATTTTGTATGTATTTGCATAATACAAGATTCTCAACAAGTATCCTTTTTTTTTTTTTTTTTTTTTTTTTTTTTTTTAGCTTCACGCTTTATCCCGCACATGGCAGGGTAGGCAGAGGGAACTGCAGGAACCATACATACCTAGTGTTAAGACACTCCGTTACTTAGTCCCTGCTTACTCCGTCCCCGCAAGTACAAGTATCCTTTAAAACGTAATATTCCATATTTCCCCCTCCCTTTTGGATATTTCCGTAAATCTTTTTAGTGCACATCGACACTGCCCAAGGACATTATATCCTAAAGTTTTAGGTTCTAGGCACAGTAATCTTGTAAAATATATTATACCCATAACACTCTTCCATTTCTTCAGAATTTATGAATATCATAAATTAGCGATTGAATGGTTGTTGAATTAGAAATATTTAAACGACTAGACTTCATTTAATGTAGATAAATGATAAATATGTATAACTAAACTTCCTCTTGCAAAAGATATCGCATGATCAGTAACAGATTAAAAAATCCTGTTTTACCAACTTATAAATGTACTTAAATATATTATTAGGTGACTGTGACCAGTCACCTAATAATATACTTAAGTACATTAGACGTATATTTCATTCTTTCATAGGGTTTAGTCACTCTACGCCAACATCTAAAGGGCTAGACATATTTAAATAGGATTTTGTGTAGACATTTGAATAGGTATTGTTGTATTAACTAATGTATTACAAATGGTCATTATTATCACTTTTTGAACAAAACGTGTATGAGTTCCACTACTCAACACGTAATTGCTTGAAAATTGAGCAAATATAGGGAAATAAGAGTTTTGACATAGTCTGGTTATATCGCTGGATATGCAAATAATGCGTGAAACATCTTTTCTAAGCAGGACGTCTATTATATCTGTGCAATTATAAAAAAATAAAATGCAAAACATATTCAAAGTATACTTTTGCTATGTTCAAAAATCTTTGAATAACCCATATCGTAACAATGGAAACGCATTCAACAATACAAAAATATGCATATTGTAGGGTTATCGAAACTTTTAGTTTTACGGAATATTTTATTTTATTTTTCTAAAAAATATTTTATACCTCTTAACTTCTTTTATTATTACTAGTCGACGATAATGAACCGTTTCGTTTCCAAGTAATGTCATCTTTTAATAATGCATTGTTGTAAGTTTTCTTTTGTTAATTATTTTAATGGAAACATTGTGCTTTGTTTTTTTTTATAGATCTTTTTAAATTTGAGTTTTCCACATTTGGAAAAATCGAAAAAGAAATGCTTAAATATTTTAATAACGGATTGGATTCCAATTAAAAAGCTCCGCATAAAAGTTGCCCAAATCAGCATAATAGCTAAAAATACATAATTACGTATAATATAGCATTTTTCTATAATGCTCTAACCAACCATGAATAATCAATTCAGAATTATGCACAAAAAAATAAAAAAATTCAATCACGTTAAATTCAATTAAATTAAAATTCAATTCATATTTCAAACTGCTAAAGCACATCCCTAGCGTAAAATATCCGGAACAAATATAAGCGTTTCTTTCTTTTTAACTGGGATTTTTATTCGCATATATTGAAAGCTTTTCATTTCGATACTTTCTAAAGAAATTAAACTGAATATTCGCATTATTTGCGTATAATTCATTAGTTCATAAGTTAATTCAGTGTTTATTGACACAATCTCTGCAATATATCTGTTATAAAAGTAGAACAAAATCTTCTTCTCTGTTGGGCATTTGACAACGACAAGCTTTCAGCCGTTTTTTGTAATCCGTTTGGAATTAGAATTATAATGTAATTAAACTTAAACTTTAATTTATCTGAAGAGTTTGTTGATATGGTTAAACTTGACTTACTATCATTATCAAAAAAAGTCTCCGATCGTTGAGGACCGGCGTGGCGCAGAGGCTTAGCGTCTGCCTGTAAAACGCGACGGTGTGCGGGTACAATTCCCTCAAGAGGAAGACGGATTTTTCATTTCTATTTTCTTCGCTCTGGCAACTAGGTAAAGCGCGACGCTAAGTTCCGCCATTCAACACGCAATATCTCGAAAAAGCGGAAAGCAAGGACGGAAGTGTCTTAACACTAGGTTTACACGGTTCCTGCGGTTCCCTCTGCCCTACCCTCTTCCCTGCTATGAGCGAAATAAAATGTGAAGCTAAAATGAAGAAAGAATACGAGGTTATATAAATACTTCGCATTAGGACAACTTTTGGTTATTTTAATTTTCCATTTGGTTTGGAAAATGGCTTGTGGCTGAACATATTTTAATACACACATAATATGTATGCAATTATAATATATACTTATTAATATTTAATTATTTACATATTATATATATACAATATTTTATTTATATTCAATAAACAAACATATTTAAGTACGTCGTATTTTATATATATATTTTACACTTGAAACTGGCTCCATTGTTCGGTGCATGCGTACGCGCTCAGCTCGACGCGCGGCCGAGCCGTGCCTCAAATCAGTCGGTTTTCGAATGCCCACCGCGAAGCCCGTGTCGCTCGTTTACCGTCTACTCACTACGTACGCATTATTAACGCTTGCTTTTTTCTATGTTTTACATCTTTTTCTCTGTGCTATCACTCTCTCTCCTTCTGTCTAACGTTTGTCAAACTTTACTGTGCTTGTTTACCGTGTTTTCTTCTGTGCAAACGTTTTGTATTAAATAATATAAATAGTGAACTTTATAAACTTTTTTTCTTTGCTTCCCTATAAGCAATCATACGCATACTAACTACATCGCTACAACTGGTGACCCCGCTATAGTGCACGAAAATGAGTGATCATAGCAGTGATTCTAACCAAACCGCTGGTTCGAGATATGGCGATGGAAAAATAACTACCCGCCGCGCGAGAAAAGTGCGAAACCCAACGGACATGGCCACGCCCGAGGTTCAAAAAGTGAACTTGAAGGTACCTCCATTTTCACCGGAGGACCCGGAAATTTGGTTTGCGTTGCTTGAAGGTCAGTTCGAAAATTTTAATATAACCGACGACAAAGTTATGTTCAATAATGTCATAACCAACTTGGATATCCAACATGCAAAGAGCGTCAAAGACATTATCGTCAATCCTCCGAGCGTAAATCGGTATGACAAAATTAAAAAGGAACTGATTAGAAGACTTTCGGCATCGCACGAAGATGGAAGGCTTGCACGTAGCGATCCCTGCCAGCCCTACCTAGGGCTGCAACATTCCATCAGCCACGAGCACCATACGGGAGCGCACTGCTAGGGCGTCCCCCCGAGGCGACGCGCACCAGTGCGTCCCCGCTGGTGTGACAAGTGGAGACAAATGCGGCGTTGGGGACCGCCACCCAGCACGCCATGTCCGGAACGGCGGGAAGTGGAGGACGGAGCTACAAATAGCTGCGTGGAATGTAAGAGGAGGGATGGACCAGAAGATGAATGAACTATTAGATGTGATGGATGAGCGAGATTTGGATGTCATTTGTATGACTGAGACCAAGCGAAAGGGCAATGATGCAACCGATTTGCCGGGCAGCCGCGTCGCTCTCTGGGCCGGCGTTCCAGAGAGCGAACGCGGGTGTCAAGGTGTAGGTGTATTATTGTCCTCTCGATTGGTTAGTGCAGTGGTAGAGTACGAGGCGATCAACCCTAGACTGCTTTGGGTTCGCTTCAAGCTGGGGATTACAAGAATATTCTTGTTGGTGGCATATGCGCCGGTATCCTCAGCTTCATTGAGCGAGCTTGAGGGGTTTTGGGAGAGTGTCAGGGATGTTCTAGGCAGTGTTAGAGGAAATGAAAAATTAATATTATGTGGAGACATGAATGGATGGGTCGGAACCGCGAGAAGTGGTTACGAAGGTGTGTTAGGTCAATATGGTGATAGAAGAGTGAATGAGGCTGGAAAGCTCATTTTGGAACTTTGCAAGGAAAGGAATTTGTTTGTGGCAAACACGATGTTTGACCACAAACAAATTCACATGTATACGTGGGAGCGCATGGGAGAGAAAAGTATGATTGACTTATTCCTAGTGGATCAGCGGATTCGAAAACAAGTGATGGACACACGTGTGTTTAGGGGTGCCGACTTGGGAACGGACCACTATCTAGTAATTGCTAGATTTAGAGGTTTGTTCGTAGGATGGCGTAACCGCACAAGGTGTTCATACTTGGAATCGAATTATCGCATAAGAAGCTGGAAGCTTCAAGATCCACCGATCAGAGAGGAGTATACAGAAAGGGTTTCCAAAAAGCTAGACAGTTGTGAAACAGGAAATGAAAGCGTTGAAGTATGTTGGCAGAACCTTAGGAACTGCATGGTGGAAGCTGCGACAGAGGTATGTGGTACAATGAAAAGAGGCTTTAGTAAAAAGCGTGACGAATGGTGGGATGATGAAGTGAGAGATGCTGTAGAAAGAAAGAAGAAGGCATGGCAGGATTATAAAGCCTCGGGTAAGAATAAAAGTATGAGAGAGATTAAAAAGAAAGAGTACAAGCTGCAAAAGCACCAAACGAAAGCACTGATAAAGATGAAGCGTGAAATAAACGAGAGTAAAAGAGATGAAAGGTTGACGAGCAACTTCCGGGATAACACGAAGCTTTTCTGGCGAGAAGTTAGTGATTCACGGAGTTGTTCGTCAACCTTTAGAATGAAAGGGGTGCTTTCGAAGGACGGTGAGATATTCACAAACAGATCACACGTTTTGCAGCGATGGGCGGAATTCTATAAGGAGATGTATGAATGTGATGACGCTTCTGCCTCAAGTAACAGCGACAAGCCGAGTCTTGATGTAGCAGATGGCGAAATCAGTATAAAAGAAGTTGAGAGTGCAATAAGAAGCTTGAAATGTGGTAAGTCAGCGGGAGCGGATGGAGTTACTGCCGAGATGATCAAATATGGTGGACCTCGCATCTTGGACTTGTTCTGGTTTCTGTGCAATTTGTGCTGGAAATCGGGGGAGGTCCCAGATGATTGGCAAAGTGCAGTCATCGTGCCTTTGTATAAAGGCAAAGGTTCACAGATAGACTGTGCAAGCTATAGGGCTATCAGTTTGATTAGCTTAGGTGGTAAAGTATATGCAAAAATTTTAGCGAGAAGAATGCAAGAAAGATCCGAAAGGCTACTGTGGGAGGCCCAAGGAGGTTTTAGACCTGGAAGAGGATGCATGGATCAGATCTTTTCCATCCGCATGATCACAGAGAAGTTTTTGGCTGTAAACCAAAAGGTTTTCTGTGCTTTTGTGGACTTGGAGAAGGCGTTTGACAGGGTTGTGAGAAAGAAATTGTGGGAGATACTACCCCGGTACAATGTGAGCGGACCCTTGCTGCAGGCTGTAAAGTCTCTTTATAGAGATCACTCAGCCTGTGTGCGAGTAGGAGCCGACATGTCGCCTCGGTTTGGCATCCAATCGGGTGTCAAACAGGGCTGCGCCATGTCGGCTTGGTTGTTCAATTTGTATTTGGATAGCTGTCTCCAAGGACTGAAAGAAAGTGATATGGGTGTAAAAGTGGGTGACTTGAAGGTAAATTGCTTGTTGTACGCAGATGATGCAGTGCTTATTGCATCATCAGAAAGCGAGTTGCAGGCATTGGTCACCATTCTGAAAGACGGGTGTGAAACTAATGGTCTAAGCCTGAATGCAAGTAAGACAAAGGTTCTGGTATTTGAAAGAGACGAGGAAAGGACAGATTGCAAGATTTTCGTGAACGGAAATTTATTAGAACAAGTGAATGAAGTAGTATACTTGGGAAGTATGTTAAGTAGAGATGGTAGATACGAAATGGATGTGGAAAGACGTGTTGCTGCCGGTAACAGAATGAACGGTGCCTTAGCTGCGTTGTTGAGACGGCAGAACGTCAGCGTCGCTGCACGTTTGGCCGTACACAATGCAGTTTTGGTTCCGACGCTGTTATATGGCAGTGAAACGTGGGTATTACAGAAGAAGAATGAAAGAAAGATGAATGCTGTGGAGATGCGATCTCTTCGAAGGATATGCGGAGTCAGCTTAGCTGACCGAATCCGCAACGAAGAGGTACACAGTATGGTAGGTACCAGCGAGGATGTCACAGTAAGAATGAAGAAGAACGTGCTCAGGTGGTTTGGGCACGTTGAAAGAATGAGTGACGAAAGAATGGTAAAAAAGATATACGATGGAAAAGTGTGTGGTAAGAGAGGTAAGGGGAGACCTCGGTTGACTTTCGAAAACACAGTATCGAAGATACTGGAGGAAGGTCACGTAAAAAGCATGAGGACTCCTCGGAGAGCATGCATGAAGAGGTTAATGACAGTGGACGAGGCGAAAGAGGTATGTAGGGACCGCAGCGTTTGGCGCTCCGTTCTCTCTGACTACCCCGCTAGGGATAGAGCGTGAAGATATGTATGTATGTATGTATGTACGAATTAAAAATAAAGCAGCTGTTGACACACGAGGAATTAGGAGATCGGAAACCCTCGCAGTTTTTACGGCACCTACAGGACCTAGCCGGTCCGTCCGTGCCCGCAGACTTCATCCGCACAATATGGAGCAACCGTCTACCTAACAACATCCAGACAGTGTTAGCCTCGCAGCCCACCCATTCACTGGAGCAGTTAGCAGATCTGGCTGACCGTATACAGGAGATCGCTCCTTCTCACACGGTCGCGAGCACATCCGCTACAAGTGAGATTGCGGAACTGAAGAAGATGGTGGAGCACCTAGCCCTGCGACTCGAGGAACACACTCGTGCCTCTCATCGCCCTCGTGATCGATCGAGGCCAACGCGAAGGCGCAATCCTTCACGGCACCGGTCTAGATCCAGTTCGAGCCACAAGAAGTTTCCCATCTGCTGGTACCACGCGAAGTTCGGTTCCAAGGCGCTACAGTGCATCAGACCCTGCGACTTCAAGAAGGCGGGAAACTCCATGGGCAGTCGCTAATGGCGACAGACGATTGCCCAGCCTCAACGAGTCGCCTCTTCGTCACCGATCGCGCAACGAACGTCCGGTTCCTGGTGGACACCGGCAGTGACTTGTGTGTGTACCCCCGATCAGTGCTAAGAGAACGTAGAGCTAAGTCGAATTTTACATTAAGTGCAGCCAATGGTACCGCTATAGACACTTACGGCTATGTATATCTAAATTTAAATTTAGGTTTAAGACGAAATTTCTCTTGGCGTTTTACTGTTGCTGATGTAACCAAAGCTATTATAGGCGTTGATTTCTTAAGTCATTATAACTTGATGGTAGATTGTCGGAATCAACGCCTCGTAGATAATACCACATCTTTGTATACAACTGCTTCTGTAGCTAATCTTAATATTTGTTCTGTTAAGGTTTCGACAGGCGACACCAGGTATCACGTGCTTTTGGGCAAGTTTCCGGAGATCACGCGTCCCTCTGGCACACCGTTTACTCCGAAACATAACACAGTACACCACATTAACACACTACCTGGCCCTCCAGTATTTTGTAATCCCCGCAGGTTAGCTCCAGACAAATTACAAGTGGCTAAGAAGGAATTCGAGCTCATGCTTAGCAACGGCACAGCTCGCCCGTCTAAAAGTTCCTGGGCATCACCTTTACATTTAGCACCCAAGAAGGATAACAGCTGGAGACCCTGCGGCGATTATAGGATGCTGAATGCCCGGACCGTACCGGACAGATACCCTATTCGGCATATCCACGACTTCGCCCATAATATCGCTGGCTGTAAGGTATTTAGTACCATAGATTTAGTTAAGGCGTACAACCAAATCCCCGTCCACGAGGATGACATCGAGAAGACGGCTATCACCACACCTTTCGGGTTATATGAGTTCCCTTTTATGACCTTCGGATTGAGGAATGCAGGACAGACGTTCCAGAGGTTTGTAGACGAGATGACAAGAGGCCTCGACTTCGTCTATTGTTACCTCGACGACTTCTTGGTATTCTCTCAAAGTGAAGAGCAACATGAACAACATCTACAGCAGCTCTTCACTCGGATGAGAGAATATGGCATTCTTGTCAACACCTCAAAGTGCGTATTCGGGGCCACCGAAGTCACTTTCCTTGGCTACCGAATATCCAAAGCCGGCACCAAACCTCTGGAATCGAAAGTCCAGGCTATTAATGAGTTCCCAATCCCAAGAACTGTCAAGCAGTTGAGGTGCTTTCTGGGTATGGTAAATTTCTACAGGCGCTTTATACCCAATGCCGCTACCGTCCAGGCACCACTTAACTCCTTGCTGATAGGAACTGTAAAGGGATCTCATCCGGTTAACCTGTCTGGTGATACTTTGCGAGCCTTTGAGCAGTGCAAAGATAGTCTCGCCAATGCTGCTTTACTCGCCCATCCGGATTTCGACGCCAAACTTGCGTTGGTTACGGACGCGTCTGATAACGCAATGGGCGGTGTATTACAGCAGCTCAAAAATGGTCAATGGCAACCGCTCGCGTTTTTCTCTCGTAAACTAAGTCCAGCACAACAAAAGTATTCTCCATACGACCGAGAATTGCTGGCTATTTACGAGAGCATAAAACACTTTCGCCATATGCTGGAAGCGAGACATTTTGTGATTTACACCGATCACAAGCCGATCACTTACTCTTTCCGTAATCGGAAAGACAAGTGTTCGCCGCGCCAATTCAGGCATTTTGACTACATCTCGCAGTTCACGACCGACATCAGACATGTATCTGGCAAAGACAACATCGTGGCCGATACATTGTCTCGCGTCGATGAACTGCAGATGCCTGTCGACCTGGAAAAACTTGCTACTTCACAAGCATCTGACCAGGAGCTTAAAAAATTTTTGGGCGATGAATTTTCACTTCGCCTAAAGAAGATTAAATTACCTGAGAGTAACAAGGAGATCTTTTGCGACGTCGGTACAACGACACCAAGACCCTTTGTGACTGCGCCACTCCGGAAGCAAATCTTTGACAGCCTGCATAGCCTAAGCCACCCAGGATACAAGGCAACCACTAAACTGGTTTCCGAACGGTTCGTTTGGCCTGGCATGCGCAAAGACTGCCGGGAGTGGTCTCGCAGGTGCTTAGCTTGTCAGCGCGCCAAGGTGAGCCGCCATGTGTCATCACCATTGGGCACATACAGCTTACCTCGCGCCAGATTCGCCTTCATCCACGTGGATATAATAGGCCCACTTCCACCTTCACAAGGCTACCGCTACTGTTTGACAGCGGTGGACCGTTTCACCCGCTGGCCGGAAGTTACACCGTTAACGGATATCACGGCCGAATCCGTAGGCAGAGGTTTGATATCGTGGATATCCAGATTTGGATGTCCAACGGATATCGTTACAGATCGCGGGCGGCAATTTGAATCCACACTTTTCCAGTACCTTGGAAAAGTGATCGGATTCAAACATCGCCGCACAACCGCATATCATCCGGCTTGTAACGGTCTGGTGGAACGGTTCCACCGCCAGTTAAAGGCGGCAATCATGTGCCACGCTGACAGCAACTGGGTCGACGTCTTACCTTTGGTACTCTTAGGAATAAGATCTTCCTTTAAAGAAGACCTGCAGGCTTCATCGGCCGAGTTGACGTATGGGGAGCCCCTGCGTCTGCCTGGAGAATTTTTCTCTCCGACAGTTCCAGAGGCCACAGACATATCGGAGTTCTCCTCTCGGCTGCGAAGCATGACAACTAGACTCCGCCCAATCCCTACCACTCGTCACGACACAAAAAAGACCTTTGTGTATAAAGACTTGGCCACGACGAGCCATGTTTTTCTTAGGGATGACTCACTGAGAGGAGCCTTACAGCCGCCATATTCTGGCCCCTACGAGGTCCTTAACCGTACAGAAAAGACCTTTGATATTCTGTATAAAGGCAAGAAGGTCACGGTTTCCATAGATCGCCTCAAACCTGCCCATATCCTTTCAGATCCATTCCCTAACGTTTCCTTGAGTCCCACTCCAGTATCCCAGAATAATATCCCATCTCGCGAATCTGATCCCACCACATTAAAGACCACACGTTCCGGCCGTAGGGTTCGATTCCCGGATTTTTATCGACCGCCGTAACGGTCTCGGGGGGGAGTGATGTGGCTGAACATATTTTAATACACACATAATATGTATGCAATTATAATATATACTTATTAATATTTAATTATTTACATATTATATATATACAATATTTTATTTATATTCAATAAACAAACATATTTAAGTACGTCGTATTTTATATATATATTTTACACTTGAATCTGGCTCCATTGTTCGGTGCATGCGTACGCGCTCAGCTCGACGCGTGGCCGAGCCGTGCCTCAAATCAGTCGGTTTTCGAATGCCCACCGCGAAGCCCGTGTCGCTCGTTTACCGTCTACTCACTACGTACGCATTATTAACGCTTGCTTTTTTCTATGTTTTACATCTTTTTCTCTGTGCTATCACTCTCTCTCCTTCTGTCTAACGTTTGTCAAACTTTACTGTGCTTGTTTACCGTGTTTTCTTCTGTGCAAACGTTTTGTATTAAATAATATAAATAGTGAACTTTATAAACTTTTTTTCTTTGCTTCCCTATAAGCAATCATACGCATACTAACTACATCGCTACAGGCTTGTAAATATTATAAAATCTCCTTTCTATACAAGATCTGAAAGCTTTTAGCTTCTAAATGGTTCATTAATTTTAAATCAAATTCAATTGGTGGCCGGCGTGAGGCCCTAAAGGACGACTAATTGGAGCATGTTATAAAGTATTAACGCATGAATATTTAATTTACAATCCTCTAACTTTAACATATTACAGCTTTTTAAATTTTAATGTTAATAATTTTTAAGAGCCGTCGTGGCGCAGAGGCGTAGCGTCTGCCTGTAAACGCGACGGTTTGTGGGTTCGAATCTCACTCGGGCAAGATATATTTTTCTATTTCTATTTTCTTCGCTCTGGAAACTAGACAAAGCGCGGCGTTGAGTTCCGCCATTCATCACGCAACGAATCGCAAAAGGGGAAAACCAGGGACTAAGTAACGGAATGTCTTCACACTACTTTTGGTTCCTGCAGTTCCCTCTGCCTACTCTACTACTACTTTTGGTTCCTGCAGTTGCCTCTGTGAAGCTAAAAACAATATTTAAGTGTATGCTAAGTATTAGTGACAAAAAAAATTAACCTGAAATTATAAAATATTTCACTATATAATACAATCTAAACTAAATCATTACTTCAGGGCATAGTGCAGTCTTCTTTATTGTGCTGTCAACACACAATATATCTAACATTGAGTGAAAAGCGGAAGAGTGAGAGAGCGGTTTCAAAAAATACGAGATAAGGCGTAAAGCTAAAAAATTAAAAGAGGTCTTATTGCTCTTTAATAAATATTTATACAATTTTTTTATACTGTATCTCAGACTTTGCAAAGAAGGCACTTAGGTAAAGGAAGTAGAGGGCCATAGGTATAATGACCTTAGTTTTAATACATCGTCACCTTTCGAGGCATGCTTGTTCACTGAGAGAATCGAACCTACTAACCATCGCCATTACAGGCAGATATTCTGCCTCTACGCCACAACGGTCCACATTTTTATATTTTGATATAAAAAACACATAAAGGATACAAACATTATCGTACAATTCAAGATTCATGGGCGGGGGACTGTTTCGACGTAGTTTTCCGTGACGGCGTTTTGGCGTTACGTGAAACATCTTATAAGTGAATAGAAGTACTTTTTATTAATTATATTTTTAACATTATAACGATCTGTATTGTAGAAGTGAGAACGACAAACATGTAGGCTAAAAGGTGAACTTTGACATGTTCCCCAAAACGAATTGTGAAAGAGCCAAATTGCTGGATTGTAATCACTAAATTACAACTTTGAAATCATTATAAGAGTAAAATAATCCCTCTGTTAGAGTATGTGAAAACGTAATGTAAAAAGCAATGAAAAAGTGAAAATGTATATGAAAATATTAAATAATATATATCTATATGATATTTAAAGGAGAAATCTAAACTTTTTATAACTTCTGCCAGATACTGTCATAATATATCATTTGCGATACGTGATCAAAATGTATAGAAACATGGCATTCAGGTGAGACGTAAATAAACAAGTCGATACTGGACGGAGCCTTCGTAAATAAGTTATCTGGAGCCTTGGCCGTGTATCAAAATAGCACTTTCAATATAAAGATAATCATTGTTTTGTTGGTACTGTTATGACTGTTATGAATGATCTTTTTGTTGCTATATTATCTATTCTATATAGTCTATTGCTTATAATTAAATATTTTTTATAATATAAATTGCGGCGTTATGTTCCAAAGAAGACCAAAATGTCTCGACAGTAAGTTTGCCTTATTGTTTTTATATGTTAGCTTCGCGCTTTATTCTGCACACACCACGTTAGGCGGAAGGGACTGTAGGTACTCAGTGTTAGGACACTTCCTTATCCGCTTTTCATCTTTCAGGTCATTGCGTGTTGAGTGGAAGCCAATACTGCGTTTTACCATATTACCAAAGAGAGGAAATTATTCATTCTCTCCAACCATTCAAATCCTCAAACTGTCACGTTGACAGACAGACGCCGTGCTTCTGCGGTCTGATATGAGCAACAGGCTATTTTAAAAATAGATTATAAAAATAGATTGGAAAGAAAAAACGCATGGCTCAATGGTCAGACTGCTTGTTCGCAAGAGGGCGCGGGTTTATAATAATCATAAAAATATATAGAAATTATAGAAGAAACACATGAATTTAAATCAATATGTATATTTAAGTAAGCTGTTACTTGCAAAAGCAAAGCTCGCAATGAGTACAAATCACTAGAAAGTTCCGCCCGTTAGGAACGATGCAATTGCCTTAATTAACGACCACTTTACTCAGGACGGATCACAGTGCTAGGACTAAGTTAGAAGTAGAACCATTTTGTTTTACAATTTGTCTTCTCATTTTATTTTTCCACTTATGGTTCAATTTCCCACAACTTTATTTGTTATGGAAAGAATGATAACAATACCCAATGTTTTGAAAATTTAAGCGAAAAGCACGCTAAGTGTTTAGGTTTTCTCTATTTATCCCGCTTATTGCGGGTTACGATGTAAAGCTAGTAGTAACTAGTAATAGTTCCTTATTTTATCACGCAAATGTTTTTAGTAATTTCATTTCTTCAATATATCACACACGCTTCTAATTGTTTTTCTCGCACTATAGCAGTGTTAATCTCAACAGTTTTCGCATCTAACCATATAGAAAAATAATAAAAAAGTATTTTTCCGAGAGAAGATTCAACCTTTAACCGTCACTTGTTGAGTCAACATCAGACACTGAGCTACAATGGCCTCATGAACTTTGTTATCTTTAAAAATCTTTCATAGTCATTATCTCACACATTATGAATGTTTAGTAAATTGAATTATATCGATTCATCGTTTGCTATCTAGGTACTGTTCTGAATGGCACCTTTGTTTCTTCGAACCATTCAATTTTTTTAATAGCGGTAATTGTATACGCTTGCCCTGACGACCTTTATTGATACTTTTCATTGATAAAAAGCCTTCAATGTTATCGCACAATATCATTTATATGTATGTTTACTACATTTTGTGTTATGTAAAGTACATTTTGTTTAATATGTTTTATTGAACTATAGTTTACTCTTAGTCACTTTTTTTAATTGTTTAATTATTAAATATAATACATATCAATAAGCAACCATCAAGCCACATATAATAAACTACCAGAGAGGAGAGAGAGAATGGAGAATATACTTAGAAAAATAATATGGAAAATATTATTAGAAATTATGCAGAACAAGGTGACGTCATCTTCATAGAAGATGTACCTACATACGATGGTTTAATACAATAAATATTACTAGTTGTAGAAGTACTTGTTTTCACACTGAAATGATTATGAATGTCATGATAAGATAAATGTATGTATGTGCATTGCAACATTAATTATGATGACAAGTTCCTGCGGACGATTGCACTACAGTGTTTATGTATGTTGGCTGTCACAGTCAGATAATTGAATAAATCTTAACAATGTATCGTAGAGATTTGGGGCATTTGTAACATATATACGTATATATTTTATACAACCTTTTTAACTTAAGTGTAAGTTTTTAATTACTTAACCTTTTTAAATCTCTAAGCTCTTAATACTGATAGTTTAGTTGAAAACATTAACTATTTTGGGAAATATCAACTGATTCAAATTAAGAAAATCTTTTGGTTTTAGATATTTCCTTCGATAAGTTTATATTTTTAATAGAAGTATAGAAGTAATAAAAATAATGCAAAAAAATGCTTGACACCTTCTGATTGGATACTACGATAGCTAAGTGGATGATTTTAATATTTTATGTGTTACTTTTAAATCTCTTGGGCTCGACTTACCGCCACGGTATTGAAGATAGTTGAAAGTCCCGGGACGGTTGTATAAGTTATATTTTTCATTATACAGTTCGTTAAGTAACACGTCGTGGCGCAGAGGCGCAACGTCTGGCTGTAACGCGACGGTTTCTGGGTTCGATCCCCAGTCGGAGAAGATGGATTTTTCTATTTCCATTTTCTTCGCTCTGGCAAACTAGGCAAAGCGCGGCGTTGAGTTCCGCCACTCAACACGCAATGCCTCGAAAATGGCGGAAAGCGTGGACGGATAAAAGCAGGGACTAAGCAACGGAGTGTCTTAACACTAGGTTCGTATGGTTCCTGCAGTTCCCTCTGCCTACCCTGCCCATGTGCGGGATACAGCGTGAAGCTGAAAAAGAAGAAAAAAAAAATAACACAGATCACAATATCAACACAGTTTAGCACAGTTCACACTTTCTTATTTTGAATTTTGAATATATTTGCGGAGTCCACGGCGCGTGACTAGACAACTCTCAGCGAACGGTTTGACATTACGCCGCGGCATTTTGGCGAAACATCCGTCGATTTTGGTGGATATAAAATGAGCCCAAGATCCTACACTTTCTATACGTTTGCTAAATAAGTTTTCTTAAAATTCGCTTAAATATTATATATGATAGAAAGGTTACTTTTTAGATTTATAAATAAAATTCCGCGACAGAATTGATCCTATCTTATGAGGATAAATTTCAACTTATTGTGTTATTAATCATGTACTCAAACAGACGAAGACGCATGTAAAACTAGTATTTTATAAAAGCAACTTTTAGCAATCACTATATTGAGGCTAAGTGTGTCATACATTCTATAAAAGTCACCGCCCAAAGGGAATTGAAAGAAAAACGAATCTGTTAAAGTAGCAAAACCTGATTTATATTAAAATTGAATTTGCAAAAGTATTTGTGGACCTAATTTACAAATGGGTATACTTTTGTAACATTTGGTTTTTACTATAAATATTATTTTATATCTTAATATTTTTAGTACAAACTATATTATAATATTTTTAAATTGCAAAATTTCAAGGTAATAAGGTATTGTAGCAGAATTTATTTAAAACTTATTTCTTTGTCTTTTATTTTATTATAATATAGTAAAGTAAAGGTTATTCAAAACAAATGGACTTAAAGCCATAAAATTCCTTCTGTTGTTTTTATTTTTCTCTATTTATCTATTCTTTATATTCATATAATAAAGAAAAAAGTAATAGTTTACGATATAAAGCCATTTAAATATCATAATCGGAAATTTAAATATTACAAGGCTTAGAATACCCTTATTACGTTGAAGTGTCCCTGAGAACATTTCATTTAACGAAGTATGTGAAGTTCGCACGCTTTTTCTCTTTAATTATAGAACAAGTTTGATCATGCGACTTTGCCCGCGTTGTTAAAATGTCGAAAAGGCGAATTAGTGAAAAATATAGCTAAAATGCGAACTTAATAGTTCAATTGATAGGGAATTCTGATAAAATATACCTTCATATTTTCAACATAATTTCTATACATTGATAAAATTATACCGTATGGCCATAGCATTAACGTTACAGTTTACCAAATAAAATATTCACGTACGAGAACAAGTTGCTCGTAATAAAAAATTCTACAGAAACGACAATTTTCATTTCTTGACCTTATTTGCGTGTAAAGGTTATATACACTATGAAATTTTAAAAGTTATTACGTAGTCTGAAAGCTCTCTTTCGTTGACATTTAATTAATCAATATTGACGTATTACATATTGTTAGAAACCAGAAGTGGTTGGTGTTTACTTTAAAGAAAAACATCTAAACACACGTAGACCATATGCTACGTGTGTATTAGGACAAAGATTCTCCGCAATTGCATAAAATGAGATACACCTAATATTTCATAGTAGTTTTCTTTTCAATACAGACCGTTGAATTAATTCAAAACCACTTTGATCGACATAATTTAATCGCTTTTATAGTCCTTATTAACTAAGACTATCCTCTTTTTAAAAAATGTTTCTAAGTAAACATAAAATCTTCTCTTACAGTGACTGACAAATAACATACAGTCGAAGCTACGCAGCAAAGGAAGCTGATATTTAGCATGTAAATTTCCAGGATTGTGCAAGGAATTTAAAACACTAAGATTTAAAAATAAACATTAATATTAGGAACTAGGAACAAGACACATTCGTGAATTATAAATTTATCAGATTCAAGATACATTAAAACACTATATTCAATTTACAATAATGTACATAATTAATAATTTTATAAATTTAGACAAATTTAGAGTATAGAAATAACCCACGCTAATATGGTAAAAAATACTTAAAGAAAACATTTAAAATTGTAACCCAGAGGGATTTGAATCAGCGACTCTAGGACAAGCTGAAAATAAATTAACTAAACATATAATTTTTGATTATTTAAACTGAAAATATTATTTTAACTATTATTTTAAAATAAATAATTTGAACGTATACCAAATATACAATATATGTACGTATATTTTTATGGTATGTTTTTTTTTTCTTTTTTTATTATTTTTTAACTTTTTTACAAGATTATGTACGTAAATATCACTTCTTGTATATATTTTAAACCTAGTAAAAGTTATATAGGTACTAATACATATAACAAAATTTTAAGGTACTTAGTGTTAGGACACACTTTAAAGGAAATGTGTCGTAATGACCTTCATCCTAATCCTGATGACCTCTAAACTAACTTAAAACAACGTGACCACGCAGAGTACATTATATTTGAAAATTATTTATAAATACTTAATAATTTTTAGAGTTCCGTTTCTCAAAAATAAATAACGGAACTATATAAGGATCACTTTGTTGTTTGTTTCATTATCTATCTGTAAGTTTGTTCGTCAAGGCCTTTTTCTTGAAATCACGTGTAAAAATCAATCATTTTTCTTGAAAACATGTAAAGGAATCAAAGTTTTAAATATCTAAGCGAATCAAGAGTTCTATACTATTGATTCGCTGAATGTGTTTCTTCTTTTTTAATTTTTTATTTTTTTTGCCTCCAAACCTATAGGATATTTTCGGTGACCTAGAGTTATGAAATCTAAGCGAGTTAGAATCTATAGTACAAAGGGAAAAAATCACAAATTTATATTTTCTGATTTTACTGATTATTCGAATAGCCAAGTTAACATTATTATTTTATATGTTTAACACAGCAAAAAAACATTGCAAACTTCTATTTGTTCTTTATTTCATATACACTGAGTGGAAACAAGAAAATTTAAGTGTGTCAATTTTTTAAATAGTATTTTCCCCCAATGAACCTGCACTATAATAGAATAGGTACATAAGAAGTAATTGTATTAGTCCGATTTTCGAAATTAAATTCGTTTAATTATTTTGAATTTAAAGACTATTTAACCATTTCACTAACACCTATATACATTTGGGTTCATGTTCAAAACGGTTGAGGCGTACAAATGTTAAACTGTAAGATTTGAAGAGTTTATTAGAGAGGTCCCACATATTAAATGACTATATTAAATTGATTTTTCATTAATTCCCTTACCGCTGGATGAAATATTTAAATGTATAAATAAATAAGGAAACTCGCCACAAGCTATATGTTCATAGCAACGATTACAAAAACCGACAACGAATTGCGATACAAATACAAAAACAAAAATGTTGAAGTATATTTACAGATGGACTTTCTGAAGACGACTTGGAACTTTAATTGTACTGTGAGATGTATTTAAGACATTGAGCAATTGTTACACTGTTTAGCAAGTAAGTAGGTCAACTAAAACCTAGACTTGACTTTTATGCCTAATTTATTTTTTTCTACTTCTTCTTTTTCTTCTTTATGACCGGTGAATACTTATAGAGAACTGTCTAATCAACATTACATAAATTTGAATAATAGATGTTTTTTCATGCAATAAAAATATTTCACTGTAATTTTAAGTTCCAGATTTACGGTAGACGCCAATTTATAAAGCAAGAAGAGCCTCAACACGCAATGCCTCGGAAACGGCGGAAAGCGGGGACGGAGTGAGCATGGACTAAGTAAGGGAGTGTCTTAACACTAGGTTCCCACAGTCCCTGCAGTTCCCTCTGCCTACCCTGCCATGTGCGGGATGAAGCGTGAAGCTAAAAAAAAAAAAAAAAAAAAAAAGAAGAGCCTTAAACTTAGTGATAAAACATTATTTTCTTCGGTTTTGTTTAGCTATCTAAAAAGTTGATATAGCTATCTAAAAAGTTGATATATCGGGAATGGAGAAAACAGGGACTAAACGACGCAGTGTCTTAACACTAGGTTCGTATTGTTCCTGCAGTTTCCTCTGCTTATACGAGATAAAGCGTGAAGCTAAATAAAAAATACTATTAAAGACTTAGACACTCTTCAGCTCTTTAGGGAAAGTCAAGCAAGGAAGTAATTGAAAGACATATGTAGGTATATACTACTTCCATTAAGTACAGTACTTTGTAATTGGTATTCTTAGGCAGCGGCCATTTTAGTGTAATTAAGCGTTCTAAGTTGTTAGGAGATCACAGAAGGTCATTATTCTACTGTATATTTTCTTTAGGGAAAGTTTATATTGAACTAGTTTAAGTAGCTTTTGAAAAAAGTTGTACAAAATTTATTATTATTGCTAATATTTATCTATAGTTGAATTTTCATAGACTTCAAAAGCCACATGCCGTGCAAATCTCTTCGTCAGTCAGTTCGTCCACTACCTATAATCCTCTCCATAAATCTATTCCGGTGGTTAACCGGGGCTTCCCCCTAGTTCTGTTACCAATTAAATCACTTAATACCATTAAATAACAAAAGTGACTTCTAAACATTCAATCCTGAATTCAGTTATTTATATAAGCCAGCATTAAACGCAAGCAGTAGTACATAATTGATAGAAACATTTACAGAGAAAAGAAATATATTTGACTTATTTTTGAACAAAAATATAACCTTAGTAGTGTTATAATTTTAGAATTGTCTTTTATATCATTTTTGTATATTCTGCATAAAGTATGGTAGGCCAGAAAAACCTAGTGCTAAGACACTCCGTTTTCCGCTGTCCTTTTGAATTCTAGACACTATAATGCTTAATTGTGAAATTTAACCTCGCAATTAATCTATTAAAGCGATAAAATACAAATAGTTCATTCCATCAGTGGAAATTGAAACCTTGTGGTTTGAGGCTTTGTTTTCCATCGCACTTGCAGTCGAACACTGTAAACTGTTATCCTCGACATAAGAAATTACCTAAACATAAAACTTTGCAACAATTATTACATTAATTTACTGATTACAACTTAAATTAATAACGATAATAAATGAATAAAAAGTGTTCTTATATTTAAAAGCTTTTAATAATATTAATAACATAAAAACATATATTGTTAAAAACCAAAAGAGCTTAGTTGGTTTATCGAATTTGGGGATACGGGCAAAAAGATTACAACATAGGATTATTAACTCTTAATGAAAATGTATAAAAATTTGAACGCAGCGGAATTTAAACAAACGCCTCGAAAACAGTTCAATGTTGTCTTAAAGTGTTAATAATTATAAAGTAATATACACTTTAAAAATCTTACAAAATATTTATTAATATTGCATTTTTGTTCAAGGTAATGGCTACATCGAAGGAACAGAGCTGGATGGCTTCTTGAGGGAGTTTGTATCTAGTGCCAACTTTACGGATATTAGTCCTGACGTAAGTAAATAATTTCGCTTATTTATTTAGCCAAAATATAATTTATTTATAAGAGGTTTTTGTAAAAATTATCCAACAGCATGCAGCAGCAACATGTAGACACGTACATGTCAGAACGTATAACGTAAACATTAAATTTATATATAATTATACATAACATATAATTATACATATAAGCATAACAAGGACAGATGTGGCAAAAAAGCTCGTTTAGACCTGAACAAATTTTCAGAGACCACTTAACTGACCACAGTTCTAACCAAACTAAAACAAAACACAATCAATTGGTTTTAGTGTAATGAAAGTTCACTATCCAACTTCTGTTAGTAAAAACCAGAAGTGGTTGGAGTTTTTTACGTAATTGCAGTAAATAACGTATGTAACATAGGACGTTGGTATAGTATATAGTCTTTATAGTCTAAGAATATCCTATTTTTATAATATCTTCCTAATATATATCAATCTCTTACAAAAGACATAAAAAAACAAAGTAAACAAAATACTATTCGTACTTCATAACTATAAAATAACACTCTTTCTTTTGTTTTTAGTTATTAATATTAGGTATATGGTTACACATTAACACAATTCAAACTTTAAAATAAAAACAAAAAAGTACAATAAACAAAGAAATAAAGTAGTGAAACATTATTTCCTTGTAAAAGAAACCAGTATATAAATTAATATAGTGAATTTGAGAATATTTTTTGTTATACATTAATGATAAAGACAAGGGACTGTGCGAAATTAGAACTGTACACTGTGTACATGAAGCGTATACTCAAGATATATTTGAGCTTAAACCAAGCTTTTAAGCTTATTTAGCCTATAATTATGTCAGTTTTTTTTTAAATTTTAGTACTTCTAATTTTAATACTAATTTTAAACAAAAGAAATTAATTCACGTACTAATCTTATATTTTCAGTTGTGCTAAAGATATGTTCTGGCTATTCATACACCTTTTGGATGCACTTTTAAAAAATAAGATTGCAGTTCTATTGCAGCAACTTTTGCTTATAAAAGAGAATACAGAAGCTTTAAGTGTAATAATTTGTGTCGGTCATTTAACAAAGACATATAAAAACTTACTCAACTAATACTACTCTAGACAGAATTAGAAACACTACTACTACTTTTTGTTTTAGACTTTAACAATATATTATATACCTTTTTATAAAAATTAAAAAAAAAGTAATTTAAAAATAGTCATATGATTTAAAAATATATTTTGATACTATACAAATTCGTTAAAATAAATATATAGATATTATACATAAAGTTAGTATACAATGGCGACCCAGCATAGTGACCCATAGAGGTGACGTAAGGCATAAACATTCAAAAGTGCAGTATACCTTTATAGTGCATAAAAATTGAATAAATTTGAATTATTTTTTTTTTAGCTTCACGCTTTATCCCGCACACGGCAGTGTAGGCTGAGGGAACTGCAGGAACCAGGTCTCTGCTTTCTCCGTCTCCGCTTTCCGCCTTTTTTGAGGCATTGCGTGTTGAGTGGCGGAATTCAACGCCGCACGTTGCCTAGTTTCCAGAGCGAAGAAAATGGAAATAGAAAATCCATCTTCCCCGAGGAATCGAACCCACAAACCGTCGCGTTTACAGGCAGACGCTTACGCCTCTGCACCCCGACGGTCCTTAAATTTAATAAATTTAATATATGTATATAAATTATATATACAGTGCCTGAAAAGCGGAGAGCAAGGAGCGGAGGGTCTTAACACTAGGTTTCAATGATCTCTCTGAAGCGACATAAAGCGTAAAAAATAAAATAAATACAAAAAAATGATACTTAACTTCACCTAGTCTTTCACCACCAACTCTAAAGTAAGAGCCAATCTGTTTTTTGTTTATAAATTTTGTTAGCTTTTATTCGGTGTAGTTGGTAGTTATGTATCAAATTTTTCCGCCTTGGAATATTAAATATAAATTTCATATTAAATATAAATTCAATTTCCTTAGTAGAAATTGAATAAACGAAAAAATAATTGTATATTATGCTCGATTATTATGCTTTGATTACTTCGTTTTGACCTTATCTCCTCAATCTGATGTCAATGCATAAAGTGCGGTGACTTCTATCACTTAATATGGAGTATCTACAAAATAGAAAGGCGGAGAAAAGAGTGTCTTAAAAGCTATTTTAAACTATTAATTTATTATACCTTCACTTCTATACAAATAAGGAATTGTTACAATCTATTCAGAGTTGACAAAGCAATCATGTAACACACAATCAAAGTGATATCATATGGACTAATCATACGTAAGTCAGTGAAGTGGAGTAGTTAAATAATATCTATGGAAGCGTTTTAATACTTAAAGATACAAATTTGGAACTAGAATTTTCCTTTTTTAGCACTTTAAAGATTTTGAAAGACGGATTGTTTATAAGTATAGCCGATTTTTTAACTTAAACAGTTAAATTGATATTTGATTAAACAAATTCTACCTAGGCAATTGAAATATTAGTCGTGGCACAGAGGCGTAAGCGTCTGCCTGTAAACGCGACGGTTTGTTTGTTCGATTCCCACTCGGGGAAGATGGATTTTTCTATATCCATTTTCTTCGCTTTGGAAACTAGGCATAGTGCGGCATTGAGTTTCGCCACTCAACACGCAATGCCTAGAAGAAAAAGGCGGAAAGCGGGGACAGAGAAAGCAGGGACTAAGCAACGGAGTATCTTAACATATGGTTCCTGCAGTTACCTATGCCTACCCTGCAATATGCGGGATAAAGCGTAAAGCTAAAAAAATATAATTAAATAATTCAGAAACATGAATTATTTAAGTATAATTTTAAGCGAGAGACGTCGCGTGCGCGTTACTAGTACCTATTATGTGATTTTATGGTTACCATAATATCAGTCACACATTACAAATACATTACCAATACGTTATAATACAAATAATATATAAATTAGGATACAAATTGAAAAATTGTTCACAATATATAAGCAAGGAAAATTCGAGTACAAATGGTATTACTGAACATGTTCAACATCAGAATGAATTTGTTTACTACGGTACTTATGTTGACAACAATATTTGTTGCATCAACATTGATCAGTGGTGTTCAGGCAAGTGCTATTGGAGCAGACAGATATAGAGCTTACGATAATTTGATAAATGAAGACTATCCCGAAGCAGGAGTTTTTGTCGGTGACAGATGCTACAACGGTTATGCTAAAATAAATGGAAAATGTGTTGAAATTGATACAGATCCTCCTCCTAATAAATCTGGTTAATAAATAACTTATTATCAAAATTTAACTTAGTTGTTTTATTTATTGAAGAGGTATTGAAGACAGCTGCTTTGGGTATGCTGAGAGAATGTGTGACGAAAGAACTTTACGAAGGTTACCAACCTGGTAAGAGATATTAGTTGATATTGGATAGACAGTGTTGTAAATAATGTAAATATTAGAGAAACGTCATGTAAAAAGCATGGTGAAACCCTACAGGGAAGTATATATCAAAAGGTTAATTTATCGCTTCAACTTGGTACTTGTATGTTCTTTTTTTTAGCTTCACGCTTTATCCCGCACATGGCAGGGTAGGCAGAGGGAACTGCAGGAACCATACGAACTTAGTGTTAAGACACTCCGTTACTTAGTCCCTGCTTACCTCCTTCCCCACTTTCCGCCGTTTTCGAGGCATTGCGTGTTGAGTGGCGGAACTCAACGTCGCGCTTTGCCTTAGATGCCAGAGCGAAGAAAATGGAAATAGAAAAATCCATTTTCCCCGACTGGGAATCGAACCCAGTAACCGTCACGTTACAGGCAGACGTTGCGCCTCTGCGCCCCGACGGTCCTCAATTACTTGTATATATGCTATTTATATGTGTTATTATGTTAATAAACATATCTAGAACGATGACAATTATATAAAAAATATTTTTTATGAATATGTAGACATATTCATGTACTATGAAACATTAATCACTTTCTCTAGTAAAGTTTTCGCTCTAGTTGGTTGGTAGTCATAGGTTCACAACACGGCACATAATGTCTTAACACTAGGTTATCTTCGCATACATGCAGGATGATAAAATTCATAATGAAAAAAAACATAAAAAACAAAAAACCAAAGCACATAGGCCAAAAATGTATTCTAGAAATATTTCAGTGAGCGTTGCTGACATGTGAACGTTTTGAATTTCAAAGCTGCGCATGTCGTGTGAAAGTTTCAAAAGGATGCGGGCATACAATAGATTTTATATTACTTTTTTGTTAATCACCATGTAGATATGTCAGTCAAAAGTTGCTTGTAATTTAGTTTTGTCTTCCCAACTGCAGAATTTCTGCTGAAATAACATTTAACTTAGTAACGGCACGGTTATTTATTACACAATTATCATTCAACAAATAATCTCTAAGTAAGGTGATTGTTGGAGTAACAAAGATATTTTAATCCAACAACCCGCTTTACACTATGTTTGGCATCAAAAATTACTTCACTAATTTACGTTAACAAAAAGTAATTAGTGTTAAAACACTCTAATCCCCGCTTTCCACCTGAATTCGATACACTGTTTTTGAAACATCGAGAATGAATGAAAGCAATTCATTCCCCGAATAGAGTAGTAGAGATCAATCCAAAACCAGTTCGTTTACACTATCCCTGATACAGCGTATCAATAATTTTATATTTTTCTTCACAAAAAAAAAATAGAAAATTATTATATAAACAAGTAACTTTTACCTTATCTCACAATTTTAAAAATTACAAGGTAAAATTTTATTATTTTAGAAATAATCAATATTTATTCCATAAAGCAGTAATGAGTAGCTACAAAGTAGTACCCATAAAGTTTCTTAATGTTATTCTTTGCGAGTGTTACAGTATCTCAATCGAAACTTCCATAAATTTTAATTATTCTTTGGGTATTTTATTTACTACTCAACTTACAATGTCAATGTCGTCGGTACTAGGCATCTGGCTGACCACATTAAGCTCTGGTTGTACTTGATATCTTTAATTTTTGATATAAAAACCTTTTATTTTTAAGAGTCAACTTTATTAAAGAAACACTATAAATAGCAATTTAATAAATACATTATACAATTATATCTTATAATTTATATTTACTTTAATATCATGCTGGCATTTCTTTTTAGGTTCACGCTTTATCCCGCATATTGGAGGGTAGGCAGAGGGAACTGCAGGAACCATATGAACCTAGTGTTAAGACACTCTGTTACTTAGTCCCTGTTTTTCTCCGTCAGCGCTTCGAGTGGGAATCGAACCCTCAATTCGTCGCGTTTACAGGCAGATGCTTACGCCTCTGCGTCATGACGGTCCTAACTATTATTAATTATTATTTTGATATATTTTTATTAAAATCTCATCTCATGGTCTGACGTCTTGACATTTAATACTAAGCGGAGGGACTTCACGCCTCACCCACAAAAAATAAAGTAATCAAAACGCCTCACCTACAAAAATTAAAGTAGTTAAATATTTTCAAGAGGGGTGGGGAGTTTCAAGTGGGAAATCTGTAATCATTTATGGCGTAAACCAGGATGAAACCCACAAAACTCACGTTCACAGTTAAACATCCTTCCTGCCTTCTCCGTTTCGGCAGCCTAAATTATAGAAAGTGTAAAAATATCTCAAATTTTTCATTTAATTATAAGAAATAATTATTTCCATAATATAATCTTTTCAGTCACATTTCAAATATAATTAATACAGAGAACGGACCCTTGTTCCACGCGGTTTCTAAAGCGTGAACGTTTTCACTCACTTGTCCAAAATTTGCATCGTTAATTCTGCGGCCTTCCGCTGCCGGCTGTTTGTTTATAAACATTTATTCTAAAATACCCTCCAAATCTACATTTAAAATTTTAACGATTGCGCCAGTTACAACTTCTAATTATAAAATCAAAATATTTATACACGATTCAAAGAATAATGGCCGATACTTGTGCTGTATATCTGACGGGCCAGTGAATAATGTGCTAGACTATCCAAATTCATGTTGTAAGTTAGATAAATAACAATTATCTAGTAAAAAAACATGTATAAGTACTGGTAAATCATAAAAAGACATCGTAGATTGTAAAATAATGAGAAATAATATTGTCATATGTTTAATATTTGTAACAAAAGTGTTCCACTCTTGGGAAAATAAGGTAATACGTTTATTTGACATATTAAATCTTACATTTTTTAATAGACTTAAAATTAAATCAAAAAATAAAATGTAGTTACTCCTCCGTCTTACACTGAAAAGTGGAGGAAGGAGAATATGACTAATATTTGTTGAATTTGCCAAAACTATTGTAAAACTTGGCGATGGGGAACTAGATTTAGTAAATACTACAGTTTTTCTGGGCATTACTTTAGATTCAAAACTTCAGTGGGGCCCTCATGTGAACGATTTATCGAACAGCCTTAACTCAGCCGCGTATGCGATCAAAAAGATCCGCTGCTTAACCGACGTCAATACCGCTAGACTAGTTTATTTTAGTTACTTCCACAGCATTATGTCATATGGTATACTATTATGGGGTAATGCTGCTGATATTGATACTATATTTGTTACTTTAGAAACGGGCTGTTCGAGCAATCTATAACATGAGGCCCAGAGATTCCCTTAGGGATAAATTAAAAAAAAATAAAATCATGACTCTTCACAGTCAATATATACTCGAGAATTTAATATATGTTCATAAAAATATTGATAAATTTAGAATGAATTATGATGTTCACAATATTAATACACGGAATAAGTATAAACTTGCTATGCCCACCACTAGGCTCCATAAAATAGGCAACTCCTTCCCATGTAATTGTGTCCGTTTCTACAATAAACTGCCGAAAGAAGTATGTATTTGATCTCTCGTTAAATAAATTTAAAATCGTTGTTAAACGGCAATTAATTACTAAATCCTATTATAGTGTAAAGGATTACATTGATGATAAAACGGCATGGAATTAATGAATTGCTCATAAGTTAGAATGACGTTTGTGAAGTGATCACAATAGGTTTAGGGAATCCTGGCTGAGTTTGTTGTGTGCTCTTCTCACCAGGCCGCGCTTGGAACCCTCGTAACTTTAGTTTTAAGTCGTGGAGTGTGTAGGTTTCAGAGGGGTGTCTATCTGACGTACACAAGTGATCATCTTATTGATTCTAAGTGGAAAATAAATAAATAAATAAATAAATATTTCCAAATAGAATAAAAAACCTGCGACCACAAATTTACAGTCAGACTCTGTGCCACACTGGTCTAGGTGGTTTCTTGTACTTAACTTTTAATTCACGGCGTTGAGTTCTGAGTTTATCACATAAAATCAAAATTTTAGTCTCGTGTCTACCCGTTACCACGTACATACTCAAAGTGAATAGACGTCGAGTTTCAAAATAAATACAATGATATTTTTAAATTAACTATTATTCAAAATTAGTTAAAGCGTATTAATTTTCACGAATAAATCAAACTAAAATAATATACACACCAAACAAATATTATTCATACATATGAAACACAATTTTTATTTACTACATGTTATAATTACATATATAATTACAATCAAAATGTTTAAGCCATCAATCAATAGTCGATATCCGCACAAATTCCATTTATTTTTGCTAATCCAGTAGCACAACCATCTCCCACAAAAGCTGAATAAGCCACTATTTTAATATCGTCGTAATCATCACTGTTTTTTTCGTCTTTTGAAACACTTGTTGAGTTTTCCGGTTTCAAAATTATTTTTTTCTCATTTGTAACTTTCTCTGTAACACCCAAAAACTCTTGTATTGTCTCATTCTTAACATCATTTTGGCTGCTCTTTTCGATGTTCACTTTTTGTTTTTGATTTGAATCATACACTTTTTCCACAGGAACTTTTCCATCTTTAGAACCTAATATTACTGTAGTAACATTGTCTTTACTATTTTCGTCTATCGGAATAGCAAATATCACTTCAAAAATTACAACAAGTATGTATAGCTTCATTTTAGAAAGGACGCTTAAATTTAATGCTTTTATAATTACGATCATTCTATTTATATTTGTTAGAAACTAGCATGTAATTTGACTTTCTTCGATTAAATAGATTAAGTTTTTTATTATTATTTTTTATTTGTGCATAATTATAAAATTCCTAGTTAAGTAATTGCTGCATAATAGCAGTTAATGATTTCCCTAGAAAAATCCAAATAGTTATAATTAGTAGTCTAGATAGGTATTGGTATGTAAAACCTCAAAATCACGGCTAAAACGAATTTTGCTAAGATATCCCTCATTTGGCCATCTATGTTTCCGTTACGATTCTGAGGGACAAAAGTCTTATACTTGCCGCGCTGAGACTCGCTGATTGTTATGCAGAGAGGTCATCTAAACATTAAATTCCAAGGGGTTACATGCTTCTGGAGCTAAAGCCTCCTTTAGAGTATTCTACTATATTAGCATCCACTACTACGCACGGTATTTACTACTGCTGTCGACCCAGGAGTAGAATGTCGACTTCGACCCCGCGGGGACGGAGTAAGCAGGAATTAACTAAAGGAGTGTCTTAATATTAGGTTCGTATGGTTCCTGCAGTTTCCTCTGCCTACCCTACCATGTGCGGAACAAAGCGTGAAGCTAAATGAAAAGAAAGAAGAGATCCCGTAGTCTCCTGAAAGATAATTTAGATTGCCCTTCGCCTGGCGCTATCGCTGGTACATCCCTAACAACTTTGGAAAAACGTTCAAAATATTTCGAGGTGGAGTGGGGAGAGGAGAAATACATCGTAAACAATGTGAATTTCTTCCCTCTTTGTTAGACTTTTAGATACCTCTTGGTTCCGCAGAAGAATTCTAGTTGGTCGATAATTGTAAAGAAAAGTTATCTTTATGCTTGGTGATTATAAACGAAAAAATGATGATATTGTCAAACCATTTTTTATCGTCAAAAGTCCAAATAGCGGCCCGCGTCGAAGTTTCCCGAGGTATGCCCTTAGCTGATATAACAGTGAGCTGGAACAAGTATGAATGTTCCAGGTAAAAACCATAAATTCCTGCAAAATATTGCCGAGCTCACTTACAAAAAGTAAGTAAGATAAATATTTCTTGTTTAACTGATGCGCTATAAGATGACTTATTACATTATTATTTTTAAAATAGTGGCTTTTCTATATATTATAATTTAATATTCAAATTCACATACTTCTTTTTTATATAGTTATTCATCACTTCTTAGTATAACTACCTATTCTACATTAACAAAGATATGAAATTGTTAACACAATCTTTTAATCATTAAGGGGTCATTAGATAATAGATATGAATTTTTCTTTGTATGAGAATTGAATAAAAATATTTTAAACAGTTTAATAGAATATTTTCAACACAATCGTGTTTTGTTTGTTTAGCATTATACCTATAGGAATAAAAAAAGATATGGAAAAGAAAAAGATATGGAAACAATCAAATACGAATGCCGCAAAAAAATATTGGAGTCGTATGTCCCCATCGTTATAGTGTAAAATAAAAGCTAATTTATTTATTAAAATATCTATAACCTACCTAACTATTTATTAATTTAACTTAATACTATTATTTACAGTCAATTACATATGCATAAAACAACACAAACGTTCACACTTTTTTTTATTTATTTATATCTAGTGGACACCCGGAACTTCTTTGGTGTAAACTTTATGATACTTACTCTCTGACTGCTATGCGTATACATTGAGATTCTTGAAATTGTATTCCACATTTTAGATTTTAAACATAGTTTATTTCAAACAATTCAGTTCATCTACTCGGGTACTGTATCAGTTACGCTAGACTTCAACATACTTAGATCTTGCCCTGACTAACAGATGTACAACAAAAAAAGTTTTATTAAATTTACCCAGTAGATCCGAAGGTGTACGTGTAAATAAATAACATTTAAATTTAATCGTATAATCATAACCTTTATATAAATAAGTTTTTTCCTTTTGTATATATAGATAAAATTTAATTTACTTAAGAACTTCGGGACATTGGTTTGAGCTTCCACTCATCAAAGCTATCCAATATCAAGCCCGTGTGGTGTGTGTTTCCGTACATCATTGTGTATTAGAAAAAAGCAGACTATCCTGTAAACGCCAATGGTTGTTGATTCGACACAAACTCAGTGAATTATTTTCCGCTCTACTTAAAACTGCGACGTTGACTTTCACATGCCAACATATTTACACTATGTTATCTCTATTATGTGCAAGATATATCTACATGTTGATGTAAAAAATTGATAAATCGATTTAGATATCTCATAAATATACTATTGAGTCATCAAAAAAGTGCAATCTAATTAATCGATAATTATTATTTGTACTAAAACAATGTGTATGTTTAATATTGTTTGCTGATTTTTTTCGTGAAAATACTTAAAAAAAACATGTAAAAATTTGAACACAGCAGGATTTGAACCCGCGTCTTTCTGAATTCTAAGTGGTTCCTTATTAATTATTGTTAATAATATTATATGCAAATATTTTTTAATAGTTATCCTTCCGATAATATACGTCCTAGTTGGTAAAAGACTTTTTTTAATATCTTATTAATTTTCGGAATGAACGTTATATATAACTGAATCTAAGATAACACCTAGATCTCGACCAAGGTTTCTATTGCGTAGTTTGTAATCGAATAACAATACATAGTTCTGACATGACATTTATCTGGATTGAGGAAAAGATTAATGGATGCACAAAACTGTCCAAATCTAAGCAAATCATTTTGCAAATTAGTACAGTCACTATTTTGATTCACAGATCTAAGCAACTGATAATAAACTGCATGCATCAATACATTCGAATGAACATTATTACTGAAATTATTCACATATAAAGTAAATAAAATGGGACCCAAGTGCAAACCTTGTAGAACTCCAAAGGTTATATATTTGTACAGAGAGCAATAATCCTTTAAGACAATGGCCTGGGATAAATTATCCACGTAAAATTTTATTGATCTGAACAGGTCGCCATCTATACCTATCTGCCAAAGCTTTAACAAAAGAGTTTGGTGATAAATTTCATTTAAAGCCTTAGAAAAGTCGGTGGACGCCGTGTGTCCACCTGAAATTTACTATTTATATTGAGTTCAACATAAACTCTATAAAACTAAGTAAATTTGACTCAACACTTCTACCATTTACAAATCCATAGTGTGATTCTACTATGTGTCGACGATCAACTGTTGATAATTCAATTGTGGCAATTTTTTATAAAATGTTTCCATACTCAAGAGATCGGTCGACATTTCTCCACATTTTGAAAAATACTATCTTTTGAAACAGGAGTAGTCTAAACACTTGGTGGTTCAAAAACTGAATAAAAGTGTTCGTTGAAAAAATTACAAATTAAGTCATTGTCAGAATAATAATAATAATCCTTTTATAACACGTTGTTAGCGGCACACCATTGTTTGAGAGTATAGAATTGAAATAGGTCCGAAAAAGTTTTGAATTATAGTATAATTTTGTTTTGAATAAGAATAAGTAATGAAATTATTATAAGACTCAACTCAATTGTTTTTGTTTTGCCCGCGTTCTTAAAATAATGTAACTCTCGTAGCTTAAACGGTTATCATATAGTTTCCATAAGTTATGGTAACGACATTTTTACACATAGGATTGCTATGCACAGACGTGGATGTACAAAGAGGACTTTTAAAAATAAATTGACACATGAGATCGTTCAATCCTCGACATATAAATTAAAGAAAGCGTTTACCCAATCAATTCTCACAAGTTCGCTGGCTATTTTTAAACAATCCATGCACCAAAGTTATACACCTGCTTAAGTGTAATTTCAAGTGGCCGTGAAAATATCAATGTTGGATGGAAAGTCCCTATGATAAGAATCTTCTATGCCTAGTGTATTATTACCTTTTAGAAAGTATTGGTATTGATGGAAATTTGTTAGTGCTAGAAAGACATTCAATATTTGCGCCACTTGGTTACAAATAAAGATAACAGTTGCTGTTTATAGTCCACTGAGCGTTAGTAATATTCAAATCGCCCAAAAATAAGAAGTTCCATTGGCTTATCATAAATTAATTCCGCCGCAATATTGAAAAATGATGATAACAAATAGATAATGCAGTCAATGCGACATGTAGACGCATTCTACACTTAAAAAGTTTTGAACCTGTATATTTTTACTAGAATTCGAAGGAATAGAAAAAAAAACTATAATAAGCATTTGACGGCTGAAGGTGATAGACACAGTCCGTTGTGGCACGTTGGGTAAAAAAGATATACGACGCAAAAGTGAATGGTAAGACACCTCGGTTGACTTTCGAAAACACAGTATCGAAAATATTGGAGGAAAGTCACGTAAAAAGCGTGAGGACTCCCCGGAGAGCATGTATGAAAAGGTTATCAGTGGACGAGACGAAAGAGGTATGCAGGGACCGCAGCGTTTGGTGCTCCATTCTCTCTGACTACCCCGTTAGGGATAGAGCGTGAAGATGTGTGTGTGTGTGTGTTGTGAGAAATCAACGCCACGCTTGCCCATTTGCCAGATCGAAAATAATAGAAATGTAGCCTCTACCCCACTACGATCCTCTTTTTACCATCTAATTTTCTTGTACATTGAGGCGGTAGAAATACCATGATTTTTTTTATATTTTGCAAAGTATATATAATATTCAATATAAAATTTACATGTACACATACATATTATTGTATGTGTTATACATTTTTTTCTTTTTTTTTTTTAGCTTCACGCTTTATCCCGCACATGGCAGGGTAAGCAGAGGGAACTGCAGGAACCATAAGAACCTAGTGTTGAGACACTCAGTTTCTTAGTCCCTGCTTACTCCGTGTTGTGTTATATTTATTTTATTCATTTAATTTTAGTAAGTATTAGCTGAATTGATGAATGAAAGATTAAAAATCAAAGAAAAATCTGATATTTATGAATTAAATTTATTATATAACTTATAAGATGATTATCGTCCATAGATTTCAATGATATAATCAAAACCGTAGCCTCTAGCGGATTGTAGTCTAACAGTCACGTTGTTACGTCCTAGTCCACCGGCTATGATGAAGGCATTCGCGTACTGGGTCCGTCCGTTCTCATTGGCGCGCACCGCCGTTATGTTGGTGCGAGAATTACCACGAAATACGTAGTCCTGGTATTGTATGGCGTTTGGTCTGGCACGTTGGCTTATCTGCCTTCTGTTATATGAAAATTGTTTTGTGATTAATAATTATTTTTTAAAGTAATTAATACTATAATTTAAGTGTTTAGATAATGAGTATAGTTTACATTATTACTAATTTTATTTGATATTCAATTTTTGGTATATATTTGTATTGGGTCTGAAGAAGGAGAAGAACGTGTGGTTCCTGTAAGCACTTATTGCTAGGCTGTCTGACTTCCTCAATTAATGTAGGAAATTAGTCAAAATTTCTGACTAAGCCAGCTAACCATATAATTAAAAACTCAATACGCTGAACATATACCTTTGTATTTAATTATTTGTAAAAATAATCAGAAATCTAGCACGCACACAGCATTAAAATTATTTTTTCTATGATAATAATACAAATAAAAAAGCTTTTACCTTTGTAACAACATATCACCCGGCCGTACGTATCCAACGTTCAAGTTGGCCCTGCTACCATTTTGTACAGAAGCAGAATTGCATATGGCTGCAAGCACGGCTAGCGTAAGAAAAGACAGCAAAAATTTCATCTGAAAATAATACATATTATTAACAGTTGAATATTAATAAGAAATACAACAGTGTCAATGTTTTCCGCTCTCTACTTTCCACTTTGAAAAAGTGAAAAGTAGAGATTTGAGGCACTATCAATTAATTAATTATTTTTACAATAAGAGACGAAGAAGACAGGAATGATATTTGCAATCAACCACAATTTTACCTTGTATGTGTGTCTGTTTCAACAATAGTAAACACGTCGTAACGAATATCAATACTGATTAATTGTGAACTTAGTGTGAAATGTTAGTGTTTATATATAAATCTGTCACCGACGTTCTCTTATCAGATACTGAGTCGATTAACGTTTTCTTTATGAGTCACAGTTGCAATGACAACCAAGAAACTGATTGTAATTAGATTTGTACGTGTAATGATATTTTTTTTAAATTAACACTATATCCCGAACGTAGCTGATAAGGCAGTAGAAGACGTAGACAGAAAGTGTCAAAACACTCTACTTCTCGCTTACTGCTTTCCAAGCATGTAAGAGTACAAAAGGTCCTCTAATAACCTATTTAAAGTATAAAAGTGATTTTTGTACAATTTTCTAATAAACAATGTACATTGAATTTACTAAGGAATTATATAGCTTTATATTTAATTGTTGCGTAAGAGATGTAGAAAGAAGAAGTAAAACAGCGAGATCTCTCTGTAATTTGGAAAGAAAATCACTGTACAGAACTATCAACTCTTTTTCAGAACGAAGTTAGTAAGCATTAGTTCTACTTCGATGGCGTTTTCACTACCTCGTACGTCACGTGCTGAATTTTGTTACATATAATGGAGCTCGAACTTAAGAGACATGCTTTGATGTTCACTTCATAAATATATGATAAAGATGCTCGCATTGCTGCAAGATTAAAGTGCTCATTTTGCTGCAAAATTAAGATGCACGTTTTGCTGCATGACGCTTATTTTAAAACCACACTTGGTTTACAAGTCCCAGCCACTACTCGGCGATGGTCCTAGTGAATTATTAGATTTCTCTTAATACACAGTATTCTTAATTCCCCACTGTTACATTTATAAATATTAATTAGCACTCATTACGAAAGACAGAAGATTCTACTTATCTTTCTATAATACTTTACCTACATATGAAATCATTTAAGAGGTTATTTGTCAATACGAATTATCAGATAAATACAGTTTACATGTTAAATTTAGTATCAAAGAAATTAAATAAGTGACTCATTCCTAGTTGACGTAGCAATATATATAAATTTAAAATCGACATCTACACAAATATAGATTTATGGACAGCGGAAAATAACCACGGTTGCAGAAAATATCTTTAGTACCGTTGCCCTTCTCCTCAATAGGAGGTCGAGAGAGACAACCTTCAAACCATCGTGGTAGTGGCATGTAGGCCCGGACTGTACATGAGTGATTTATTGCAATTCCGTAGAGTCATATTTTCCACGTTTTCATATTATTATATTAAAATTAAATTTCAGCACTTCTACTTTCTATATATATAATCTAAAGATATGTAGTGGGTGGCTGACAGAATGACTTACAATTGGGTTGAAGGGTCCTCGGGAAGGTAAAATGTAAGAGTTTGGGTTTGAGATACGTTTGATTTACGTTCATATTATACAATAATAACGTATTATACACATAAATATATATGTTTCTAACAATACGAATGGAAAATCCGAAGCAAAAAAAAATTATTACAAATCAGTAGGTTCTAATATAAATACATTAACTAAAGTATTAGGTTAGCATAAAAATAAAGATAATCTACAACATTTATATATACAGATAACTTTGTAATACATGATTCAATATTGTATATATTAACAGTTACCATTGACGAAATGTATTTTCATCTTCATTACGGATTATCCACAGCATCTCAAAAAAAGCAACATGTGATTTATGCTATGCTAAATAACACTTGTTTAAAAATTTTAATATATATTTTTAGCGCCTCATGTGAAAATGAAATGAAAGACATATAAATATAGGAAGAGGTTAACGCAGTACATTAAAAAGTCTTTGGTTACGATTGTATTAAGATACAAGCTGTAAACTCGTAGGTGCTACGACTCGTAGACTATGGTGTCGTAGACTGTGGCTAAGCCAAGACGCAATTTACAATCACTTACGCTTTTAATATGCATGGAGGTAACGATATAAATAAAAAATCGTAACGTCGACAAAACGTCAACGAGGAGGTCGAGTAGAAAATGAAATCTAATCGTATCTACAGTGTTATTCTCTAAATGACAGCCATGTTGCTCATTTTGATAATCGCATGTGACTGACAACGCCAATATTTAACGCTCACCTATCGAAGTATGAAACCCTGTAGAAAACACTAAAAAAATATGGAAATGGAATTTTCACTCCAATAATTACTAATTTAAAAAACACTAATTTATGAGAAATTTAGCAATTTATTAACTAAACTACAGTTATTTTTTAATATCATTATTATTTTAAAACATTATTATTATTTTATAATAGATTCATTTATAATATTATATTATTACGACAAAGGAGGCATTCGCAAAATCATTTCGAATTTGGTTAGGTAGTGGGAGGAGATCGGACAGTGAAGGTGACCGTTAACGCATTTTAAAGGGGCCATTAAACCTACGCTTGGATCCCAAGCGATGATCGGAGCTCCTCTGCCTATAACGCAATGGGCACCTGCAAGGTGAATCCATGGAATGCAAAGCAGTTTTTCAACACTAATATATTTTGATCATATTTAATTTTATCTACGTTTTTTAAAAATGTGATTTCAATTTCTGTCTGATTGTTTTTTAAGTTTTTTTTAATCTCGTAAACAAATTAGTAAACATTTATTTTTTACACTTGCAACAATAAAATAAGTGACATTATGTTCTTCTCTTGACGTTTTTAATAACTCAAATAACTAATAAAATTATTAGTGTCTTCTATTGGTAATGTAGACTAAGCGTCGGATGCTGATTTGGGTTGTTGGCTACCAATTTAGCATTTTCTGTGATCGTGAATGTATGTATGAAAAACGTTTCAGCTTTAGAAACGGTTTTCATAGTACCTATAGAATAGAAATGAAGCGTTTTGTTTTTGGCTAAGGCCTCAGGAGTTAATACAATGATTCTAGCACTGTGGTCGTTTTTTTAATTATTAAATTGGATTCTATAAATATTTTACAAGCTTGTTTACCATTTGACTAAAGTTAGGTTTCCAGTAAATTAAACACAAGAAAATATCGCCTCAAACTATCGTTCCCATCAAGCCATTTTAGTAAGGTCGTAAAATGTTGACTAATTATATAAGTTGTCATCTTGTCGTCGTTCATTTCACTTGTAATATAGCAAAGACAAATTTAATGAAGTCTTATAAATTTTTTTATTAAAAAAAATAAAACAATTATTGTTTGTGTTATATTTATTTGATTGAATTATTAAGTAAGTATCCGTTAAATTGATTAATAAAATGGTTTTTTAAAGTAATAGGATTATTATCGCCCATAGATTTCGATGATATAATCAAAGCCATAGCCTCTAGCGGACTGCAGTCTGACAGTCACGTTGTTAGGTCCTATTCCACCGGCTACGATGAAGACATTCGCGTACTGGGTCCGCCCGTTCTCAGTTGCGCCCACCGCCGTTATGTTAGTGCAAGAATTACCACGATATACGTAGTCTTCTTGGTTTTGTATGGCATTTGGTATGGCATGTTGGGTTATCTGCCTTCTGTGATATGAAAATGAATTTCTGATTAGTAATTATTTTATAAAGAACTTTAAAAATGGCAGAAACAAATAAAAATTGATTTATTATGCAGATTACTCATTTTATTTGATGTTCAATTTTTAGTATAATGTTATCGTTTTGGGTCTCAAGAATTAGAAGAACGTGCGGGTCTCACAAGCACTTATTGCATACACTCTATGTCTGACTTGCACACTTTTTTCTTTAACTACGGTACATAGAAATAAAAAGAACTTTTACTTTTGTAACAACATATCACCCGACCGTACAGATCCAACGTTCAAGTTGGCCCTGCTGCCATTTTGTGCAGAAGCAGAATTGCATAACGCTGCAAGCACGGCTATTGTAAGAAATGACAGCCAAAATTTCATATGCAAAAAGAAACTGCATCAATGTTTTTCGTTCTCTTCTTTCTACTTTTTCAATTTGAGATACTAAGCAATTGAATAATTTAAGCAATCGATCTTACCCATGATCTTACCTTGTATGTGTGTCTGTTTCGACAATAGTAAAAACGTCGAAACGACTATCAATACAGATTAATCATGATCTGAGTGTGAGATGTTAGTGTTTATATATAAATCTGTTACTGACGTTTTCTTATCAGGTACTGTAACCTTTTTTATTTATGAGTCACGGTTGTAATGACAACCAAGAAAGTTATAGTAATTATTATATAAAAATAAATTTTCAGCACTCTTGTTTTCTTCATATATAAATCTAAAGATACTTCTGACTGATACACTAGAGCTGTATCATACCTAGATAGTGTTCAATTAATAATATGATAATATTTTATCGCTGATGAGCTGCTTTGCAATTAGTTGTCAAAGATAAAGAATTTCGTTTGAAATAGATATAGATTGCGCTATTTTAATTACTTGGAATTGATATTGTTTATTCATTAAAAATGTCTTCCTTCCGGAAAGTCTAAGTTAAATATCATTTGTTAAAAATTTTGATGCTTAGTGAAGGGTAATTGAAAGAAATTAAAATGGTAGCGGATGGTAACGAATTTCATTAAAGAAAGTCTTCGGTTATTACAATACAAGCTGCAAACTCAGAGGTGCTACGGTTCGTAGATCTGTAATAATATCTGCATCTTTGAAACTTGAGCATCAAGGAAAAAGACTCTTTCATCTTTCTTCTTTTAATTTTTTTAATAAATATAGGAAAAATAAAGAATCACTTCAATTTTGAAAAATTTAAGTTATTCTTTTTGTTCTACAATATAAAATGTCTTTCTTAATTAAGAATCTTCTAAAGCTAATTTTATCCTAACAAAAATCACTACAACGATCCTAACCGTATCGTCACCTTTTTAAATGATAAAAGAGGTTGCTATTTAATTTTGCAAGCTTACTTACTATTTAGCTAAAGTTAGCTTCGTAAACTTTTTAACTAAAGCTAGTTCCTACCAAAGCATCTCTACTAATTTGCACGCTCACGTCGTAAAATGTAGACTAACATAAGGAAATGTTATTTAATTATTACTTATAATGTTTAATTATCATATAATTATTTAATTATTTCTTATAAACGTCTGCCTATGCTATATTTCAATGGTCTATAAACCAGTTTTCTTTTCTGAAACTGTCACAATGCGCAATTTGTTAGTAAGTTAGGTTTCTTTAAAATTTGATATGATATTATTCTTAAAGAAGAAAATACATTGGATCATATCCATATTGCATACCTACCAATTTGTCTAATAAATCACTGGAAACGTTTTCATTTGAAGTTAAATGGATTTGGTCCCTCCACTATAATTAGGTAGGTAACGTTACTGGACCAATAACGTTTGCATTTAAATGCACTATTCCATAGTTCAGCTAACAGGAATTCTGCTAAGATCTATCCCACTTGGCCATCCTTGTTTCCGTTGAAGTTGTGAAGGGCACAAGTCTAATGCTTGCTGCGTTGAGATTCGCTGCTTGGTATGAAGAAATGCAAAGAGATCATCAGAACATTTCATTTCAAGGGGTCAGAGACTCTTAGAGGTAGAGCTTTCTTTAGAGTACAGGTCGTCGAGAGAAATAGCCTTCGTTAATATCCACTACTCCTTAGCATTTACTACTGGGGTCGATTCCCAAGTAGATTGTTGCCTTTGGCATTGTCTGTGAGCCTTGTTTAATCGATTATGATCGGATCGGATATGACTCACCGGGTTCAAGAGATGACGGAGTCTCTGACCATAGCACCATACAAAACGCTATCTAAATCACCCGCTTTAGATAGCGCTTTATCTGGCGCTATCACTGGTTCTCTCATAACAACCTTAGGAAAACGCTTTAAATGTGGTGGTGATATAAAAAATAACATAGTTACAATTTACAATATTTACTGCAATGTTAGTAAATGTAGCATAACGAATGCACTTATTTAATTAACAAACAAATTTGTTCTATAAATATAATTTCTTTGGAATATTATTAATTAATTCTAGTGAAAGCCCGGTGATAAAGTGGCTCATTCACTCTTACCGGCCTGAACTCGAAACAGAGATTGAGCTGGAAAGTATTAGAAGTGGATGTATACTTGTTTAAAAACGTCATTCTAGACACCCACGGAAAATTGTTGCTTCTTATATTTATACTTACTTAAATAAGAATATTTCTTATTTAATGTAAGCGTGTTCACTTTATCCCGCTCATATCAGGGTAGGCAAAGGGAATCGCAGGAACCGGGAAACCCAGTGTTAAGACCGTTCCCCGCTTTCCGCCTACTTTTGAGACATTGCGTGTTGAGGTGCCCGAACTTAACACCGCGCTTGCTTATTTGCCACAGCGAAAAGACAGGAAAACTGAAAATGAAATAGTCACTGCGTCACTACGATTCTCTTCTTGCCAGAATTCAACATGAAATTTACACGTGTCTTATTATCATAGCAACGTGTAAATCTTTGTTTAAATATATATACATATATGTCTGTTATATAACATATATTAATGTATGTTTTATATTTATTTTATTACTTTCTATTTAGTAAGAATTAGTTGAAGTAATAAATGAAATGTTTAGAAATAAAAAGAAAAATCGAAAAAGATATTTAAGATTTTTATTGGTTCAGTAACAATTTCTGACGTTCCACCAATCTTACCATGTAAGGTCGCCAAGGCAATCAAAAGTCAAAAGACAGAAATCGTAAAAAAGAGTTAGGTTCCAGAAAGTTGGACCAAATCCCACATTATTCTAATTCATAAAAAAGCCAACAAAAAGAACATCGAGAACTACAGGCCAATAAGCTTGATGTCAAATATTTACAAAGATATATCTAGAAAGAATCAGCCGAACTTTAGACGAACAACAACCAGTAGAGCAGGCTGGATTTTCGTCCATAGATTTATCGTAACCTCTAGCGGACTGCAATCTGACAATCACGTTGTTACATCCTAATCCGGCTACGATGAAGGCATTCACGTTCTGGGTCCTCCCGTTCTCAGTTGCGTGCACCGCCGTTATGTTGGTGCGACAATTACCACGAAATACGTAGTCCTGGCGTTTGGTCTGGCACGTTGGGTTACCTGCCTTTTGTTAAATGAAAATTGTTTCATAATTAATAATTATTTTATAAAGTAATTACAAATTTACACCTTGTGTTATAATGAGGTTTAAATATTTTTCCATCTTTACTACAAATAAAAACTTTAAAAAGTTATTTATTGTTTAAGTAATCGGTACAGTTTATATTCTTACTCATTTTATTTCAAATTTGATTTATAATATAATATTTCGTTTTGGCTCTCAAGAAGAAGTAGAACGAGCGGCTACTATATGTACTTAATGATTCGACTTCCTAAATTAATGCAAGAAATTAGTAAAATAAAATTAAGCTAATTTTCGCCTAACCATATAATTCGAAACAAGTACACTGCACAGTAATCTTTGTGCTTAGGTGTTTAAAACATCAAAACAATTGTTTTTTTAACGGTAATGGATATAAATAAAAAGAAATTTCACCTATGTAACAACACCGGAACCATAGGAACCGTGGGAACCGTGGGAACCTAGTGTTAAGACACTCCGATCTCCGCTCTTTTCGACGCATTGCATGTTGAGTGGCGAAACTTAAAGCCGCCCTTTGCGTAGTTGCTAGAGCGAAAAAAAGGGAAATTAAAGTTTTTAAAGTTTCAAATTAAAGTTTCAGTAGGGCAATGATTATGAGAAACAATTTTGTTTATAATTTGGAGATATAGGTAGATCCCAGCGTACAATAACACTTTACACGGAATATCTATTACAAATACTGTAAAATCTCAATTATATTTTTTCCCAGATTATCACTATAAATTTTAATATTTTAAATAAAACAATTTAAACGGGTTTATCGCGTATATTGACATTTTTTATGAAATCCAACGTTTCGAACACTTTGCAGTAGTCCGTGGTCACGGGTAGACGAATGCCAATTCGTCATTTGTTATAATTATTATATCAAACTACCGCCAACGGTTCCTGAGTTGCCTCGCGTACTGCCCTGGATTCCTGCAGAATGATCTGACTGTATCCTGCCCTCTGGTGTAGTGTTTGGAATTTTAAAATTTTTATAAGTGGATCCCAAGTGGTAGAAAGCTTCCAACCGTCTTCTCTATTGAAATTATGATATTTTTGTATTTCAATAGCCTCGCGGATCATTCTAGGAATATATATCTTATGTCTTTTATAGTGGGTATGTGGGTCTTTCTAATCCCTAAGAAATTGTCCTGAATTTTCTTCACCTGAAATCGATAAATAATTTTTGGTATCTGCCGTGTCAGGCTAGATGTGGGCACTTGACACTCGCAGACGTAAATTGTTGTGAGTGAATCAAAGCGCACCGAATTTTGATGACATAACTTAACCAGCGCATCCATAGCAGATACGTGCTCTTAACACATTAATATTTGCCAAAAATTGTTTTAACTTGTGTTGCAAAATACGCCGATGATAAATAATAAAAGCAAAAAAATACGGTTAAATTCACTCTTTAATTATGTACTTCATCAGTCGAGAATAATTACAATTACGTTTATCCAAAAACATAACGTAACACAACCTTCCTACGTTTTCCACTCCCGTTCGTGCCGCTGGTCGAAAAAATGAATGTTGCCAGCGTTAATAATTGTATACTTCTTTTTAAATATTCAAAATAATTTTACAAAAAATAATATATTTAAAATAGTAATTATATCTAGGTTATACCTAGAACTAAGGCTATGGCTGATAAGCGAATTACACAAGTTTATTCATTTTATTTGTACTCCACAATGCTTTTAGTTGTTGCGTATTCGCTTAGACCGTAAGTTTTTTAAAAAATCATGTGGACTGTAATATTAAAAGTAGAAAAAAATAATGTTCTAAAACTAGTAAACTAGATGATATGCGCTGGTGCAGTATAGACCTGTAAGATGCACCTTGTGTTGTCAACGTCTTTACGTCTCACTCACATTAAAGGGGCGGGGCTCAAACCGGTATACTTGCGCGTAAGCCACACCACTGTTCTACTGTCCTGAAACATGCACCGATCGTATGAGTAATATTTTAAATTATTTCGATTTAAAATACTAAAGAGGCGACTCAAACACATATGAATATAGGATAAATATATTTTTTTTAGCTTCACGCTTTATCCCGCACATGGCAGGGTAGGCAGTGAGAACTGCAGGGACTGTGGGAACCTAGTGTTAAGACACTCCGTTGCTTAGTCCCTGCTTTCTCCGTCCCCGCTAATAATATAAATTAAAAATGTATAAATTTAATTTAAATTTAAATTTTAAAAATAGATATTTTATATTCATGCCAATTGACTAATAAGCTTATTTTTTGGTCAGTTACAAATGTAGTAATATTTTTTCCAGTGTAAAACCAAATCAAATGTTATAAAAATAAATATATAATAAGATTTAGTCGAGTTATAGAAATAAAATTCATTTCAAAGATCAACCATCAAAGGCAACTGTGAAGTATGTGCTAAGTCTCTGTAAGAATTGTTTACGAGGTCTTTGGTCGTAAATTGGTAATAGTTGCTGGGAGAGCCTCCATTATATTTGGCAACGGCCCAGATTCCCTCCAAGAAATTCCGTAGAAGGTACCTATGTGGAGAATGTCGGTAACAAAGACTGAATTAAATATACCGAGTTTTTATAAGGCTAAAGAGAGTTACATTATGTTTTCACTTGCTCTTAGGTTTTTACTTGTAATTTGCCTGTCCATATACTACTATGTAAAGAAAAAGCTTTGCCCCTTTTAAGAGGCATTGTATGAACAAGGAAGTAACAACTTTGATATAAGTAAACGTTTTATAGTAAATAAGACTGTGGTCCAGTTTCATGACTTGTTGATAAAGTCTCAGATAAAAAAATATGTTTCTTGTGCCGAAAGAAGACCTGACTAAACTATCTGGCCTTTTCGGGTATATAACAGCCACTAGGTGCCAAGGTGCTATGGAAAGTGGAAATTAGGCGCACTGACATCATCTTGAAGGTTTACCATCCAAATCAGATGTGCCTCCGTCCAAAATCGCTGTCGATGATGGAGTTTGTCGATGAATTGGGTTTTCGTCCTGTGACGATTCAATGTGCAACTTCTTAAGAAACTATTGCAAGACAATCAGGAATGCATCCTAACAGCGTCTATCTTACATTTTTTAATAACAATAAGTGTTACTAAATGATAAGAATCAATTAGACAAAATCTAAGATTTTTGCGTAAAAATTAATTATATGAATAGAACACTCATTTTTTTTACTATTACAGTATATCTAATTAACAATTTATAAAATTATTATAAAGATAAATATAATATTATGATCTCATCATTGTTAATTGCATAAATAGTTGAAAATGATGATAAGATAACAATTACAATCAAAAGTTGAAATAATTTTATTGTAACCCAGAAATATCAAATATTGATATAAATTATCGGGTATAATTTTATTAAAACTTGCGCATTAGAACAAATCAGCATTATCTTATTAAATAATATATTAATTTCAAAGAATATTTGTAGATATTCAAGAACCTGGCATCAAAATCCTATTTGATGACAAGACTATGCCATTTTATAGCACATCTACTCAAATGTAAGCCAAATATGTATATAATAAAGAATCCGATCTAGATCCATTTACATTGTTCCATTTACAGGAAACAATCTCTAAAGAGAGCCAAAACGCATGGGTGATGCAACTTTGCCTTTGTCAACACGTGATAGTTTTGGATCTGGTCCAATGTAGCAATTTACATGTAATTTATATAGCCATTTGAGGCACTTCAATGATAAATCGTTTTTAATCCTGATTGATAACTACACGGCGGGACTATTTGCAAATGATATAACATGCAAATAAAACCTATAGAGAAAAGTATGTATGTTTAAAATTAAATACTTGAAAAAATTAAAAATCGAATACATACTGGTTTGCTGTTATTCTCAATAAAAAATGTTAGGTTAGATCAAAAATCTTAAATAACATTTACCCTTGCTAGCCATAACTTAGATGAATTGGTAAATTTTGATATTAGTCTTTAAATCTATGTTATTTAAACTAAGGGATTAAAAATAATATTATCCTTTATGTTTACAATAATTTATTAACGGGCAATGGAGTTAAGTAGCAGGTGGCATATTTAAAAATAAAATCTTGACAATAGTTTGTTTCAAAGTTAAAATCAAAAAGTGTTTCGATGTTTTTATCTAAATTGAATCATGTTGTATTAAATAGAAAATCTTTTTAGAAAAATCCACGGACTCCGTATATTTCCACAGTGTAGTCAAATCCGCGGCCTGCGACAGATTCGAACGATACTGTGACATTATTGTATCCGACACCACCCTTGGTGATTGCTGAAGACGCATAGTTGCTTACATTCTCGAAGGTTCTTAGTTCTTACACGCACGATATATATGTATTTCCGTTTCCGTAATATGAAGTGTATCCCTATTGTTGCACAGAAGATCCTGGTCTAGAAGTTGCAGCGACGCCGTGCCTAGAATAATAAATAAATGTTAAAAATTAAGTGAGATTTAAGGCTACTGTAGTAGTATCCAAGTGCAAGGTTCATGATTGGTGGATGGTGGAATTTACGTTTGGTGGAATTTGGACATTTTATTGGTCTGGCTGACAAATTTTACGTCGAATTTCTTAGGGTTTGTCGGTAACTAAATGGTCAGAGTTTTTGTTATTTGAATTTTTACACATTACAAACATAACCCGGTTGCGGGAAACCCATATTAGTCTTAAGTTCATCCTGCCACTAATATTGAAGCTATTGATAATCCGCCTCTTATAATTTTATTAACCATGTAAGGTTTCAACGAAATTCGTTCAGTAGTTTTTTGTATGAAACCAGAATGATCGTCTCTCGTTAAAAACATTTGCATTCATATAATTATGTAATTGGAAGTAGGATTATAGGATTACCTTTCTAACAGTACGTCGCCTGGTCGGATTGAACCAGCTACGAAGTTGCTTTGACCAGCAACATGCAAATTTGCAGAGGTCAGAGTGAGGCATAGTGGGATATTTATTCATTATTACTATGATATAACTTCCATTAACAACGATAATTAACAGCAAAATTGTAATTAACGAATTTTTATGCTTCGTGCTGAATAAAATAGACCTTATTGCTGAGGTCAGTATAGTGCAAATTTGTGTGACAAATTTCTCAGAAAGTGAGATAGAAGATGGCAAAGTGATTGCCTGTGAGCATATAAAAAGTGCAAATCGCTTGATAATTAGAAAAGGCAAAGATAAATCTAAGAAGAATGTAAAAGACATGATTAAGTTGTTGAAAGAAACGGAGCCCTCTGAACACTCTGTTTTCGTCGCTAAGAATTTAAACCGATTACCACCTATTTCGTTCGACCATGGAGATGTCACAAGTTTGCTAAAGGATATGGCAAATCTTAAGCTGGAGATGCAAATAATAAAGGACACGTTTAATAAATATCAAAATTTTAAAAATACAGTTATTATTCCATTCCTAAGACGCCTTCCTAAGTACAGTTACATTGTAAAACATTACAGCTGATTACACCGACATATCGCGATATAGTTATGCCCGTTCAAAATAACCGTAAGTCGTCGTTTGAATCTCGAAAATTAATGTAACGAAAGCTAAACTGGAGCATGCAATGTGTAAGCGCACATAAAATGTGGATGATGGTTTTACTGTAGTGATCCGTAAAAAATATAAGTATAGAAATGTGCGTGGGGCCTCACAAAGTACTTCTAAACTAGAGGTTGAAGATTCCACCGCTTCGATGTATTTGTCAAGAACGAAAACACATGTATCGGAGTCTGGTATCGGCAACTATATTCGTGATATGGGCCAGTCAGTGATTTCTATTGAGCGTTTGAAGCAAAATAATGAAATGTCATTTAATTCTTTTAGAATTGTTGTTAAGAGTAACTCACTGAATATATTTCTTGACAAGAATTTCTGGCCTGCAGGGCTAGTATTTCGTAGATATAAGGAACGTTACCAAAAAAACGTTGCTAATAAAATTTTGAAATAATGGATACTGCAAGGCTACTATCAATATCGCATCTTTTAACTGTCGTTCTATTAAACGATCTATAGAACAAGTTTGCTCTATTTGGAAAATTGCGGACATAGTTGTGCTTCAGGAGACATGGTTACTACCACACGATTTAGACTATATACACCAAGTCGATGAAAATTTTGGAGCTTTCGCAAAATCTTCGGTTGATGCGTCTGCTGGGATTATGCGCGGACGTCCTTTCGAAATTCTATAATAGATTGCTGAAAATGATAAATGACAGATTAGCTGCGGTTCTCCTAAATCTTGATACCAACCGACAATTGTTAATAATAAATGTTTACATATCCACGGATTCTGAAGAAATTTTTTGCGAATTTACTACTATTCTTGCAAATATAAAGGCTATATTAATGACAGTGAAATTGAAAATGTGTTTGTGTTCGGTGATTTCAACTCGCGTTATGAGTCTCGTTTTGGTGAGGAACTTATGTCGTTTTGTGCAGAGCATTCTTTAATCTGTGTGGATTACGACGAGTTGGGTAAGTGCTCAGGCTCTTACACCTATGTGAGTTACGCTAGTGGTGTAACTAGATGGTTAGATCACTGTGGCAGCACATAACACAGTTAAATCGGTAACCGTTAACTATGACGTAGGATGGTCAGATCAGTGTCCTCTTCTTATTGCTTGTGATCTCAACTCGTAAGTAAAATTAGTATATAGGTATTATATAGGGTCAACGAAATCAAAGCCAAATAAAGTTATATAATAATTATTGTAATAATCATCTTAAAAGCGTTGTTAATTTTTCTAGTAAGTGTATTCATTGTGATAATTTTAATTGTACTGCATCAGAATTAAGTTTTGTTTCTCCTCGTTGTAATAGTAATCAAAAAACAAAACAGGTGGTAGGATGAAACTACCACGTTAGAGACTCTTATGAAGCGGCTAGAATTAATTATTTGGGTTGGTAGTTAGCAGGTAAGCCTACTAGTGGTTTACTGTATACAAATATGATAAATAGTCGGAAAACCCTTATAAATAAATTAAAATGGTGTCAAAATAACAGTGAGCAAATTAAAATGGATATTTTGGTTACCCACAAAAAAATAAAAAATTTAAAATGTTTTAGCAGCCCACTAAAATTTGTAAAGTAAGTGCACAGCTTCCTCAGCATGTAGAAGGTTCACATGATACAACCGATATAGCGAATATGTTTGCAAATGTTTTCAATACTAAGCCTTTACACATAGAAAACAATAAATACAAAAATAACATTTTATCAGATAACGAGAAGTTTATTGAATTTACACCTATAGACATACTAAAGGTGCATGAAGCGCGATAAGTCCCCAGGATGTGACAGGCTTAGTTTTGAACATATTCAAAATGAATCCGGTGAATAAGTAAATATATTATGTAACTTATTTAATTTATGTCCAAATTTTAAGTACTTACCTAAAGACTTAATGAAGACTATTGTAGTTCCGATTCCAAAAAATAAAACCGACGACTTAACTAAATTATGTAATTATAGGCATAGGCCTATCATAAATTATGTAATTATAGGCATAGGCCTTCACTTGGTACTATAATAGGGAAAACTATTACATCCTTATCTGAATCAGAATGTAACTATAAATGACGCACAGGTTGGCTTTCGTACTGGTGTTTCAACAGACACGACCATTTTTAGTCTAAAAAATATTGTAAAGTACTACTCACGCAGAGAAACTAATGTATACGCATGTTTTTTAGATCTTAGTCGAGCGTTCGATTTAGTTAATTATAATATTCTGTGGTCAAAATTATGCAAGCATAATGTTCCTAAGAAAATTATAAATATTATGAAGTATTGGTACCAGTGTCTAACTGGCTAATAACGACTGAATATATGTGGGATAAATACACGTTCTAATGCCCCCTGCGTTGTCTTATCAGATAGGATAACTATTTAATATTAAAAATTACTCATTTTTATTTTAGGATTATATCAAACCTTAGATCATTTGTTATTTCAAACTATTTAGATCTACAGTCCCTTGCATACTAGACAGACCTCAGAAACAATTTTAACACAGTCAAATATATTGTATTTATTATAAAATTCAGCAAAAAAATAAAGTTTAAAGTAAAAATAATGGACTAAATATGACTATTACTTATTATTACTTAGTGTTCAAAGAAAAAACTTACAAGATATTTTTTTAAATTATTTGTAATTCAATCACACAAAGTGTAAACCTCATTGATTTTGTCTAGTTTTACCTCAAAGTAAAAACTACCTTGAGGAATGTACCTACAACCAAGAAATTGGTAAAGAATCCCCGTTGACGTATGGTGTAATTACATATCTTCAATAGTCTCATATTTGTCTCTCCTTTACACAATACCCACAATAATTTATACATTTCCTACAATAATTTACTTTAAGGTTACTTACGAACTTACTTTAACAATACAAATATTAATCTTTAAGTTATGAAAGTCATATTATAAATGCAAGGACTTATTAAATACAAGGTTAATTAAGTTATTGCGGAATCACTTCCCTTTTTTGTGATATACAACAATACGGAAAATTTTATCTTGATTAATAATAAAGGAAGCTCATTTTATTTCAACATTTTCTTATTTATATTATTTTAAAATATTTTTTTAAAGATGAAGTTAAATAGAAGTATACAGGATGTGTTTGTCATCGCGGCCTTTGTCAAAACTAAAAACCTAGAGGTAAAATATTCCGGGGTTATATACAAAAACTAGTTAATCAAGTCAATACCGATGTACAGGATTGCGTTTCACATTTTATGATATTTATAAGTGATGTGTAACGCGTGCGGTAGTCATCATTAAATATGAATGACGTGAAGATCTCGTACTAAAAAAATACTATTAAACATTCTCAATCTGTCACCTTTTATTCAAAAAAATAACCAATTGAGAAAAAGTATATCTGTTTGTATCTCTGACAAGACAGTGTACGTTTGCGTCATACTTGATATGGGGAGTTTTATTATGAAACTACAAATTAATTAATTACTTTATGTGTAAAAATCATTTTTTTCATTTTTGACAATATTATTTATTTTACAATTTTACCAGGTTTATAAAGGCTGATTAATATTATGCATCTAATTAAGGTCGTGGTTACATCCACATATATACAGTTATATGTCAATTGATTTGTCATTAAACTCGTTACACATGCCCTCCGGGTGGTTCTCATGATTTGTGATCATAATTCGATACTGTGTTTTCCAAAGTCAACCGATTTCTCTTTCCGTATACCACTTTTTTCATCATTTTATTCTTTCTTTCAACATGCCCAAAATATTTGTAAATGTTTTTTCTCATTCTCCTCGATACATATCAATCTGTGTACTTCTTCGATGCGGATTAGGACAGTGAAATTGATTTCGCATATTCTCCGAAGAGATCGCATCTTCACACCGACAGCAATACGCCTTTTCTCGTCTCAATTTAATATACATCCCTTAATATAAATTATATGTGCCTCCTATAAAAGTATCTTCTAAGGAAAATATGATCACATTTTATCAGAGATTCAACTGCGTCTAATTAAACAGTTACCAGCACTTACTAGCCAACTAACCACAGCGTAACACTTGGACGTAGACTTAGCATGTTGAATCCATCGTCATCATAATCCATGATAATACCCAAATTTCTAATGGATTTGGTAATTGATATATAAATACCTTCAAACAAAACAGCTGGTAAATGTGAAAAAATAATTTTGCTAATTGTTTTTGTTTGCCAATATTTATATATTAGAATTTATCAGAATTTACATTTAAAACATACGTATTAATCCAAACAAATATTGTTTGAAGATTCTGATTAATTCGTTCAGTAGCTTCTGAGATGGCTCAGTAGGTTAGTTTTATTACTTTTATTATGTATTTACAACTATAATTTTAACGATTTTTAATATACAAAAAATTACAACGTAAAGTTCATTGTAATTTTTTACTCAGTAAAATATCGACTCAAACTATCGTTCCCACCAAACCATACTAATTTGTGCGCTTTAATAGCGTCGTAAAATGTAGACTAATTTCATAAGTTGTCGTCGTGTCATCGTTCACTTCACTCGTAATAGCAAAGACAAATTTAATGAGGTGGTATCTACTTCATATTATTAAAAATTAAAAAATACAAAGTAATATTTGTATTCGTATTTTTGTTTACGTTTTATTTCATACAGACTAGAGTTGGCAGAGATACCTTAATCATTTTATCCTTTTACATCAGGTTTCGTCTTCTCCAAATTGAAATTATGTTAATATATTAACATAAAAAACTTGTCACAACGCGTAATTTGTGAGCGTGCTATGTTTCGTTGTTTCGGAATATTTCGGTGATATTATTCTTATATCATCCTTATATTCTATTTTTCTATTCAGAGGAACGAAGGAAAGGAATTTAAATTAGGAAAATCTATTGAATCATATCCATACTGTACAACCTATCAATTTGGCTAAATTGGCGGGACCTCTTAACCTTTGAACTTGAAGGATAAATGGATTTGGTCCTTTCACAATAATTACTGAGCTAGTGCTGTTTGATCAATGACATCAGCGCTTGATTCTGAAATAGTTCATCATGAATTTCATACAGCAAAATTATACTCCATGTTTATCTGTAGTATATATTTTTCTATTTAAATTTTAATGGTCTTAACAGAAAGGCATCTTTTGTTATGTTTTTTTAAAATAAATTTCACATAAGAACACATTTTACCTTTTGAAGTGGGATAAAAATGTTAATGCTAGGTTTTTAAAATAAATAAAGTAACAAAAAGTGTATAGAACAATAAAAATATAATTCAGTCATCAAATTCTCTTAAGTTCTATTAGTTCTTTGATAATTCATTTAGTTAAAGGTAAATCACATCACTGTGACGTTGTATGGAGAGCACAACAAAGAGGTTTTACGTAAAAATAAATCATACTTATATGTAAATACAAAATGTTACATAGTAATTTCAGACAAAAAGTATTGAAATACACAATATTAGTGTCGTGGCGCTGAGGAGTAACGATTACCTATAAACACGACAGTTTGTGGATACGATTCCCAGTCGGGGAAGATGGATTTTTCATTTACATAGTCTTCGCTCTGGCTACTAGGTGGCGTTCAGTTTTGCCAATCAACACACATTGTCTCAAAAATGTGGAAAGCGGAGAACAGAGCGTCTTAACACTGGGTTTCCATGGTTCCAGCGGTTCTCTCTGTCGGTTCCTGTTGTAACGGCGACGGTTATGGGTTGTGGTAGTTCCCACTCAAAAAGAATGGATTAACTTCATGCTATATTCGGGAAATCGAAAAACACATAATTTTTAATTCAAAAATATTACGACAACATCTAAAAAGATCGATATGCACAAGTATGTGTTACCTATTATTATTTTTATATACGTATTTACCAAATGCTAATCATATATGCGTCAGTTTAACACGCCGCCTCACTTGCATCTCATGACTTAAGCTTATTAACTAAATAAATAAATATTTAAACTATTTCATCTTTTAGAGCTTTAGTTATATTTAAATGAAGTACAGTATGCTTGAAAACTTTACGATGAATTGGAAATATTTTTATTATTGATTTTTAAAATATATTTTTTTAAGTCTTCACGCGTGATCTAGCACATGGCAGGGTAGGCAGGGGGAACTGCAGAAACCATAGGAACCTAGTGTTAAGACATTCCGTTGCTTAATCCCTGCTTTCTTCGTGCGAGCGAAGAAAATGGAAATATTAAAATGTATCTTTCCCGAGTGGGACGAACCCATAGCCCAAGCAGACGTAGTCCCTCTGAGTCACGACGGAAAAATTTGTATTTAAAATATTTCCACCTAACAACTTCTATTGTCTGCTGCCTACACGTGAATCGCCCGCGTGGTCAAATCATAGTAAATGTTGTATATGACACATGCCAAGTGCCCCTGTCATTCAGACCATAGTAGTGGGTTCCAGCGAAATGCATAACATGCAATGAGCTACGTCACAAAAAATGGGCGATTCTTTGAACCTTCAAAGAATTTTTAACTCGACCTTGTAATTTCTGACAGTAGCTTGTTTAATATTAATGTAGATATATATTTGTTGAACATGTGCGAAGTTATTCCAAAATTTTAAAAATAATTTGGACTCAAGCGAAATCGCTGTATTTTAAGCACAAAATTGTAAATTCTAAAAACAAATCGTGAGACCGGTAAAACTAAATCCTGTGACCTAATATATGAAAGATTAGATAGGGAAAGTCGCAAACGTGTTTGAAGATCATTTCTGTAATATATCTGTTAATTTAACAAATGAACTCTCTTCTTCTTCAATAGAAGCACTTGCTCTCTTCAAATTAAAATTCAATCAATATATGGGGCTTTACAGTAAACGTGTCGATACTGCTAGGCTAATTTAGTCAGCATACTGTCACAGTATGTCTTATGGCATTCTACTGTGGGGTAAAGCATCCAGTGTAGACCAAACCTTTATATTACAGAAAAGAGCCATTAGGGCTATTTAGGCTATTTATAAATTGAGGTACGGGAGTCATAGCGGGAAAAATTCAAAGAAATAAGTATACACAGTTGCGTCTCAGTATATCTATATTAATATAGTTTTTATAAAAAATAATTCACATCCATCCAGAGGGTGTCTGGCTAAATATCTGTCCGATGTTTAGTACTGGGCATACGGGTGTGCGACTCGAGCCACCACTGGCATACTCCTCTCCAATCCATGAAAGTGGTGTCCTTACCTTCGCTTTCCTAACCTTTCTCTCCTTTTATTCCTTATTCCTTGTTGGCTTTTCCCTTAAAAACGGGTTTTGGAGGTCAGATGGCAATCGCTCCATTAAAAAGCCGCCATTTAGCCACTTAAAATGGTCAGTAAAGGAAAAGTGTTGCTAGGTACGGTTAGGGCGTCGCCGTTAAACGACGCGCAGGCACATCGCCCTACACCTGTGTTAAATGGGCAAGGGCTACCGTGTGAAGTACGAACACGGCTAAAGAAGATAGTACCTAGAAGGAAACTCCGCTTTGCAACTTGGAACATAGGCTCTTTAACCGGACGATGCAGAGAACTCGCAGACGTACTCATGAGACGTCGGGTCCAGTGTGCTTTCCTACAGGAAACGCGCTGGAAGGGTAATAAGTCCCGTAACATCGGACAGGGTTACCAGCTCATATACACTGGGTCACCCACCGGTAAAGCTGGTGTAGCAGTAGTTCTGTCTGAGGAGCTACGGAATGGTCTCCTTGAAGTTGACAGACAAAGCGACCGCCTGATGCGGGTGAAGGTACTGGTTGAGGGGGTTATCACCAACTTAATTAGTGCTTACGCTCCCCAGGTTGGTTGTAGTCGGGCCGAAAAGGAATCATTTTGGGAGCACTGTGAAGAGGTTCTACTTGCTATACCATCTACTGAGGTAATCATAGTTGGGGGGGACCTTAACGGCCACGTGGGTAGGGCTGCGGATACGTATGAGCGTGTCCACGGTGGTTTTGGTCACGGTAGTCGCAATGCAGAGGGAGAAAATATTCTAAGAACCTGTATTGCGTCCGATCTAGCCATCGTTAATACGTTCTTCCAGAAATGTCCACAACACCTTATTACGTATGCAAGTGGGCCCCACTCAACTCAAATAGATTATCTGTTGACCAGGCGTTGTCATGTGGGCAAGGTAACTAACTGTAAAGTCATTCCCGGTGAAAGCCTCACGGCCCAACATCGTCTTCTAGTCATGGACTATATCGTTACCCGGACAAAGAAAATACCACAGACGCGTAAGCCTAAAATCAAGTGGTGGTTGCTGAAGGGACCGATGCAAACCGACTTTCTGGCAGAGGTTAACAAACAAAACTTATCTACTAATACCGAAACTGCTCAGGAAGCTTGGGATCGAGCTCAGTCAGCAATTATTACGGCTAGTAAACGTGTTCTTGGCGTTTCTAGGGGAGGGCGTGTCATCGACAGGGAGACGTGGTGGTGGAATGATAAGGTACAGGTAGTGATTCGTGAAAAGAAGACTGCATTTAAGGAGTGGCAGCATTCCAACTCTCCTGAAGACAGACTGGAGTACATAGCAGCAAAACGTGCCAGCAAAAGAGCTGTAGCCAGGGCCCGCAGTGAAAGTTTGTCGCCATTATACGACAAACTTGAGACTGTGGAGGGGCAGAAGCTCATATACAAACTGGCGAGTACTCGGGATAAAGCGACGCAAGATATCACAAAATGTCTTTGCGTCAGAGATTCCCAGGGCAAGCTGCTCTGTACTCATGCCTCTATGAAGGAGAGGTGGAGAAGCTATTTCTTAGAGTTGCTGAATACTCAGCACCCGTTTAGTCTTCCGTCTAAACCACCTCCTAACCTTGGAATTATTGCTCCGATTACCCTTAATGAGACTCGAGATTGTCTTCGTCGCATGAAGAACGGAAAGCGGTGGGGCCTGACAACATTCCGATCGAAGTGTGGAAATCGTTGGGATCTCTTGGTGTGCTTATACTTACTGACCTTTTTAACCGTGTCTTGAGCACTGGGACGATGCCAAACCAGTGGCGGCACAGTTTTGTTACGCCTATTTACAAAGGAAGGGGCAGTGTTCAAGATTGCGGTAGATATAGGGGCATTAAGATTATGAGTCACACCATAAAACTCTTCGAGCGCGTGATCGGCCTCAGGCTCCGCCAAGAATGTACTGTCTCTGAGTGTGAATATGGATTTCAGCCAGGATCAGGCACTATGGACGCAATTTTTGCCTTCCGAACTTTGATGGAGGCATACAGGGAAAGAAGAAGAGCTCTGCATATAGCATTCCTAGACTCACAGAAGGCCTTCGACTGTGTACCACGTCAGTGTATCTGGTGGGCCCTGCGATCCAAAGGCATTCCCGAATCTTATATTGATTTTATCAGAGATATGTACCACGATTCCGTTTCTGTGGTTAGGACCGCTATTGGCGACACAAAACCCTTCCCGATTACACTAGGGGTTCACCAAAGCACAGCTCTGAGTCCGTTTTTGTTTAATGTTATGTTAGATATTGTCACGGCACATATCCAGGACCAGTCTCCCTGGCTGATGATGGATGCCGATGACATAGCACTCATTGATGAGAACCGACTGACGCTCGAGCACAAAGTGAACGTCTAGAAGAGTACGCTTGAGAACGGTGGTATTAAACTAAATGTGTCGAAGACCGAGTACATGGCTTGCGGGAGCCCGGACTCGAGCACTATCCAGATAGGTTCTGAATCAGTCGTCAAGACAATAAAATTCAGATACCTTGGATCCATTATTCACGAGCCCGGAGTCATCGACCACGATGTCCACGCCCGTATTATCGCTGCTTGGGCCAAATGGCGGGAGGTCACTGGTGTGGTCTGCGATCGCAGAATACCACACAAACTCAAGGGACTGATATACAAGAGCATGATTCGACCAGTTCTTTTATACGGCAGCGAATGCTGGCCAGCATTATCTCGGCACACTCAGGAGCTTCACGTCACGGAAATGAAGATGCTGAGGTGGATGTGTGGTGTAACGCGGGCTGACCGCATACGCAATACATTCATTCGAGGTAGTCTGGGGGTCCGTGACGTAGCGGATAAGCTCCAAGAGCGTCGTCTGAGATGGTATGGCCACGTTTTGCGCCGGCCTAGGAACTATGTCGGAAGACAATGCCTTGTCATGTCGGTTCCTGGAGTGAGACTGCCCGGACGCCCCAGGAAGCGATGGCTGGACGTCGTGTTGCAGGATATGAGAGCCAATGGACTTACCACTGAGGATGCTAAAGACCGTGCAAAGTGGAGTAGTTTGAGTCGGAAAGCAGACCCTGGCAGTAAGCCGGGATAATGCTAAGTGGAAGAAGAAGAAAAAATAATTCACATGCATACAAGCAACACAGCGAAATTCATAATTGCTCAACTCGCCGGAGGCATCTATTAATGACGTCTCCATATCGTCTGACTAAGGTTCAGCGGTCTTTTATAGAGCTTAGCACATTTTTTTATTTAATAAAATCCTGAAATTAATACGTGACTTACCAATCGAATTGTTTAAAGAACGAAAAAAAGCACAACTTGTTAGCAAAGGGTTGATAACTATATCAATGACAAAGACGGAGTTAATCAGTTCCGCTCAGGCTAGACAATACTTGTAATACCTTTATTTTATGTAAAATTGTTATTATATTTAAAAGATGTGCAGAGGAATTGCTTTCGCCATTTCTTCTCCTCCATGTCAAAGCAACTTTCCGCAATGGTAGCAGATACAAAAATAAATTTACGTATAGTATGGCTCTAAGAATATAACCTTAATTCAGCCCCAAATAATTCGTATACTAAGTTAAGTTTACAACGTAGAAGTTTTGAATTGTCAGAAAACGCTCCAATGCATAAAATGCGCTCCATGCATAAAATTAAAGGAATAGAGGAGAAAGTTATAAAAAATTATAAAATAAAAAAAAATAAAAAAAAAACATATAAAACTAAAATTAAAATATAAAATTAAGTTGAGCTGCAAAAATACAATTTGAACGATCGATTTTTTTTATTTCCATTTTCTTCACTCTGGCAACTAGGTAAAACGCGGCGTTGAGTTCCGCCACACAACACGCAATGCCTCTAAACTAAAATATGGAAAACGGGAAACAGTGTTTTTTAACACTAGGTTATCACGGTTCCTGCAGTTCCCTCTTCCTAACCTGTTATGTGCGGAATAAAGCGTGAAATTATAAAAAAATACTCAATTAACTTCATAGCTCAGCCATCAAAAGCAACTATAAAGTCCATGCTTAAGTCTCGGTAAGAAATGTTTACGAAGTCATCAGTCGTAAATTGGTAATAATTGGTGGGAGTTCCATTAGATTTGGCAACGGCCCAGATTTCCTCCAAAGAGTTTCATACAAGGTACGTAAATATGTGAAGAATGAAGGTAACAAACATCGAATTAATAATAATAATAATAATAATCATTTATTTCAGACCATAATTAACATAGATCCATATAGTCTAATATAATTAGACTGTCTACATGTGAAGAAAAAACATTGGGGCCCTTTAACTAGATATTGTATGGAAAAACTTTGATATAAGTAAATTTTATATGTTAACGGAGACAGTACAATTTAAAATAAGAAATATATTTCTTGTCTGGCAGATAAACATCAAATTTTGGTTTCTCTCTGAGACTTGTAGAGAGAAGTATCAAGCAGATAAAGACCTGTTTAAACTATAAATCTTTATCTAGTGGACAGTATTGTCAACCAGCATTTCACGAGACATACATAATAAATTTTTTTTATTAAAATTTACATAATACCACGATCTATCGTCATCAGATTTCACGTGTAAATGGCTCTAGCTTGTCGAAATGAAAACTCAAAGTCAATGAAATCTCTGCGCCACTTATTACGGTTCACAGCAACCTCTTCCCAGTTTATATGGGTAACGCTAAAGGCGTAATGGTTAATGTTTCACTTCACGCAACCTCGAAGCATGGGCCTTCCTATCTTACGTTTTACGTTTACTACATCATCGAGCAGAACACGCTTAGGCATTTAGGTGCCTTTCTTATTTAAACTGAAAGATTCAAAATAGTATTGTACTTTGTGTTTATTATTTTCTATTAATAGGCATATTATAATTCACAAAAAATAAAAACAAAACCTATTTCAACACTAAAGTCAAGAAGAATTTCAAATTATTTTCACTGAATTGAATTTTAATTGAATGGAACAGAAACTATAAAAGTCTACAAATTAAACAGTAACTCAGAAAAGTCAACGAGTTCCGTATATTTCCACAGTATAATCATATCCACGGCCAACGACAGATTCGAATGATACTGTGACATTATTGTATCCGACACCACCCTCGGTGATTGCTGCAGACGCATAGTTCCTCACATTCTCGAATGCTCGCACGCACGATATATATGTATCTCTATTGCCATAGTATGTAGTATGTCCAGAATGTTGCATTAAAGATCCTGGTCTAGAAGATGCAGAGAGGCCCTTCCTGGAATAATCAATATATACTTAAAGAAATCATGTACGTGTATTAGCACTTTGAGAATTGTAATAATATATTAAATAAATGTTGATATTTACTAAGATTTTAGGCCATTGTAGTTGATTCTCAATGGATGGATGGATGGATGGTAAGTATTATCCCGGTTTGCGATATTCTCTTTGTCTAGCTGACAAATTTTGACGACGAATTTTAAGACTAACTTCATTCTGTGACTACTATTGGAGCTATATACAATCTGCTACTTATAATTTTTAATGCAAAGTCTATGAAATTCTTTTAGTAGTTTTTTACATAAAACCAGAATGATCATTACAGAATTCTACTTTTAAAGTTATATAATTATGTACTTGAATGTACCTTTCTAATAGCACGTCGCCTAGTCGGATTGAACCAACTACGAAGTTGCTTTGACCAGCAATATGTAAACTTGAAGAATAGGTCAGAGTGACTAGTAGAGTAAACAAAGGCACGAAGTACTTCATCTGAAAGATATTTTATGAAATATTAATAACAATCATAATAAATATCTATTGATATCTGGTTTTATTATATTGAAATAAATTTAAAACACTATGATACTAAATAATATTTTGTTTAGTAATTTACAATGATTTACTTACATTAAGTCTGTATGTTTATGTGTACTGATAACGACTGAATATATATGGGATAAATAATATATTATAACGTCTACCCCTTATCAGATAGGATAATTTAGTGATTAAATTATCAATTTATCAATTACATATATTTCTATTTTAGAGTTACGTACCTTAAATGAAAAATAAACGAAACCTTTATAAGGTAGATCATCTTGTGTCCGCTTGTGAAGAACATATCTATATTTTCGTATAAAAAGATAATTTTTCTCAAGATAACTTGAAGGTATCAAGCTGTTTATATAAAGTGTCTGGGTCTAACCTTGCACATAACAAGCAATAGTTCTTTTTTGTCTCGTTGATTTAGAATTATTGCTTAATTTTGAAGCAAACGTATTAGATTAAAGTGAAAATAAAGATTCGACTTTGTCAACTTTTACCTCAAAGTAGAAACTATCTTGAGAACATATCTACAACCAACAAATTGTTACGGATCCCCAGTAAGTGAGGCCGACTCGCGTTCGAACGATTTTTTTTTTCGTTTAATTAATCATATGAAAGATAAGGAAGTTAAGATATATGTGAATAGGATAATTTATATATTTGTGAATTTAGTTTCATTTTTTTAGATTTGCGCACAAAAAATTATAAACAAGCATTGTTTCCTGAGGACGAGTGTTTTATATATATAAAGTTTATAATTTAACAACAAACAATTTAATTTAGTGAGGACCGTCGTCGCGCAGAGGTGCAACAGTTTCTGGGTTCGATCCCCAGTCGGAGAAGATGGATTTTTCTATTTCCATTTTTTTCGTTCGGGCAAACTAGGCAAAGCGCGGCGTTGAGTTCCGCCACTCAACACGTAATGCCTCGAAAAAGGCGGAAAACGGGGACGGAGAAAGCAGGGACTAAGCAACGGAGTGTCTTAGCACTAGGTTCCCACGGTCCCTGCGATTCCCTCTGCCTACCCTGCCATGTGCGGGATAAAGCGTGAAGCTAAAAAAAAATGTTATACATAAAAGTTTTATAGAAGTATGTATGCGTCACTCAACCAGCACACCTCTTTCGCCTCATCCGCTGTCATTGTGTTCTTTATGCATGGAATCCAGTTTCCGGGAAATCTCTGTGTTTTTTGCATGACTTTTTTCTAGTATCTTCGATATTGTGTTTTCGGTACTGTGTTAGTCAACTGATGTCTCCAATTACATTTTTCACAACTCTATATACTTTTACTTCATTTTGTCATCATTTTTTTCTTTCTCTCGGGGTGCCCAAACTATCTAATCACGTTCGTTTCCATTCTCAACGTAACACTCATGTTCGTCTCAAGAGATCGCATCTCTACAGCGTTCATCTTTCTTTCATTCTTCTTCTGCAATATCCACGTTTCTATGTCATACAACAGCATCGGCACCAGTACTGAATTATATAGGACCAAACGTGCAGTTACAGTGACCTGCCGCTACGGCACCATTCATTCTGTTACCGGCAGTAATACGCCGTTCCACATCTATTTCGTATCATTGATCTCAACAATATACATCTCTTAATATACTTTTAAAGTTTCTAGTCATAGCTTCACATGATCAATTATATATGCCTCCTTTAAGAATACCTTCTAAGGAAAATATAGTACAAACACTAAGTTAACCCAACCACAGCGTAACACCCTGATGCAGATTAAGCAAGTTGAATCAGCTAAAGGAGACATTGTCTCGAAGAATCTCTTAAGTTATTAGGGAAGCTTTAATAAACAAAAGATTAAACGCAGTATTGAGATCTACTTTTCAATACAAAGTTTTAAAAAAGTCCATGTATTAAAAAGTTAATAAAAATTGACGTGCATAAGTGTATTTGTGATATCCACATGAAAAAATGATTTCTGATTTTGATTTTGACGTATAAGGAAATAATAAAACATATCTTTATCTTGTCTTTGCGTTGAAATCATGCCAAAATAAATACAAGGTCACTGTCTAGCGATTACAGCCACACGAACCCCAAACCGAAATATTGACTTATTTACACCAATTTTTCGCAGCAATAAATATCTCTTTTAAACACGACACATAAACCCCGAACTAACCTTTGGCAGCTCGCCAGGTGAGTCAGAGTTGGATATATGGGATAGTCAATTTTCTATACGGGGTAATAAAACTAATTTAAAGATGACATAAAAAAGTCTAAGTTCTATGAAAATATACAAAGAATTCAATTTTTAGTTAACCATTTTTGTATTATTAAAATTAAATTGAACATAATACGACAATTTTTTTATTTTTTAATACTTTGAGTCACCACAAACGATTGTCCCGTGCAGTTTTTAACTTATCTTGATTTACAAAACGCCTCACACTTACACGTGACGTACAATGTTGCAGTTTAAAGAAGAAGAGTTTCTCTATCCCTACTTATCATTATATCTTTTTTAAATAGCTTTAAGACCTATTAAAGCCAAGTATGTTTATCATAGGCATTTAAGTTATAGAAATATTGATAAAAAAGAGTTACTTTGTTACAGAACTTCATTCCAAATCCATTCTGAGCCAAAACATTGCTAGTGAAAGTATCCTCAAAGATTCTTTTATTTTAGTCAAAATTTTTACAACTCTGGACGGGTAACGGACAAGGCTTAACGGACGTAGTTGGTTCAAATTCCTGAAACATAAGCAGTAACTTTGAAATTAAGTTATTATAGTTGAATTTTTACTATCTTTTATCTTGCTTAACGCTTTATCACATGGCAGGGTAGGCAGAGAGAACTGTAGGAACCGTGGAACCTAGTGTTAAGACGGAGTGTCTGTCTGTCATTGCTTAGTTCCCGATTTCTTCATTAAATTGAAAATTCATAATTTGATTAATTCATATTAAAAATTTGATAAATTCTTATAATAAACTTATTTTATTATTTTACATTTAAAAAAAAATATCGTTGGTATGACGGTTGCCTAGGGTTACCATAGAATTAATACTGATCATATCTTAATCCTCCTGCCTTTTACTCTCCTTTATCATGTTACATTTAGTTTTTTTTTCAAGTACTAATTATATACTCAGTTATATTAACAAAACCGAATATTCTATTAATTTTTAAGCAATAATCTTGGATTTCGCAAAATATATTCTTATTATTTAATATGTGCTTTCTAATATTAAAATTCTATTTAATAACAAGACTATGCCGTTTTAAAGCACTACACTCTAATGTAAGCCAAACATCTATATAATAAAGAAGCCAATCTAGTTTTATAGGAAACAATATCTAAAGTGAGCCAAAACGCATGTGGTGATGCAAAATTGCCTTTGTCAACGTGTAATAGTATTGGATCTGTTCCAATGTAGCAATTTACATGTAATTTATACTGCCATTTAAGGCAGTTCAATGATAAATCGCCCGTTATATATCGTTATCCTCTAGTTTTTAGTCCAGATTGATGCTAGCCATACATAACATCATGCAAATAAGAGTTATAACGGAAAGAAGTATATTTGTTTAAAATTAAATGTTAGAAAATAAATAGAAATTCATGATAAGTCATTTTAGTCATCACCAGTCCGGTCCGGTCAATAATTTGTGATGGGTGATGAGACCTAATGCCACATATTCCTTAACTGACCGATATTAAAAATTATTGGGAAAATATTTTCTGCTTCTTGCTCGTGACAGCAGAAAATTTATCATAATTCATTCTCATTATAACGAATCGAACTTACATCACTCCGCTTAGACTACACTACACTACACTACACCAATATGCAATATGATATCTGTATATGTTATATATATACAAGTTATTAGTTCCCAATCATAGATAGTTCAGCATTAGTTTCGTCGACTCAGCGGTCAAGTTTCCTATGTGGGAGAAATGTTGCATGGCAAATGTTACATATGTTTAGGCTATATATATTTAAGCATTGGTCTCGTACTCTGTGAGTAAGGTTTATGTGTGCATTTATATTGGAAAATGTCAAATAAGGTAAAAGCACCAATGGTAGACACTTTAAGGATGACACAAGATTTAAACAAAAATATTTCTTTATTGGAAAAGAAATACAAAAGAAACAAAAATATTAATTACACCTTGGTTAATACAAAAGTGATATTTTAAACTAAAAACCCACCGAATCAACGTAAATTAAAACAAAAATTCCATTTTTATTAATTAAGTTAAATGACCCTAAAGATGACACATTCAAAAATCAAAACACCAATAGTGGACACTTATTTGTACCAATAGTCGACATGCAAGCTTGAATATAATAATCATCAAATATATAATAAAATAAGCTTATAATGACATAACTGAATATTATAAAATTCTTTTTATTAGCATTAACTGAAATCCTTGACTAAGTATTAAAAGTTTTATAAGAATAAAATTTTAGTCATGTTCCAGTTCCTTTGATTTTGAACTTCTGGCCTTTTATAGGTGGCATCTTGAAAAATCCGACCATCAAAATACATACTCCAAAAGTTGACACCCTGTTTACTATTGGAGTGTTTTAATATTGTCACAATTTTAACAGTAGGTACTTATATTGTTGAAAATAGTGTTGATAATTGCATAAACCTACACTTAGGAATAGGTTTCGTTACTGCACCAAAAGTAGACTTGCATGTCATCTTTAGGGTAATCTGACTATTTTCGGAACCAATAGTAGACACTCATGATTTTTTAGAAAAATAATATCTGAACAAGTAATGAATTCTTCTAATCTTTAGAATATATAAATATCAATACAAAATATAACAAATAACAGAACAATATCTTTATAAAATTAATTAAAATCACTTGTACCGCTGCGGCGTCCTTAGCTAAACTCACAAGAAATGGCTAAAGACGTGTGACTTCGTCACATTGCTCGCAATAATTGATGCTATTTTAACTTTTTAAGCAAAATACCGTTGTTATGATTGTGCTATTTGATTAACAGGTGAAGCAACCATTTTCTGGTACTAAGAATTCTGACATGCAAGTAAAAATATTCTTAATATTGAACTTAATTGTTGAAAGTGTCGTCTTTTGGTACACTGTCCACCATTGGTGCTTTTACCTTAATATATAATAATTTTTTTATATACAATATACTTTTTTGTGCTGTAAATTTTGAAACTTTGAAATCAGCGCCTGTCAGTAAGCGCGATGGTTGTGATTCGATTCCCTGTCGGCGAATAGAAAATTCTTATTTCTCTGTTCTTAAAAGAAAGAGGAAAGCTAAGAACAGAGTACATGGACATTAGGTTATCTCTGCTACTGTACTGCATAATACAACGTAAAATAAGAAAATAATGTAAATTGTAAATATGAAACAAAACAATTGCCAGTTTTTGTTGCGACATAAGTTCTACTTTGAAATCACCTCGCAACGCCATGTGAAAATAATAGATTATCAGGATTTGTTACTTGAGTCAAATATAATTCAATATTCTATACTATAAACAGGAAGAAAAGCCTCGTGCATTGCAATAACAAATATACTTAACAAGAAATAAACAAAAGAAAGCATAGCGGAAACTGAAATCACGTAGAAATGATACAAAAATAACGATATCATGTAGATATATACATATAGTATATATGTACTATAGTAGTAATAAATCGTTTTCTTTGTTTACAGGCAGTGTCCGATTCAATGTTGGTCGAGTTGAAAGCATGTTTTATGGAGGCGTATGACGATAATCAGGACGGCAAAATTGATATACGAGAGGTAGGTTTTTATATATACATATGTCGGCGCTAGCCCAGAGCTTCGTTGTTCAGAGGCCATTTTACACTGTAAAAATAGCAGAGTAATATCAATTGTTTAAATTTTCGTGCGACAGATAGTATAGAACAACAACAACAAATCTTCATAAGAACTGTTGATAAAAACTATTTACAAAAACTATTATTTTATATAATTCAATCCATTTAATACGAGGGTGAAACTGAAAGTTCTTAGAAAATCAAAAACTAAGCATTCTAGCAAGTTATTAATTTTATTATAACTTTTCAAAATAGCGTCCATTTACATCAATACATCGCTGCATTCGATGGAACATTGAGAAAAGCACCTTACCCACTCGGCCTTAGGGGTCTCTTCAACGGCGTTTTGAAACGCAGCCACTGCTTCTTCGGCGTCCATAAAATGTTTTCCTCGAAGTTTTTCTTTTATTTTCGGGAATAAATAAAAATAGCAGGGTGCGAGGTCGGGGCTATACGGCGGGTGACCCAGTAATTCCACGTCTAAGGTCGCCAAATAGTCGATCGTTTGCCTGGCGGTGTGCGACGAGGCATTGTCGTGATGCAGGAGGATCCTGCTGCGAGGTCGTTTCTCTCGAACTTTTTCCAAGACAAGTGGCAAACAGTTGTTAGTGTACCACTCTGCATTAACCGTTTTCTGATCCTCTAAGACAACTGTCGCGTAATGACCTGTCTTTCCGAAGAACGAGGCCACCATCTTTTTTCAAACACTTCGACCTCTCTTCACTTTAGTTGGCAACTCTTCGGAAGGAAACACCCACTGAGCAGACTGTCTTTTGGTTTCCGGATCATAACAGTAAATCCAGCTTTCGTCACCCGTTAGTATGTCGAACACAGCACTTAAGTCACCTCCGTTAAATTTTTGGATCATTTCTCGGCACCAATCAACACGGCGGAGTTTTTGAGCCTCGGTCAAATTATGCGGTATCCAGCGGGCACAAAGCTTCCTGACCGCTAAATGTTCATGGAGGATTTTGTGCACTTGACTCATACCTATGCCTAGACTTGTCCGAATCTGCTGATAGGTCACTCTTTTGTCAGTCTCTATCACACGCCGCACAACACTGATATTATCTTCAGTCGTCGCTGTAGAAGGCCGTCCATCACGCAAATCATCGGTGAGATTAGTTCAACCACGTTTGAATTCATTAAACCAGTTGTAAACTGTGGCACGAGATGGGGCTTCATCGTGAAAAGCCAATCGAAGTCTATCATAACTTTCTTGTTGACTTATATGACATCAAAAGTCATAAAAAATCATTGCACGAAAATTTTCTCGGCTTAAATTCATTCTGACGTGCACAGACAATTTTCAATTTGCCGCAAAATCGTAAAACAAATGACAAATGAATGAAATGTATACTCAATATTATTGGTAAAGAGTTCTATTTTCAAAATTTAAACTTATTTTTTTTAATATAATGCTTTTAAGTTGCTAGTTCTAAAAACTTTCAGTTTGGCCCTCGTATGGTAAAAACAACGTGACAACTGAGACTTCTGTTCTGTTAGAAATAGATTTTCTTATTTGAATAATTCAACGATAACTTCAGTGCTAAATTTGAAACAGTGAAGTCATTTAACACATATATTGTATAGATGTACAATACAGTAACTTAAGCATAATACATGCATTAATATTAATTATTTATTTAATATATATTTTATTTTTTTTAAATGTTGAAATAAGTTTATTGATATATAAAACTATATAAACACGTAAGGTTCTATATTCACTTTGCCGCCTTCTCGTCATTATACCTACACGTTTTAGTCGCTAGGTTGTGTCCATTTAGAAAACTAGGAAGTTCAAAACATCTTACTATCAGTTTCTCTCTAAATAAAAGCTTAAATCTATTATTAACTAAATAATATTGTTAAACTATCAATTTAAAATGGAGATAATTTAAAGATATTAAGATATTTTGTTATATATAATTTTTTCTACAGTTTTAAACTGTTAACTTTTTTAATATTTCATTTATTCAAATTTGAAACCTTATATATTTTTGTTATTTTAAAATTTATATAAAACCTTATTGAAAACGACACGTGTACACTCCGTAGTCCGTACAAATAACGTGTAAACAACTGTGACTCAGGAACAAAGCGGAAAAAAACATTTTCGGCCTCTATTTGAGTGTTGAAAGAGCGAAGAGTAATTACAAGTGCATGTTGCACTGCGCTGGCTTTTTTGAAATTTCGCTCTGAAGTCGTTATTTATTAAACATGTCTTTTAAGAAATGCCTTTTGTTTTCTTCATTTTATATTATGGAGGATTAATTAAAAAACTGCCAATTATTTAGGTATTCAGTATGTGTTATTGAGGTTTGGCAAGTGACCTTTGTAAATGACGCCAGGGTCGTAGGATTTTAAAGCTATTATGACACAGTGGAAACGCATCTTTTGTAAACGCAATATGCTGAATTCTTTTCCCGTTCGAAACAATGACGGAATGAAAATGTTTTGAATGTTAATGAAAAGTGGAAAATAGAGAGTATTGACACTAAGTTATTGATATACTAATATATGAGGGAGTCTAAGCTTATTAATATATTTTTTATATAGTTTCAATTTAATTTTACAGTTGGCCCAGCTTTTGCCGATGGAAGAGAATTTTCTACTGCTGTTTAGGTTCGACAATCCTCTGGAGTCAAGCGTGGAGTTCATGAAAGTAAGTATTTTTTTTATTTTATAATCACGTATATTTAGAGACACATCTCTTAAAATCTGCTAATATTATAAGACAACATGAAGTTATATTAAAAAATATTGAAACTGTCTTCAAATTTCCTATAAGTTATATTTTTCCAGTAAAAACGCTTCCATTCTACAGGTATAACACGAAACACTTTATAATTTTCTAACTTAATTAAAATGTTGTAAAATTTAATATAATTTAATTACTGGCAGCAAACTTCTTAACAACAAAGAACTTGTTTAGAACACAAAGTTCCTCTATAGGGAAGCTTCTTACTTTATAAAACGCTCCGGAAATTTGATAGATAAATTAGGCTCTACTCCCAGATGTTCAGTAGAACGTTCAATAGTGGGTTCGAATTTGTGACAGATATATAATAATATTTAATATACTTTATTGCACAACTTAATTAAATAGCAGCAAATGAAAAAATAGACAATAAAATAAAATAAAGAAAGTCAACAAGGCGACCTTATTCCAGGCAACCTTTGGATGATGGAGTTGTATGAGGGTGGGCATTAAAAAATATATATTTATATATACTTAAAAAAAAACATGAAATATCGAGTATATACACATGTATACATACATAAACATACACAATACACATACACACACATACGTACATATACTAAATTGAAAATAATATATCCATATTTTGAATATAAATATTTCCTTTACATTTTTAGGGTATCCTAAGATGTTTTTTACCAACTTTTGCAATAGTAACTGGCTTTTTTACTTTGTGCGGGACCGTTGAATATAGAAGTAAAAGATGTAATATATGGCAATATACATATATACCAAAACTTAGTAGTGATTAGTCGTGATCTCCGTTAAAGTAAGTAAGCGAATAAATATTAATAATAATAGAGAATCGTTTAATAATATTAGAGGCGATCCTCTTATATTATTTCACGGTCTCGTGACATTGAGGCGTATGTGACTGCCTATTAACGCGACCGTTTGAGAGTTCAATTCCCACTTGGGGAAGACGGATGTTTTTATTTCCATTTTCTTCGCTCTGGAAACTAGGCAAAGCGCGGCATTCAGTTTCGCCACTCAAAACGCAATGCCTGAAAAAGGCGAAAAGCGGGGACGGAGAAAGCAGGGAACAAGCAACGGAGTGTCTTAACACTAGGTTCATATGGTTCCTGCAGTTCCCTCTGCCTACCCTACGATATGCAGGATAAAGCTTGAAGTTAAAAAAAATGAAAGCGATCGTACATTTTATTGTTCAATATATACGACTATATATATTTGTCAGAACACGCAATGTTCTGAACGTCGATTCGAGTTTTATATGTCATAAACATGTCTATACAAACGTTGTTATTTTATTACCAGTACTAAGTATTCTATATGTGCAATGAAAATATATGTGGGGCCGTCTGACGAAACGGTTAAACGGTTCTAGGTTTGATTCCCACTCGGGGGAATAAATTATTATCATTTTTCTGGTAACATGGACGGCGTTGAGTTCCGCCACATGCAATGTCTCAAAAGGCGGAAAGTAGTACGGATTTTCTCTGCCAAATAAAGTATGAAACTAAAAAATAAATACAGATGTAGATTTGAATTTATAATTAAAATATATCTAACACGCATTTAAAATATGCTTTATGAAATTTTCTGTCGCACGTTACTTAAAATATGCAATTTTATCATCCATATTGGAATTTTAATATCATACATATTATGAATAATTTTATATGTAATATCTGTAAGTTTGTTATGAGTTGGTATAGCAAATTATTTACTTTATACTATAAGCTCAAATTCAGTAAACGAAAGTTGACACAAATTACACAACCAGTAGATTTAATATCGTCTTCAGATCTTTTAGTCTTCTAAGTAGATTTTTATAATTGAATTGAATAATTAAATGTGAATTGAGTGATCTTGAAATTAGCACCTTCTCTATATACATATACTCGTATTTATTATTTAGGCAATAAAACAATTCCTCGGTAAGATTTATGAATTGTCACCCGAACGAACCAAGAATTAGAATTTCGATAGATAAAATAGTAAAATCGTATTAAAAGAGCAATAGATGCTTATAATATACAGAATTTAAGGCATTTTGACGAATTAAATAAAAATATAAAATCATACTTCATCAAGTCATAGACTATCAAAATAAGGTATAAAGGACCGTCGTGACGTAAGAGCAACTGTTTATGGATTCAATTTCCACCCGAGGAAGATAACTTTTTCATTTGCATTTTCTTGGCGCTGGCACACAGCGCGGTGTTAAACTCAACCAACAAGCAATATCTCGGAAAGACGAAAAGCAGGGAACGATATGTCTTAACACGAGCTTCCCATGGTTCTTGCGGTTCTTTCTATCTACAATGCTATGAGCTGGATAAAGCTGAAGCTAAAAAAAAAATTTAAAAAATTATTTTACAGTAGAACTTTTTTTAAAGAATTTTCTATCAGAGCCGAGCCTGGGAACAGCAGCCTGGCAAAATTATTAATAAATATATAGTATCATATAAAAGTTCTTAGTTACTTGTTTTTATCAGCCAACAAGATTAAATATAAACAAACTTACTTACATTTTTGCTTATATATGCAATTTAATAAGCTTAAATAAAAGCTTTTAAATATAATTAAGCGGTTCGAAAAGCTCATAATATTAAACACCAATGAGAAACAAAAGCTCTGACCCAAATACCTATATCTCGAAGCTATGACACTGTTACAGTAAATAACAACTTGTGAGAGTCAATTATTGGTCCGACATCGTTCGATAATAGGCACTTAAGCCCTCTGAGTTTAAATGAGAGCAAAATGTTAAATAATATTTTGCTATAAGAGCTTCGAAGTCGAGAGGATAACAAATCAAATACTTAAATAAAGCTTAACTATTTTTTTCTGTTAGACATCGTAGACATGTCAGGCTTCTACCAAAATATTTCAAAATACACTTCTGAACGTTTTCAATTACTATACAAGGCAAAGGTAACCTAGTGTTAAGACACCACGTTCATCGCTTTCCGCTGATTTTTTTAAATACTACAAACTTTGTGGTAGATCTCAACGCTGCCGTTTATCTGCAATGGAGAAATTGATCTTTTTAACTTTTTCATCTATTCTTTGGGTTAATATTAGAGTAGAATATTCAACAGGTAATGATAAGGAATTATTAAAATCGATATTGTTACAGATCTGGAGGGAATACGATACTGACGGCAGCGGATACATCGAGGCTGACGAGCTTAAGGTATTATTCATAAAGCTCTCTTTACGTCAATTTTAAAGTTATTTTATAGAATATTTTCTATATCCAATTTTTTTTTAAAATATGTGGTTATAATTTTTTATGATTATTGTTAATTATTTATAAAAATATATATTACAGAAGAGATAAAAGTTAATATTTAAATAAAAACAATAAGTACTCTTTAACCATTTTTATTAATATTTCTTATAATAGTAACAATAAATTAAACGAACATATTGAAAGGCGAAGGAAACCCGCCCAAATAGATAAAATTTCAGAATCAGATGGGGTAAATTGTCCTGAGTGGGTAGTGGAAACCGCATCAATGATCAAATTTCCTCCAAAAAAAAGTATTTTCACTTATGCTTTTTATTGTTCTTTTTTATTTTTAAAGCATATGATTGATGAAACTTTAACTTAGTTTATTTTTCTAAAACCACACAACATATCATGAGGACATCGTGATGTAGTATTAGGCATGTTCGTTTCTTAGCTAACGCGCACCTCTTAACAGGTAGTGTCTCAAAAAACGTAAAACACAGTGTTTTAACACTATTTATCTCTGCCTAAACTACATACACGATGATACACATGCAAAGGATACAGCGCGATGTGATGACATATGTCACGTATAAACGAGAAAAAAATTCTAAATTAAATTTACCGCATTGATTTCGTCATCGCAATCTTTGCATTAAGATTGAAAGCATGTTGACTCCTTTTATATTTACATTCTACTTTGCAATTCTATTGTAAATTATGTTAATATTTTCAGAATTTCCTTCGCGATCTCTTGAAGGAGGCGAAAAAGATAAACGACGTGTCTGAAGATAAACTAATAGAATATACCGACACTATGGTAATATTGCCATTATTTTGTTCTGAATTTGCAAAGTAAATGTTTATTTTCACGCTGGAACAGCATAATGTTGTATACAAGATAGGCAAAGACAATACTTGTTTTGTCTTTTAATAAAAACAATATAAAACTTTTATTCAAATATGGGTCAATGTGTGTGTGTGTGTAAGTGAGTGTTCACTTGTTTGACACACACACAAATACACATTCGAAGTGCTCAAGCAAGTGTTATATTGTAAGCAACCATTACAATGATTTTGTATAGTTAACTGCGCTAACTTTAGACGGTAGACGGTACTAATTATAAATTAGGCCCTCCTTTCTCGATAAATGTATCACATTCTAATAGCAGTTCCCGAGATTAGCGCAGTGTTTCAAACAAACACCAAATACAAAAAACTTTTAAAATAACTCGTATTAAACTTACTACATATATAGTAAATAAATCAATATAACTAATGTTAGAAGCCATAATATGATTTTTTAAATAATTCCGTTTTCATATCGACAGCTTCAAGTATTCGATTCTAACAAGGATGGAAGACTACAACTTTCTGAAATGGCAAAGTGAGTATATAATTTGATTGTATTTACTTATTTAATTCAATTTAATTTAATTTTAGAACCATCATCGCACAGAGGCGCAGCATTTGCCTGTAAGTGCGACGGTTTGTGGGTTCGATTCCCAATCGGAAAGGTTTACTCCAGTTCCATTTTCTTCGTTTTGACAACTAGGCAAAGCGCGGCGTTGAGTTCTGCCACTCAATACGCAATGCCTGGAAAGGTGGAAAGCGGGAAACGGAGTGTCCTATCACTAGGATATATGAAAATTCCAAATTCATTTTTATTCAAAATAAAAATACAACATTCATTTTATAAACGTCTATAATAAAATCATCGGTTCAGCTTTCTTCCTATTATAAGAGATATGGACTAACACAAAAATAACTATTCATTTCGAAGTAATTCCTGAGATAAGCAAGATGAACCAAACTAATTGGCCAGTTTTATAATACAGAAGTGCCTATACTTAAAAAAAGGTTATACAGGTGAAAGCTATAAAGGTTTGCCTATAAACGTGATGGTTGTGAGTCCGATTTTCTCTTGGGGAATTAATGAAGTGTAATTAAATTATTTTCACTCCCCATTCTGGTAAAAGGAAAAAGCTCTATCTCTGTTAACTTGTACCGCTCAACACACGTCTTGAATTCCGACGGGAAGTGGTTAACGAGATACTTAAAGTTTTTCTGTTTTTTTTCATGAATACAATACAAGTATCAAATATTCGACACTGAATTTATAAGAGTTTAGCTTTTGTCATTGATGTAATGTAACTTGTAGGTTTTATATAAGTTTAGTAGTAGAACATATTTACAAAATTTCATCTTGCATTTTAATTTCTAATTGCAATCTTTTATTTGTAGTTTGATAGAAAGATTTTAATGAACTATAAGTAAGAAGCAATTTTCTGGTTAAGGTATGTATAAATACAGATACAAACCGGTTAACCATTAAGCTATAAAAGGTTTTATTATTTTAATAAACAAGAAATACCAACTGCAGTTTTCACTTAGTATTTTATGTAACTATGAAAATTCTCTCCAAAATCCTTATCTTAATACCTATATAATGTATCATTGTATCAAAAACAAGCTAAGTCACCTAAGGCTAGAAGGATTTCAACGTTTTAGAGAGTTTATCGTTAAATCGAGGGCCGCTACACGGGAGTTTACATTGTATTTTAAACAAGTCAACTGAAATGTTTACCTTTTAACATAGAACTAACACTTTCGCTTTCGAAATTCTCTATTACCGTTATTTGAATAATATGTTGCATGACAGATTATAAATTAGCGACTTGGGTATTTTAAATAAAGCAAAGTTATTTTACAAAAGAGGTGTTTTGCTATAAACGCGAGCAACAAGAAAAAAGTGTCAACACACTCCGTTCTCCAATTACTGAATTCAAGACATTGCATATAAAATAGCCAAACTCAAGGCCAAAGTCAAATTCTTACAAAATAATATATTTTTTTTTGTTTTTTTTACCTTCACCCTTAATCTCGAACATTGCAGGGTAGGCAAAGGGAACTGCAAGGAACCATATAAATCTAGTTATATTATATTATGTTTATCAATATTGGTATCGAATTGGTATTTAATCAAAATACATTAAATCACAGATTGCTACCCGTTAAGGAGAACTTCCTTTGCCGTCAGGTGTTCAAGGTGAGTGACGTCTAATTTCCCGATGCGATATTGTTCTCGAATCTCGATCCTCCTCCACCATTTTGACGACATTATTTAAATACGCTGCTCAATTATTTTACGGCAACATTAATGTTGTTAAAACACGTTATATTTATTATTTGTTTTATAAAAATATTATTATTATTGTTATAAAAATAAGTCTGTTTTGTCTTGACTGTATTATTAAGTGTATATTATATTTATAAATAATTTAATTAATTTAAAATGAAATAACACATACCTAAATATTTAAAAACCACTGACAGACTTACAGATATCTGATAATTTTCTTCCAACTGGTGTACATTAGTTTTTGGCATTCAGCTGCTGCTTCATCTCTTTTAACACTTGAACTTGAGTAGAAAATTTAAAAGAACAGTTTATAAACGACGAAAAGACTTTTGATCACAAAGTAAACACTATTACGCCTACGCTTTAAGGCTAGAAATATTTGTTTAAGTAATAAGACATTTGGCACATACTACACACTAAATAATATTTAAGCGGGAAAATATTAATAAAACATATGAATGAGAATGTAAAGTAATTGAGCAAAAGTCATGAGGTTTTAGATTTTTACATCATTTATTTTTTCTGAATTATCTGTATGGAATGTGTTTAAAAATATACAATTGTATTTTCACTAATTAATTATTACAAGAAAAATAAAAAACCGTAAATATTATTATAAATTAAGAATATGGTGGTATTTATTTATAGAAACAACTATTTGTTTATTTTGAAAACTTTAACATAATCTGTCTTTAAAGCAAATTGAATGAATGAATGAATGATATTTTTTATATTTTTTTACGTAGAGTTATTGATTATTTTATTTACATTTGCATTACATAGCTATTACTTATATATTTTTACATCGTCTCAAAAATATATTTTTTGATATATAAATAAAAAAATAAAATAATGAAAATAAGATTAATATTTTCCTTTTCCTTTTAATTTGCTTGGTTTGACACATCACATAGTCATACACATTAGCATTTGCATTCACAATCAATTATTATATAATTTTACAAATATTTTAAATATGTTTAAACATAACCGCCTTATGTAAAGTTCGATACGTATTAGAATAAATATATCTAAAAAATATAACCAGTATATTATAGTGTATAGGTAAATAAAATATTAAAAAAAAGATCTTTAACACATTAATCTAAAAACAAACATGCAAAATAAAAAAAAACACTCAATTTAATAGCATGATCTTAATTATATTATTATAATTAACGTAATAATAAATATTTTGTATAATAATTTACAAATGACAAAAGCATGTTTATCTTCTTTGCCTGTCTATCTAATTCTATCCTAACACTGCTGCTTGTCTGCACCGCACTCTTAGGAGGGCATAGAGGTGAGTCCTCAACTATATAACACATTATCTTCGAATGTTAAACATATACTATTCATAACTTTTATACAATAATAAATATGTGTTCATTTAAAAAAAAAACTACATTTATATATTTTTATTTTTTTTGACACATTACAATTATTTTTTTAAAAAAATATCCACGAGTCCCACAATTTTCAATTTAGATTTTTCAATGAATGATGTTATCTAATTTTCGATTCATATATACACTATATACATACTTACAAGCATTGACAAACTTATTCAATACTATGCTCCACTAAGTGAGTTAAAATTCCAAAAAAAAACTCTTGTTTAGAACTAAAAATTATCATAACTACGAATAAAGTAAGTACCAGATAGAAATCGTATGAAAATTTTAACGTGACTCGAACCTGCACCTCTTGCTTAACGTCACTTGAACGGTAAGCAAACTACCAGTAAAAAAGACAGTGAAAAGCTAGCTTTTAACTAATTAAGTCACCAGACGATTTCCACTGAACTAAGATTGATAATTAGGTGAAGAAGTATGTAACTTATTTTAACTGTTTCAAAAGTTTCTTTACTTTTATTTTATTTTTATATTTATACATATACAAAAATTTGAAATGTACTTCTTATGTTTTATTTTGTGTAAGCGTCTATATTAGAGAAATTTTAATTGTATGCTCTTTAGGTACACACTGACTGAACATTTTATTTAGTTTGTACGATTTTCGGCATGCTTTTTTATTTAAAAAAAATAGAAATAATAATTATAATAACGTAAAAATAATAAAAAATAATCAATATAAATGTTATAGCTTGCAATTTAATCTGTATATATTTAAAGTGTATGTAGTGTAGTGTAACTTTAAAATTATACATATATTTATATTGCTATATTCATATAATGATATATTTATATATAAATGTATTTAATTCAACAGGGTGCGACCAAACTAACAAAGGATGATATCGAACGAGTCTTTTCACTTTATGATAGGGTAAGTACTATGATAAATTTAAAAGCATGTATCTTACACAGAGCAGGACTCAAACTCGCGCCTCTGGTCTACTGCCCATGGCTTGCCACTCACACGACCTACGTTCTTTCTGTGTAATGTAAAAATTCTATACGCCTAGTACAAGAATTTCTGTATTAGACGTTTGTTACAGTTTGAATGGCACTAAATTTTATTCTTTCCATATTATATTAAAAAAACTTTTAAATTAAAGTAAATGTTAAGAATATGTTCATTTTATAATAGCTTCACGCTTTTATCCTGCATATTGTAGGGTAGGCAGAGAAAACTGTAGGAACCACCTCCGTTGCTTAGTTCCTGCTTTCTCCGTCCCCACTTTCCGCCTTTTTCGAGGCATTGCGTGTTGAGTGGCGGAACTCAACGCCGCGATTTGCCTAGTTGCCAGAGCGAAGAAAATGGAAATATCTTCCGCGATTGGAATCAAACCCTCAAACCGTCGCGTTTACAGGCAGACGTTTACGCCTCTGCGCCACGACGGTCCTCAATCCTTCATTATATAATAACTTTATCAAAATAGAATACGTCTAAAAATTATAGTGTTAAGAAATAAATGATATCTTAATTACATTTCTTAATTTAACATGTTAATATTTCATCGATGCCAGGTGGTTTTTTTAATATATTATTTATTGTTACACAACAGTGTACATTTTGTTAAATAAATTTACATAAATTTTCAATATTACTCAAAATTAGACGAGTTGTGCCATTAAATCATATACATATAGCTACTCTAACTATACAAGGAAAAAAGAAATTAAAAATGTGAACAGTAAACACTATATTCTGAGAATGCATAACTTACTTTTTATATTCGCAGGACAACAATGGCTCCATAGAAAACGAGGAACTGCGCGGCTTCCTTAAAGATCTTTTAGAATTAGTTAAAAAGGTATTTATATTTCATTTATTTATCTTCTTATAAATAAAACTACTCCATTGGTTAATTACCTAATAAAAATGTACAGCCACAAATAATTATTGTATATTTGACTTCGAGAGAGTATATAAATATTATGGAAGATGGAAATGGAAATGTTTTGTTCATAAAATCTACATATACGATGTTGCTATGTGTTATACAATGATGACATCACATACGAGTATTAAGTAACACTTGCCACAGACATAGAGGGTTATAGAACTTATAAGTGTTATGTAGCCTGTATTGGATAAATGGACTGTCCAACTCAAAAATATTTTATTGAATTAAATCAATAAGATTAACGTGTTTAATAATAATAACCTTTTAATAATTACATGAATATAGATTTCTAACACTAATACCTATGGTTTTTTTATATATTACAGGATTACGACGCCCAGGACCTTCTAGAATTTGAAGAGACAATACTACAAGGTGTGGAATACAGCAGTGAAGGCAAAATAAGTAGAAAACAACTGACAATGATCCTATTAGCAATCGCAAAACATAACCAAGAAGAGGAGCCATCGACTCCATAAGGGTTCTTAAGTGCATACACCACTCCGTCCCAGTAGTCAAATGAAATTAAATGTGTAACACGCGTTTATACTGTGCAATGAATTCTATTTTATCTGTAGCAAAATAAGAATTTAATAATCTGTTACAATGATTATTCATATTACATTAGCTTGATTTTTTGTAGCTTTTGTCTACAAAAGTACACATTTAGTGTTTTTTCTAAACTTAAGCTCTATATAAAAATCGATTGCATTTTTTGTCCAATTACACCGTAAGAGTTGTTACGAGACCCTTAAAAATGTTGATATCACTGAACCGACTAACAGGCACTTGTAACTTTTTGGTTCATTGAACAGTATGATCGTTTATTACAGCTTTATGCTTCTCGAATATTGTCAAGTAAGCCTGTGTTTTATTATAATTCAAATTCAAATGACTTTTTACTAAATTTTATTTTCAACACTACTTGTTTTATCAAAAAAATCCTCGTCTTTTTTATTTGCATTACCTTAGTACACCGCACAAGTTTCCAGATTCTTATTAAAATATATCAATACTTAAAGGACTTCTAAATTTTCTTCACTTTCCAGATCACACTTGCGTAATTTATTAAAAGATTAATATTTTTAATAGAGATTTTTATAAAAGAAAATTTTAAAATTAAAATGTTATATTTTAGTCTTCACCTATTTGTTACAATTTTCTTTTTATATTTACCAAGCATTTTTTTTCCATTCATTCCTCTCGCCGCCATGTTGTTTTTTTTGTTAACTTATTAATATTATGTACTAACTATATGTTGTGTAAACTGTGTGTTAAAACATTAAAAAGTTGTGTATTCGTATATATCTATTAATTACTTTGTTAACTTTTTCAATGTTTAATTAAGTCAGTGTTTAAATAATCGATATTATTATAAGTAGCTAAGTAATATGTAATTGATTTATACATTGGTAAATTTTATAAATGTCAAATGTGTAGTTAGCTATCAATGTTGCAAATATTAAGCTGGATCTACACACGAGAATCTAACAAAAAATGAAATCAATTAAATCCAAGTGTATAGAACCAGCTTAAATATATTATTTATGTAATTAATGTATGATAATAGCGGCCTGTATTTAAGTTTGTATTAAAAATTAAAGAAATTCTTTATCATGAAGCCAAAGCGATTGCCAAATATTAAAAATTAGTTGTTCAATTACATATTTTCATACACTGTTCATAAAGAAAAATTAGTAAATACTTTACTTATTCGTTTTTAAAAAAATAATGTGTAGATAACATCAGCAGTCACGATTTATTGATACTGATGATGATGATTATAATGATTATAATTACGATAAAAAAGTAATTAAGATAAATTACTAGAACTTTTAATTTATAAAGTTACTAATATTTTACCAATCATAAAACACAGTAGTGTATAAATTAACATATCAAAAGCTTAAAGGCAAGTCAATATGATAAAAACACATTCGATGTAAAAGAAAGTTGATGACTTTTGTATAAACATGTCAATGAACGTAAGTGGCCTAACTCACTTTAAATATACAACTTATTAAAAATAATAAATTAAATTATAATTACTTAAAAATATAATATAATTTATTCAATATTTCTATTATTTCTCCAACGTAAAATCTTTATTATACGTGTTCATTATTTTTCTCTATAAAATATAACCCTACTTGGCGAGTGCGCTAATATTAAACAACAGTTATGAAAAACATTCTTTTGTAATTTCTATGAACTTTTAAAGTTCAGTTAAAATTTATTTCTGTTAAAATAATCTGTTAAAGTAAAAAAATCTGAAAGTTAGTGAGTTAGACTTTTCATCTTTGTTGTTGAAAAAAAAAATACTGGTTGTATATTATGAAAGAAGGCTGTTAAAAATACGTATATAATTTGATTTGTACGTGATTTGTTCAAAATTGTCTATGGTATTAAATGTTGTGATAATTGTTAGGTTTTAGGCAATTGAAATGATTGCATTGAGAAATCGCTTTATTATATTGTTGCTGGATAACAAAATATAAGTGGATTACTAACAAAAATTAATGTCATAATAAAAATTTATTTACCTACAACGAGTTTAATTGAATATCTTTTTTCCTTTTTTTAATCAGTGATGAATGTACCAGTAAGAGGAGCTTGAGCATATAACAGCAGATTTTTGTATATATTACAGTATGTCAGTTAAATATATTAATAAAAAACTATTGAAAATATATTAAGTTTATACTAAAGGAATATATCGGCTGCCATATAGTCCTTTAAACGTTGAATCCCAAAGTTTGCATTTTTTATATAAGAAAATTCTTTACTGCGAATACTATAAACAGTCTTAGGGACTAACTCATGGTGTTTAGAGCAAGCAATAAACATAACCCTGTAGATTAATCTACACATCAGATGAGAGAGAGAGATCTAGATGATGGCCAGTTTGCAGCTCTGATGAAGTCAGTAATATTCGTTTCTAACCAAGATTAGGGCGAAAATCTTAGGTATCTTGGTACACTTGTGCCGATTCTTATCTTTTACGTTGCTTGGTTGCAAAATAAATAACTTTTTTTATTAGCTTCACGTTTTATCCCGCACATGGCAGGGTAAGCAGAGGGAACTGCAGGGACCGTGGGAACCTAGTGTTAAGACACTCTGTTGCTTAGTTCCTGCTTTCTTCGTCCCCGCTTTCCGCCTTTTTCGAGGCATTGCGTGTTGAGTCGCGGAACTCATTGCCGCGCTTTGCATAGTTTGCCAGAGCGAAGAAAGTGGAAATAGAAAAGTCCATCTTCTTCGACTGGGGATCGAACCCAGAAACTCTTGCGTTACAGGCAGACGTTGCGCCTCTGCGCCACGACAGACCTCAATGTACCTACTAAATAAAATAATTTAGAAAAGTACAGTCAATATAATATAAAAATACCTTCTCGATTGAATTTGAACAACATTATACACGGTGCTGCTTGACTAATATTAACATTTAATATAAATACAAATTAACACAATGATTGTTAGTTTTTTGACAATAATACTGCACAGTCACACCTTTAAATATTTTTAATTTAATATTTATTTCAAAACCGCCGATATTTATATTTAACAATGAAATTAAACAAAATATGAGTGACTTTTACGCTATTATTTAGAGTATATTGTAAGGCTATAGTCATTTACTAATAATCAAGTTGAAGTAAGTTAGAAGTCTAAACAAGAACCTGAGAGCGGAGAGCTCCATTGCATGGCGGTTCATAGTCGAAGATTCGATGACCTCAACGGGTTGAGTTGATTATTTCCATTTTCCGTGGGGTGAATAAAGTAGTTTCTTCGGTACTTTGTAGTTTCCACCTATTAGCACGTTTCACCACTAATATGCACAAATATTTCGCTAAGTTTCTTACGCCGGTTCTTCTCAAGTGTGAGACACTTAACTTTAATAAGTGGTGGTAATATTTTCAACGTTCAAAAAATGAATCTTGTATTGTTATTATTGTTATTCATTTCAAATGATAACATAATCTAATCTAATAATAAATTTGAATTTTCAGAAGAAATTTGTATAAATGTTCTGTTTTAGTTTACATATTTACGCTGCAGAGTAAACTTAGTGTTAGACACTCAACTCCATCCGACATTGTGTGGTAAGTCAAATTCAAATAGTTTTATTTAAAATAAGAAAACAAACGTTTTGAACGTCAAAAATGTTACCACCGGTTCACCAAGCTCAATGCCTCAGACTTGTGCAAGAAACTTTATCGTATGACCATGATATTAAAATTATTCACTTTTAACAACGGTACATTTGAAATGGACTGGAGCATTTCATTCACAAAGTGTGTTGACACTTGAAAAATCAATAATTAAGTAATAACCTTTTTACACAAACGTCTTTTTAAAATTCTTTCTCTCTCTTCAAACAATCCTAGTGTAAAAGAAAGCCTTTTTCTGGTATAAATATTAAATGAATCACCGATTTAAAATGCAACTATTAATATATTCATTTCTTTAAATTAATCTTTAGGTCCTAGATTATAGATTACGTGGACTGCTTACTATAACAAAAATTGAGTTAACGTCGGCTGCATTACTCCAAAGTATAATGCCTTAAGACGTAAATACTACGAAAGTAGACAAGACGAGCCGTTTTCCACGTCAGTTGACTATTTAATCTGACTCACTGTAATTTAGAGACAATTGTGATAGCCGGGAAAGGTTTAAGAATACGTTGCCGTTTACAAATTTTGTGCTAGACGTGCTAAAAATAATACATTTGTTTTTTTTTTACTATTCAATAGTAAAATTAGCTATTAAAGCAATGTATTACATTCAAGAGGGCATTACTCTCGAAGTGATGATGAGATAGGCCTTGCCTTGTTGCTGGAGGGAGTAAAATTAAGTGTATACAGTTACACGTTGTGATGCTACGTCGTAAAAGCCTCGAAATATAAACACCAGAGAAAATAACTCATGCTCTGATGTAGATTTTTGAATAGTGACCTTAACAAATTACAACACCTCTCTATATAATAAATAAATGAATTGATAAGATTAAAATTACTTACAATCCAAATAATAACAGTCCCAAATTCCAATTTCAGAAAAACTATTACTTATAATATAATAAGTCTTTTGCGTATTATATTAAACAACTGTACCGTTATTCGAAGCCTAATTTATATATATGAGATATGCCATCGCTTCCGTTCCATTTTTTATTTCTTTTTTCCTTTGTTTTATCCTTTTCTGTCCTTTTCCTTTAATTTTACCACCACCACCACAGTGGCGCCATCTGAGTTAACAAGGTAATGGCGCGGACTTTGCTGGTCATTACGTCGTTGTTTTTCGTTCCATAAGGTTCCAAAGTGAGAAATTTAATAAGTGTGAAGTGTTGTGACTATTATAGTGCAAACTACGTCCGAGGTACGTACTAACTTTTATAATATTCTATGCAACAACAACTTTTTTAACTATATTGTTCTATGCAAAAGTAAAATGAATTTAATGTTATAAATAGTTTCTTTCAATATTATAATACTCACTTTGGACAAAATACCGTTAGAAACATCTTTTTGAAGTATATTTATGATTAATTAAACGGATTTTTCCGTTCGAAATATTTTTATCAATATACCGTCATACATCATAAAAATAAATATAAATTCTTCCTAGATCAAAATGAGTGAGACAATCAATCCTGTAAATTCAGATGTAAATAAATCAAATTCATGCCAAAAAAGAAAGCGTGAGAAACATCATGATGATTCGAGCTCATCGTCTTCTAGTAGTAGTTCGACGAGTAGTAGTTCAAGTGATACTTCGAATTCAAAGCGGCGTCGCCGGAATAAATCTAAAAAATATCGCAAAGATAAGAAATTAGATAGATTGTTTAAAGAGGTCAATTATCTTAAGAATCGATTGAATAATAATGAACATAATGATGATTTTTGTAGTTATCAAACACCTAGCTATATTGATGACAATGTAAGTCGTCAGTTATACGAAGACAATAATTATAGTGATCCAGAACCTCAATTTTCATTATCGATTAGTACTAAATTAAAAGATCCCGAAATTTTACAAACACCCTCATCTTATCTAGATATATTAAAAAATGTGCAATGTTTTGGCGATACTCAATGGCGAAATGTTAGGTATTCAGATGTGCAGAAAAATTATCGTCATTTCCCAGGTTTTTCTGAATTAGAAGCAAATGAAGAACTAAAACAATATGATAATAATCGATTTCTTATAAATGCCGATAAAGCATACGGTTCCTTGAGCTTCGCTCTTATTAAACAAAAAGATGTGCTTGAGAAGGAGCTTCGAAGCTTTTTATTATGGGTAAAAACGACCCCTGATTTATCATTTATTGAAATTAATAATAAAATTCAAGATATTTTTGTTACTGGTGATTTCTCCAAAATTTCTAACGATGCCCTGCAATTGGTCTGCGGCCACAGGGCAGAGATTATCCAACAACGCAGAGAAGCAATTTTAGCTTCAGTTAAGGACCCGTTACATAAAAGCACATTGCGCAGCATTCCACCGTCATGTCAAAATCTTTTTGAAGCTGAAAAATTATCAACATCATTGGATAAAGCAGGTGGTGTACGTAAAGTGTTTTGGCAACGTACAAAAGATCGCGTTTCTGTACCACAGACCGATCAAAATATTACACCTCGTATAGCACCACAGCATAATTCTTTCGCTTTAGTGTCGAGAAGAGGTGGATATAGTTATGTACCAAGGGCTATCCCTAACAAGCCCTTTCGGGGCAGGGGAAGACAAATTACTACCCGACGTCAAGGTGAGTCAACAAACGAATATCGGCACGAACGTAAAAACTCTCCCCCATCCCACCGGGATCGGAGAGGTAGATCAAGAAAGTTTTGACTCACCGAGTCACTTTCGAGCTAGACAACTGACCAAATACCAAGTAAGATGGGCGAAAATGGGAGCTCCACCTTACATTTTGACGATTATTTCCGGCTACCATATCCCATTTGTCAAAAAGCCCCCACTCTTTACACCAGACCAAAGAAGTTCCGACCGTGCGACTCCGGTTTCTGCGCAAATGACACAAATTATACAGAAGATGATTGCCGAAAACGTTCTCTCTGTAGTACAACCGTCACCCAGCTTCCTGTCACGTATGTTTCTGGTACCAAAAGGAGACGGGACAATGAGGCCCATATTCAATCTGAAAACACTAAATCAGTATGTTCTGGCAACGCCATTCAATCTGATAAACATTCACAAAATATCAGGGTTCCTACAGCCGAACGACTGGCTAGTGAAAATAGATCTTTCAGAAGCTTATTTTCACCTACCGATACACAGAGCACACAAGCGCTTTCTACGCCTCTTGTATCAACAGCAAATTTTGGAAATGAACTGCCTGCCCTTCGGGTTGAGTTCCGCGCCGAAAACATTCGCAGCTCTGAGCAATTGGATGGCTCAATTTCTGCTTCAAAAAGGAATACGTCTTATAGTATACCTGGACGACTATTTAATTGCCAACAGAGACGTGTCAACCTTGAAACTGCATGTGACAGCAACGATAAATTTTCTAGAGTATCTAGGATGGATGATAAATTACGAAAAGTCTGTTTTGGATCCCAGAAAGACTATAGAATACTTGGGCATTATATGGGACCCGTGGCTAAATCGGAAAATGCTTCCAAGAGAGAAACAGTTAAAATTACATTCGTCAATAAGCAATGTAATAAGAAAACCAAAATCGAATATAAAAGAAATTCAAAGCCTTATTGGACAAATGAATTTTGCCAGCTTCATTATTCCGCTGGGCAGGCTAAATTATCGACAGCTTCAGAGATTAGCAATAACCCATCTCAAATGGGAAGTAAAGAGGTGCAAACTGAACGACGAATCACTAGCAGAACTTCAGTGGTGGTTTCGGCACCTTCGAGATTGCTCCGTAATTCACGAGCCTCATCCGACCCACTACATGGTCACCGACGCTTCCGACCTAGGCTGGGGAGCGCGGATAAACGATATAAATCTGTCCGGCGTGTGGTCGAAAACGGAAGAAAAATTGCATTGCAATCACAAAGAATTACTAGCCATACTCAGAGCCTTCGAAGAGTACAGTCCGAGCCTACATTACGCATCTGTTCATTTACAATGCGACAACAAAACCGCTGTTGCATACTTACGCAACGAGGGCGGAACGAAATCGCAAACCCTTCTGGATCTGACGTACAAAATATTTCATCTTTTACACAATCTGGAAATAAGCCTGACGATCCATCATATTCCCGGCATATACAACGCGGAGGCAGATCGACTGTCACGACTACGTACCCATCCAGAATGGCATCTTCTACCTCAAGGGACTTCTCCTGTGTTTGCACGATGGGGAAATCCTGTAATCGATCTGTTTGCGTCGAGTCTCACACGCGTAGTAAAGAGATACTGCTCACTAGATTGCCGGGACGATCAAGCGGAATTTCACAATGCATTGTCCCAAGTATGGACTTATCCGTTGGCATGGGTTTTCCCTCCTCCATTTTTGATACCCAAAGTATTACAACATCTGCATCAATGTCAGGGTATTTTCCTCATTGTAGCACCGAGATGGGAAAAGGTATTTTGGAGGGCCGATCTAAAAAGTCGAGCAATATCTGCTCCTTGGACAATACAGAACCTTCCACAAGTATTGATAGACATATCGACAGGCCTTCCTCCCCAGAATGTATCGAAGATGGTGCTGGAGGTATGGAAATGTGGGGGTGGAATGAACAATTAAAGGGATGGTCACCCGAACAGAGAAAACTTTTAATGGATAGTTGGCGTCCTTCGACTTTAAAGTTTTAAAAAACTGCATGGTCACGATGGGTAAAATGGGCTAAGGATAATACTGTAATAGTTAACAAACCTACTGGATCAGATTTAGCACGATTTTTATGTGATCTACACTATATAGGAAAGTTTTCTTATAGCACAATATTGTCACATAAATCCGTTGTGTCAACCTTATGTGACTTTGATTCATCAGAGCGTCTTAGTAGCCATCCACTAGTGAAACGAATGCTAAAATCCATTTCACTATCAAAACCTTCGGCACCAAAACCACCTATTTGGGACGTAGAGATAGTTTTTTATCATATCTCCATGTTAGACACAGAAACAGAGAGTCTATATGAAATATCTAAAATTACTGCTGCTATTCTTTTACTGTACTCTGGAAGACGGATACATGATTTAACTTTATTAAGAATTAATTCTAATGATTGTGTTTTATCAGATGATTATGTTATTTTGTGGCCAGCATTCGGTTCAAAAACAGACTCTATTAATTATCGCCAGTCGGGTTGGAAATTAAATATTAATAAAGATAATAAAAATTTAGATCCTGTTCATTGGATTAACCGCTTAATCATGATTGGATGTGATAGAAGAAAGACTTCTAATAGCGAAAATTTGTTTATTTCAACCTGTGGTAAGCCTAGACCTGCTACTAGGTCTATAATTGGTGGTTGGATCAAGAATCTCCTTAAAGAAGCTGGTGTCATGGCATCGGCTGGCAGTTTTAGAGCCGCGGTAGCCTCTAAAAGTTGGATCGAAAATAGCCCCATTGAAGATATTCTAGCGCGAGGCAATTGGAGATCAGAAAAAACTTTTAAGCGGTTCTATTGCCGACAAATTCTTCTTAAAACTAGAGTTTCTGAACAACCAATACAGAATTTGTTTACGCCAGTAACAACATGACTGTTATATGAGCTAATTATTGTTATTAATAATTTGTTATTATTAATTCATATTGTTGTTTATTAATTTTGTTAATAGTCGGGATGAAAATTATAAATACTTCCAGTATAAATATTATTTAATGTTATTGTTACATTAATACTTTTTTCAAAATAAAATTTTATTATTTGTAATACAAATTTTCTTTAACTTTTTTCTAATGTTATTTCTTATAGTCACATTACGTCAACCACCACCACCAGGCGATAACAAACACGTCTCATATATATAAATTAGGCTTCGAATAACGGTACAGTTGTTTAATAACGACGTTTTACCTACAAATAAAACGTATATTAAACATACTTACCTTATTCGAAGCCTAATGCTTTAATTCTGCCTGGTGGCAAACAACAGACGTAATGACCAGCAAAGTCCGCGCCATTACCTTGTTAACTCAGATGGCGCCACTGTGGTGGTGGTGGTAAAATTAAAGGAAAAGGACAGAAAAGGATAAAACAAAGGAAAAAAGAAATAAAAAATGGAACGGAAGCGATGGCATATCTCATATATATAAATTAGGCTTCGAATAAGGTAAGTATGTTTAATATACGTTTTATTTGTAGGTAAAACGTCGTTATTTTCCTTTTGCATATAAAAAAATAACCTGTAAAGAAATTAGAAATATCTTTAAGTGATTCGTTCCTTCTAAGCAAAATACACAGTTCTATCTCATCTTATACATAATATCAAGAAGTCAACCAATAAATTTACGATTTATTCCAAATAATCTCGTAAACAGTCAATCTAGTAACAAAACACTCCATTTTCCGTTTTCCCGCTGAATTTCTGACATTCCGATCAATGTGATTAACATTTTGAATTTTGATTATTAACTTTTTTTACACTAGCACTACAGTTCAACAATTTTTGACTACGCTAGCTTTTCACAATTAAATTAAATATGTAAATATTTTTATAATTAACTAGACAAAAATATTTTAAGCATTTATTTTAAGGTCACCGCCATAATTTCATAAAAAATTAAGAAACCATAGCCACAGATTACGTTATACCTAAGCGTCGCTTTAAATATCGACCAATCTTTACGCGGAAACAAACCATAGACTAAAGATAAGAAAACGCTATCCGGAATAGCGTTGCGGTGCGATTTTCGCGGCCGTAACATTTTACTTAATTCACGGTAATTGGCAGTTGAAACAAAAGAAAATCACCTAAAACTTTGTCATCATGGGCGTCACCGTTGAGACAATTACCCCAGGTGATGGTAAGTAGCACTAATTTATACCTGCGAAGATTGAACTTGCCGTTGTTCTTAACCCTATTAATTAATATATACATAACGATTATTATCATATTTATACATAATAATATTAATGTAACTAGCCTAATTAAATCTTTCCTTTCTCTTTATAAAATTATGTAAAACTCCATAATCCATAATGTCATGGAAGATTTTCGCACCCACAATCCACGCCTTTACTTGCAATTGTTAAATCTATATTTTGACGAGTTCGTACAAATGTAACTTAAGCATTATTCCTATAGACAGCAATTTTTTTTAATTTTTTTAGAAGGCAATATAATTATATCAAAGAAAAGCAAATAATTCTCATTCATATATCTCCTTTGCATTTACTGATATACCAAAAAACTTTACAGAGTGTACTTATCCAAAAAGCGGGCAAACTGTGGTGGTCCACTACACTGGCACGCTGACAAATGGCCAGAAATTTGATTCATCACGCGACCGTGGAAAGCCCTTCAAATTCAAGATCGGCAGGAGCGAAGTGATCAGAGGCTGGGACGAGGGTGTTGCTAAGGTAAAAATATAGATCTCCTTCAAACCAGTTCAACACTGGAAACTGCTATTGAAAAACTAAAAAGATACAGTATGTACCTAAGTAATATACAACATTAAAATTTTTATTTTTTTTTCCAAATTGTTTTGCTACAAATTGTCAATTATCTTAATAAATGAAAGCCATCTTTTAAAAAAATAAATATTATTAATCATATATCTGGCACACTCTCCATAGAATGTGTAATTATTGTTTTCATGACTTGTTATATTTAGTCATCATGTTTGCCATTTGCTATCTGATAATATTAGTATGTCATGTTTCATTTATTTTATATATGCAATAATGGTGACAAAGGGAACAATATATTCACTACTACAAGCATTCTATTTTTAATTAAATATTACATATGTAAATTTTCCTAGCATGTATAAATAATTAAGACAGGCAGCTTCAAGACTTTAATTTTACTTCTAATGATTTTAATATTTTAAAATTGACAACTGTCTATCCTTTTTTGACAACTTTTCTGTGCCAACAACTATAAGATTCTCTCAAAATGTAGAAATACATTAATATAATAAGCTGTCAATAAAACAATATTTCTTATATTGCTAAATAATTTTTCATGCAATTTCAGATGTCTGTTGGGGAAAGGGCCAAGCTGACCTGCTCTCCCGACTATGCTTATGGACAGAAAGGCCACCCTGGAGTCATCCCTCCGAACTCAACTCTCATCTTTGACGTAGAACTCATCCGTCTTGAATAAATTCATTAATTATAGTTCCTTTGAAAAATCTCCATGTTCAGATCACTTTTGAAATTTTTAATTTTTTATATCTTCAATTTGAACATTCCATATGCATTTTGAAGTCAATTACAAATATTTTTGTGGTGTCCATTTTTCTTTTGATATAGCACAATGTGAATGTTTAATTATATAAGGTTTTTTACTTGTATTCTGGTAGATACTTGAAAGCTTTATTATAGTACTAAGAATAAACTTCATTCTAACAGATGTGTCTTTTATTTTTATATATATAATAAGTCATACTTAATATGTGGCACAGCAGCATTTATATTTACTTATATGCCACGTTCTTAAATTTGATATGTAACATCACATTAATTTGAAGAATTGGACTACTTACAACATTTTAAAGCTCACATTTTTTGGTAACACCTGATTTAGCGTTATAAAATCCAATTTCTTAATTATAACTTCACGTTTTATCCTGCTCATGGTAGGAACAGCAGGAACCTAGTGTAAAGACACCCCATTGCTTAGTCCCTGCTTTCTCTGTCCCCGCTTATAAATAAAATCCTTCTTTGTTTCTTTACAAAGTTACATTTTATATTATTATAATATCTAAAATATTTTTACCTAATTATTTGTAATTGCAAATTCTTTTGGTTAGTAAAGACAAGAATAGAAAATTTTACACGAAAGTGGTTGTGTAACTACCGCATATTGGTCTCTGACAAAAACAAAAGTGAATGAATTTTATTAATAATCTGAAATATAAGATTTGTGACATTTTCTTCTTTTTAGAAATATTTTTTTGTATTTTAGCCCTTACCGAACAAACTTTTCCATACTCGCGAGATTGCAAACATTCTAAAAAAATACATACAGCATTCCGTCATATTTCAGGTGCGCAGAAATGCCCCAAATAAATAATAAAATAGCACGCACATCTCTATTTCTCTTTTTCTACATTAGTTCTACAAAAATAACGATAACAAACTTTGAAGTGTAGACAAAACTATATATTTGCATCACGTCAAACTACTTCAGGCCAAAATTAGGGGAAGTCAATAATTTGGCTGATCAAAGTTGAAGAAGAACGTTAACGAGTTCAAGTTGAAGAAAAAAGTTAGAGTAAAAAAAGATGGAAGAAAAGCTGAAAAATACAACAAAAATGTTATAGTATTGTGTAATGTCATACTCTCATCCATAAGCCATTTTAATACAATCAAAAAACAACGCAGGGCCTCTCTTGTTTGAAATATTTAAAAAAAATATTAATTATATATTTAGACTTACAAAATTTTTTATCTACAGATTAAAAATCAAACACAGCTAATTCAATTATTATTTTATTTATAAACCTTGTATTCTTTATCTAGAAGACTTTTGATAGATACTCTTTTAAATAATTAACATAAAATCACTGTATTCTCGTTCAGTTAACAGAAAAAATATCTTTCCTTAAAAAACGAATATCCTAATGCACCTCAGTGCGCGTTTGTACAAAGCTTCATGTATATTCCATTATAACTAGAAGTTGCATATGAATTAACGGCTACTGCCATTAAATTACATAAAATCCTTATTTTTACGGGACTTACAATATTTATTATATTACACAACGTTTAAATGTAACCATGTTCGAATCCAAATTACTTGGACATACGATTCGATATTCCTATAAACAAGAACATTATTATGACCAAAAAAAAATCCATATTTAAATCAACAAATGACAATTTACATACAACTAAATAAATGATAACTATATATGTTCGTTAATTCTGAAATTAAATTAAATACAAATTACAATAATATTAATTATTACAATTGTCTTTTTCTATAAAGAATTTCAAAAGTGTAATCAAAAACAATTATATCTTCACTTATCTGTGGCATATTGGAAAAAGAAATAATATTTTTTAATAATAATATATATTTTTAATGTAATGGAAATAAAAATTAAATGTAATTTTAAAATTTAATTTTTACTTCCACGATGTAAACCAATTAAATAAAAAAGTAATAATATTCAGTCAGTCAATAATATAAATTTATATAATAGGCATGAAATAATTGCGTCACCAATATTTATTTTATTCATATATACTGTTATTATTAATTATTATTTTGTTTGTTATGTGCCGTTTTGGTAAGAATATATTTTATATTTCTAATAAGCAATTATTAAGTGAAGTCAATTTTAATTTTCACGTAATTATAATTGATGATGACATTTATTAAGTTCATGCGTCAATTATCAATAATATATTAAACAGCCAGAGCACTTAAACATAAGATAGATTAAAATGGCAAAATGAACAAAATACATTTGCATATTTTAGTATTCTTATCTAAAATGACATTTATTTTTAAAATTTATAATATGCTAATATTTCTGATAAGAAAAATCATGATTTCCATGACTTAGAAATATGCACAGTCACTGTAAATTTTTATTATTTGTGACGAACATTCATAATTGTTAAGATTACAGTGTGTTAATTAAAAAGGTAAAAATAATATTGTATGGTAAGAACAATAATCTTTTGTACGTAGATAAATTTAATTTATTTTTGAAGTCTCAGTTTCTTTAATTTTTATTATGTTATTGTTTTTAAATCAGTAAAATAAATAGATACACTCCAGTACCTGTATACACACTTCAGTATCTAACCTTCGTGGCATAATAATATGAGGAAGTACATTTTGAGCCAAGTTATAGGGACAACATTTGAATACTACAAAATGTAGTTACGTTTGCTTTACTTGTGACTAAAATTATTTATAACTATTTAAAAAATATAAACATAAATATTGAGTATTAGATAATAGTGAACATCAATAGCCAAATTAGAATTTTTTAATACACTTTTTTCTATATTAATTAATATTCCATAATAGAGCCTAGTAAAATCATGCAATAAATAAATCATATTAAGTACTGTCTGAACATATATTATTCTTTTGCTTGTATCTAAATTTCATTTGTTATAATTTATATTGAATATATACTTCCTTTATAAATAAAATATGGAGGTTTGGCCATTCTAAGTCTTCAGTGGAGTGTAAAGAAGTACATGTAACTAAGTTCTTTTTAGCACATATATCTCAGATGAGTAATAATGAATGATATATATGAAAACATTTTATGGAACACTTATGATTACATCTTGCTTACTAAACATATTAAAATAAGTATTATTTACAATTTATCTAAGTTTATTAAATTGCCTAAATGATAAAATAGAAGTCAAGAGGATTTTTAAAGGAAGTTTTAAGAAATTTGTTTAGTGAATAGGTTGTGTTAAACTAAAATGTCCCAAAAACTAAAACCTCTTTTAAGTATGCTTTGAAAAAAAATATATATTATCATTTTGTGAGCAAAATATGTAACTTTTATGATGTTACATTAGTTGGATTTACCAATTTAATCGATTTACGCATTTGGTAAAGGTTTAAGAGGTCCAAGACTTAAGAGTCCATCGGCACCAAGTGCTTGAAGACTGGAAGTTAGCCCATTTTGCATATTGTGAACAGATATAACAGGTATACCGAAACAACCATGTGCTTGCTCCCTATTAGCTAAAGGTATAAAACTATATATTCCTAAACTACTTAAACGTTTTAAATTATCCTCCTGCGAAAGATCCACAACTGGCAACCCTAACTCCCTATTTGGGCCAGTCACATTATGAAACACTCTTTTGTGGTGTTGTAATTGCAGTGATTTGGGGTACGACGCTGGACATTCGTCACATTTAAAAACTGGTATTTTACTTTGCGGATGCGCGTTAGTCATGTGAACTTGCAAGGAAGTGTGGTTCATGAACATTTTCTTACATATTTTACATGAGTACATCCCACCACCGACTTTAGCTTCGGGTATTGAAAACTTACTGGATTTTGATGTATGTTTAATACTGACACCAGCCCCTAGGTTGGGCAAATGTGGAAGAGGACGATCTGGCGTAGGAGATCTGCTCTTTTGCTTTTGAGTTACACAGATTCCTCTTGATGCAAGCACATTCGCCATTGCATTTGCCTCTTTATTAACAGTCTTTTTTGTGACGGAAATTTGGCTGCCGAAATTCAATTTATCTTTAGCACCCTGCACACTTTGAATCATAGGCAGACCGTCCCGTTGTTTTTGCAAAGCCATGACTTGGCAATCTTCATTATCGTGTTTTCCAGGGAGTAACATATCTGTTCTCCTTTTCTGAACGGGACCACCAGATCCGGCTCCCGGTCGTTTTAAAGGCATTCTCGGTCCCATTTTGCTACCCCCTCGCACTGACCCGTGAACCTGGATACCAGATCGTATTGTCGGTCTCTGGCCTCTCATGGACGGCATTCGTGTCCGAGAACCCGCGATGTGAGCATTAGCTGCCATTCTTATTGGGGTTCCGCTAGCTACTTGATGAGCACTTAAAGGCTGACTAGGCGGTGCCATTTGTCCACTACTTAATTCTGGACCAGAAGGTGGTTGTACGTGACCTGGTTGTCCTGGCATAACTGGTACTGGTATTTGGCCTGGAGGAAACGTTTGAATATTTTGTATTTTTATCCCACTCCCCGCCTGTGATTGCTTCATACCGCCAGGGCTACCAACGGGTGGATACGAGTGTCCTGGAGATGATCCAGGCGGCCCCATACTATGCGGACCAGGTGGATTCATCATACTTCCGGCTTGCCCATAAACAGCTTGTTGCATGCTTTGCAATGGAGAAGCTGTAGAATAAGGCGATGAGGCCATAGAATAAGAATTTGGAGGCATTGATCCTGCATATCCAGATTTCGACATAGGTGGTTGATATCCGTATCCTGGCGCCATATAATTTGACGCTGAATATTGGTTTGGCAATGGCATTTGCTGGCCTGGTGTACCATACATATTGTTAGAAGTTTGCGGATAACTTCCGTGAGAACTTTGACCAGAATTATATGCGTTGTACTGGGGTGGTACCATAACTCCAGGGGTAGCTCCGGGGTAAGCTTGTATATTAATCATCACATTTTGTTGATGGGTAAAACCAGGCCCACTATTTCCAATAGTCGATAATTTTCCTACTTGTTCAGCTAATTGTTTGACTGGTAGCAAACTTGACAGAATATTTGATGAAGAATGATTGTATGGCATGAGCGATGAAGTAGGAGCTACTATAGATTTTGAATGTCCAGTCACTCGAATATGGTCTTCTAAAAGAGATACGTCTGTGAATCTGGTGTTGCAAACATCACATGAGTGTTGAGGACCTAATGTGTCTAATGATATATATTCACTTGCCTCTGACATAGACATATTTTCTTTTTTAGTAGATGACGACAAGAGACTGTCAAATATGTCATCAGCGCTCTTTTCTAACATGTCAATAGGCGGCTTGCTGTCTGGTGCGTTCCAGTTAAAATTATGTTGTTTTTCCGTAGAAGCCGATGACATACGACTAGGTATGGATGGCGTTGGGTTGTATTTAGGTTGTGGTGTGGAATACGAAGGAGTTGAAGGGTAAGGTGGTGGCGGTGCGCTTGAAGTTTCTACTTTTGGTATTATTGGCTTTATGTCCGGTGCAGGAGTAGTTGATACAACACAACAATCATCATCTTCATCATTAGAGTCACCGTTTATTTCTATAATAGTCATATCTTCTGTTTTAGTAACAGGAGGAAGAGGAGCCGTTGAGGTGTTTGATGTTGGAGTACTCTGATAACTTTGTGTCTGTGTAGACGGCGCTGATGTAGTTTCAGGTTCAGATTTAACATGTGCTAATATTGGTGTGGTTCTTTCTGACAACGGTGGCGATGCTCTCTCCGATTTAATTTGACCAGAAAAAAGGGGCATATTTTGTCTTTCTCCACTTGGTGCTTCTGGTATTTCTTTTTTTACTACAACATTTTCAAAAGTTTCATTCGATTTAGGCCTTTCCGGTGTAACCGTTTCTGACGGCCTTCTTAATGTCGAAGTTTCAGTAGGTTTTTCTTGCTCTTTTGAATTTTGCATATTCAGAACTCTTTTAGGAGTTTGTTTTATTGCTGGCCTATTAGGTTTTGCTTTTGGAGCTTCATCCTTTTGTGTTATCATTGGTTGAACTTTAGTAGGAGTATTAATAGGTTCTTTTTTAGGTGTAATGAGTTTTCGTTGTATACCTTTAGGTAAAGTAGGAACTTTTCTTTTTGTTTTGTCAGAATCACTACTATCAGATCTATTTCGATTATTAGGACTTTGATGTTCATCAGATTCCTGTTCTCCACCAGAGCCTTCGTTCTCACAGGACTTATCATTATCATCTTCGTCTTCAGGTTCTTTTTCTTCTTCATTACCACTATTCTCTTCTTCATCGTCGGAAGCTTTAAAATCTTTGAGACCATTCACAACTTTAAATGAATTTGTATTATTTCCATCACACTTTAGCTTTAGTTTAATTCCACCGAGCTTTCCTAACTTTTGCATAATGTCATTACTTTTTTCAGATTCATTATCAGGCTTTTCTTTTTTTATTGGGGTTGAGTTTTTTTTAATAGTAAATCCTAATCCACTTAGCTTATCAAGAGCTGAGTTAGAACCTTTCATTTCTGAATCGTTTGTTTTCTTAATAGAAAGTCCTTTCTTCAATATCTGTGATATATCTATCTTTTGGGGCGTCTGAGAAACTTTCGTTTTGGCTGGTGTCGATATTTCATCTTCATCAGACCAATTTTCATCTCCCGAGTTCGGCAGGTCTTCGTCGTCGGACGGCAGCTTGTCTAATATAATTGACGGTAATGAAACGTGTGTAATAAGATGGTTTTCTAACTCGTCCCAATCAGAGTAATCTATATCACATGTAAAACAACGATATTCTTGCTTAGGCTTTTTAATTAAAGCACCTGAAGATTGGAGTCTCGCTAAAATGCTGGCAACATTTGACTGTTGTGGAGTTTGATCTTGTTGTTCTTGTTCTTCTTCCTCCTCCTCCTCTTCTTCCTCTTGTTTTACTGCATTTTGGTCTTCTTCATCTATAACATTAAAAAAAATTATTAAATGAAGAAGCCAAAAAAAACTTACAATATTATAATATAAGAAAAGTTAAGCCTATTCTGTTTAAGTTTGCATCTCTCCTGATTTAAAATTTTTAATAAAATTTAAAATTTATTTAAGAATTAGGCACAGTTCAATTCTTTTACAAGTATTGTTATGTTTAGTACATACAACATTTTTATAACAATTACATACTTTTTTCATAATTTTTATAAACAATATATATTTATAAACAATATAATTTTTTTACTAATACAGCGGACCCTTAGTAATCCATACTACACCTAATTTAGAACCCCTGTTGTACTTTTATATTAAAACATTATACTTACTTAAACATTAAATAACTATTGTTATTGTAATCATTTTTCAAAAAAATTGACTATAGATTGTCAGCAAAGTGTTTATCGGATGTATATGGGTACTAATATTGGATATTGACATTTGCAAAAAGAAAAGATGAATGGAACTTTAAACTGTATAAAATATAACTTTGACTGATTTTTTACTTTAAAATATTTTTACTATTCCATATCATACCTGTTATGACATGTCAAATTTAAAAATTACTTTTAATTATGTTTCTTTATATATTATGTTATTTAGTATAAATATGACATTCACTTATAATATCACAGCACCACAATTTTTTGGTAATTTTAAGCAAATTATATAAAATATATATATTTATTTGATAGAAAGCAAATGTGTCAACTTATTATAATAATTTTATTACAAAGTTTAATAAATATGTATTTGAAACATGCATCAAGATATTTTTTATATTATATTTTAAATGAAAATATCTATTATTACATTAAAAAAATGTTTGAAATGAATTGTAATTTCACTTTTATACTTAATAATTTTGTAAAAATATTTATTAAAAATTATACAGTGATTAGCTAGTGAGAACTATTTAAAATATTGAATTAAGGTGTTTTTGGTATTCATTTGGAATAATGATGCTATATTCTATTATATACATATATTATGCATATATTCTATTATATACATTAACACTATTTCTAAAATTCATGACACAAACATTCATTTAATTTTTTTTAAAATACTAATAGTTTTAAAATGTACACTTTCTTGCATTTATAATAAATATTATATTAAGTAATTTATGTTATAATATTTATTCATATATATAGTTTAAATAACAAATTAACTATAAAAATAAATTTATACATAATAAATCATGCATTTTGATAAAATACAACAAAATAAGTTACAGCAAATAAAATATAATATAAAGTAAAATAAACTGGGTAGGTTTAAATAAATAAAATAGAAAATAAAAACAAAACACACCTGAATCATCATTTTGGGGTGATGATGGAAATTCAGATTCAGTCTTTGATGTCATGTTTAACCTGGAAACAAGTTAAGCTGTTTTTTTATAAATACTTTGAAACCGAATTACCACACCATCTCTCATCTCTTCGAAAATGCATCAAAGATAAATAGATCAAGTGTAACTATGTAATTAGTTTTTTAGGTTTCTTTTGTTAGTAAACAAAAAATAACTTTCAATAACAAAGCGATTTTAGAGAAAAAATAACTTATTTAAACTTTAACATTGTATTGTTAAAGATATAATAAGGAACGTAGAAGTAGTCGATTTGGATTAGAAGACAAAATCTAATAAGTGCAATCATAACATAACCAAAACATAACAAAATACTAAACATGCTTCAAATATTTTTACAAAAGCGTGTTACACTCACGTTCATTGTCCAATTATTCGTTTATTAATCTTCTATATATTTATTTCGAGTGTATTTTGGTGAAAATAATATTTTCACCGAACTAATTCACAATCACAAATCACAGATGTCGTTTCAATAACACCGATATGCAAACACTAAAACACAGCAATATCTCTGCCGGCTTTCATTGTGTCCAAATTTACAAACTAAAGATAAAGAAAGAAATTCCAGTTTTCAGCAACGAGCGCCCGTCTCGGGCTTCGGCTTCACACAATTCAAAATGGCCGGCGAAATAAATGCCTCGGTACAACACTACTCAGCCACTTGTAAAACTTATAAAACAGTATAAACGTTGGACACTTTTTAGTCTACCATACAGGTTAACACGACAATTTGTTATTAAATTATGCAAATAACATTTATAATTGAAATAACTTTTTGCTAAATATCAAGTCGATGTTCGATCGACTCGCGCCTGTCTAAGCTGAGCGTAATACAAAATTCTGTTCCGTTCCCTCACAGGCAGGCACGCACAGAGCAGACACAGATGCCATTGCCAGTAGTGGCGCGGTGCCAGTATTGGCCGTCTGGCAAATTCTTAGGTATGACTAATTCGCTATCTCTCTCTAACCCACAGAAGTGTACGACATCCGTCTCACGTGATACTTTCTATGCCCGACGCCATACCCCCGCGGGCCACAATGGTTTATTATCGTACGGTCGTAGTTTGGTTTGTTTCGTAATGACCTCGCTCGCTCGACTCGGCTAGGTAGAGCATTGACTGTAACAGAAACATCGACTATTTTGAGCGACTGCTTGCTTGCTTATAAAAGTGACGTAACGACCCATTTTTTATGCATCGCTTATAATCGAATTTTGTAGATTAATTATTTATTGTTGTGTCGATTTAATAATGTTAATTAGTATATTGTGTTATATATATAAATGAGTTATAAGTTTATTTGTAAATTATGTGATCTTTATAGAATAGAACATATAGCTTTTTTTAATTGAAGTTGGAAGTGTATCTTAAACAGGCATAAACTTTTTTATCATTTCGGATATACCTAGTAATGTGTACGTGACATACGTACCTATATTTGAATGGATTTGATTTTGAAAAACTGAACTTTTTAAGCATTTTTAAGCATTCTTTTGATAAAAAATAATTATTTTTATAAAAATAGAAAAATGAGACCATAACCGGATCGAGTGCAGAATATGTATGTTGCGGATGTCCTTTGTTTATATCCGCAGAATCATAAATACGACAGATAAAGATACAGAAGTCGGAAGACATAATCAACAGTTAAGATGGAGAAATAAATTAAATTATATACATGTCATCTAGAATCTACCTAGAGCAGATGTTGGCTGTGTATGTGAAATAGCCATTTTTGTATCATCACATTTTATACTAGAGATGAGGCCGGCAACCTCAAAAAAAGCTCGATTTTTTGGCAGTATGGTTAACTAAATGGATACTATGTCAGTACTTCTATGATACAGGCGTTCTCTTTAGGATCTTACAGGATTATGCCGTCACTGATTTTCTTGGTCAACAGATGAAATAGAGAAAAGAAGCCTAACGATTGTGGTTGACAAGTCATTGTCGAGAAAGCCTCAGAAAGTTACATATATTACTTATTTTTCGGCCTCTACTGTCTGACAGAAAACTCTGGACAAATTCCTACCTGTCCAAAACATATGCTACGCGGTAGTTAGTGTATAATCCACTATTCTATATTAGGATAAATTGTAATTTCGGTCTATTATAACAAATTTGCGGCGTAATTAATTTTGACGCGCTTCACTGTAAGGCTTTATACCAATCCGAGATCCCTGAGCTATCACGGTTGCTAGTTGCTGTTAGACTACTGGCTCGTGGCTTCAGCTGGGCTTTCTTTCGTTAGCCAAGGCTTCACAAGTCTTACCTGGCTGCTGTGGGTTTATTATTGCTTGGACATCATCAACTTATCCCACCACATCAACATGTATTAGTAGAAAGATGAATATATGATTACAAATTAAACTCACCCTGCTGTGCCCCGCAATTTTTCATTGGAAAAAGTGGCGATAAATATCCAAAGTGCCACTTTCTCGATATATGTGAAATCATCTATCATATTCGTGATTACATTTCTGTACAGTAGTATTTCTTGATTGAGTTATTAGACGGAGATTTGTGCTGTTGTAAGATAGAGATCTATTATGATCATGAATATGATTAGTCCGGCAATATTGTCGACCATTCCTAGCTTTACATATTACTCACTATCAATAGTTAATACGATAAGCGGTACTAAACAAACAAATGACAAGCAATAATAATCGCATGACAAAAAATTTAATTCATTTTGACGAATGAGTCCAATCCAAAAAATTAAATATTTCGATTCATTTTTCATTAATGGTTAAATTACTGTCATTGTAGCTCCAACAAAAAAATTATACCACTGTGTGATGTCTGACACGTCAGTCACAAGACACACGTCACTGACATCATTACAATCTCATACATTGTTTACAATCAATTGATTTGTACTATATTTGGTCTCATCTTAAATTTCTTTGTGTTTATATTAAACTGAAAAACTTAGAAATATTGTATTGTACTTGTGTACTTCAGGTCTTAATGTGTCTCAAAAAGCAACAATACAATGGAGGAAATAATTCTTGGTATTTCTCTAAGTGATAGAATCAAAAAACATGACGTCATCGACATTGTTCGAGATTTACGCTGCTGGAGTGGCAATGGGTAGAACTTACAGCAAGAAGAACTGATGGTCTTTGGAGTATAAAGGCCATATAGAGGGCAGGCTTACTAATAGGTAAAATGATGATATGGCATGGTAGTGGATAAAGTGGAACTGATCCTTTCGGGAGGCTTATATTTTTAGCTTCATGCTTTATCCCGCATATTGCAGGGTAAGCAGAGGTAACTGCAGGAACTATATAACTTAGGGATATTACGTGGATGTTTAACAGAGCGTAAGCTAGTTTCTTGGAGTCGGGCTAACTAATTAACTAACTAACTGGAGTCGGGGTCAGAACCGGAGTCTGACTAATTAAAGTAACATATTAAATTTTTTAGGGTAAGGCTGCTTGACATTTTTAACTTAATGAGTAACTTTACTGCTAAGAAGTAAATATGAGTCAAAGAATACAGAAAGAACTATTTCCCTACAATCATTTTAAATTTGTTTGTTCACGCTAAGCGTAGGTTTTACCGATTTTGCCTTCCGTTGAAGAGGAACCGAAGCTGAAACTTGGCATCTCTAATATACTAAAATTTTAAATTAACAAATTTAAGATAAGCTTAAGTCAGATTATTGTTTTTAAATAATTTTTATGTTAATTAAATAATATTATTTAAAACAACATATTAACACAAATAATTAAAGTGATAGAGTTGCAAACAATTATACTAGGCTTAGTATAATTGAACTGTGAACGGAATTAAAATGTGAACGGAAATACTCGGCATCGTTCTTTTTGAGGCGTGATACTTGCGTGTTGATGTCATACCGTGTTATTATTATCATATCGTAGTCTCTCAAATAAAAAACTTGTGATTTTATTAAAATATATAAGTAAAATATCATTACGATTTCGATAAAAAAAATGACGACTATTCACAGTGCCTTAAATGCAGCAATTTTTTAAAGGAATGTATTGTTTATGTATTCACATGATTCATTGAATTTAAGCGACTTCTATTATCTATATGTAAGCCCAATATTTTTTAGGTTGATGATTTGGGTTATTCTCAAAACAGGGTTCAGATAAAAAATAAAACAAAATCAATTATTTTTTAAAGAATTCTTCCCTTATTTAATGAAATAGATCAATTGTAACAATAGTAAATTATTATCTAAGATCAAACTTAACAATTGGAATAGTTATTTAAAAAAAACGTTTTTATAGGTCCACCGAAAAGACACCGATGTCTACCGAATGTAATAAAAGTGTAAATTAGCAATAAACTTAACGTAATAATATATATTTTTTTTCTGTAGTATTAATCAAATCGTCTCACAAGAAACGATAAAAAAAGCCAACCCAGTATCATTGGAAAGTCAATTTAAATAAAATAAATCTCTTCGTCCACCAAAAATACTATGTCTTCTTGGTGGACATAATCTTCATCCTCGGATGACGACCAAAAATGTTGTAGATGCCTCTTGTCTAGTTCCAGTGGAGTTCCGGGTCTTGGTGAAGGGAATTTTAATTTCAATGTCTTTTGCAACAGTAACGTCAATTTTAATTACTTTAATTCCTTTACAGTTCTCATTCACACATTCTATGAACCCATCAATGTTGCTTACATCATTTCCGTTACATACTTATCAGCCGTCCGTTTGCGGCAACCTCCTATACCATCATCTGAAGGTTGATATTGATGAAAATGAAGTGGATGGGCTTGATGGAGGGGTAACATCTGTAAATCTCTCAGTTTCGTTTTGTTTCTTTAGTCTATCTCTACGTGATTTTGCGTCCTTTCTCTATTTGTTTCGTAGTTGTCTCTGCTGTCTATCTGATAAATAATTTATTGTCTTAATTTCTCCTTGTGTTTTTTCCTATGATATCTATCTCTATCCTTCTTCCGCTTTTCTTGTAATGCTACTGGATCTTTCTTCAATTTTTCTCTTGCTCTAGCCATTGTCTGTGGATAAAGAAAAGAGGGAGCCTAAGCAAGGCACAAAGCACAAACAAAACTATTTATTATTAAAGTGGAACATGTGTAATGTTTCACGTATAAGTCAACTTCAAGTCGACATGTTAAGCCATTAGCTAGAGATAATCTGACTTCACCCTGAAGATGACTTTTGAATGCGATGGAAACATATCGGTTAAGTAGCTGACTTTATGCGTATATTATTGATTTTCTTCTGGTTTAATAATAAATAAAGAAATAGTGAACATGGCACTTTCAACGTAAAACGCCAAAAACAGTATACGTAATAACAATATTATTCGTAAAAACCGCCTCCCGAATGCAATATTTCTATTATGCAGTTAAATATCTCATTTGCGTTAACAACCACATGCAAAGCCAAAGTGCACAAAGCAAAAATAAAATATTCCATCCACTTGGTGGACATTCATCTTTTTGGTGGACACAAATTCCACCGAAAAGATGTCCATCAAAAGGATTTTTTTGAGAAATTATTTAATTCCAAGCATTTTTTGAGGTTATGTTGAAATCACAAGTCTTTTTAGATAAATACTTTTGAAATCTAACACTTAACGTAAAGTTTTGAATTATTAAGGTTTTACTTACCAAAATAAACAAGGAACCGAAAAGATACACTCAACTTTGACTCCACTAGATATTTTTAAACAAGAAGCAATAACTTCGTTCGCATGCAAGCTGCGTCATAATCATCATAATAACGGTACAGACATTGTCAATAATGTGAGGGTATGCGAAAAAAACTCGCGAGCTCGCCGCCGGAGGGCGCGCGGTACTCCAGTCAGCTCGTGACCACGGTGAATGCAACTTCGCCGAAACGTCGGGCAATAAAGGTATTGTAATACGTAAAGATTATCGCGATAAGACCCGTTCTCTCAATCTTCAATAATCAAGTTAAATAAAACAAACATTTTATATTAACAGAGGTCTTATTATCATATAATAATTAAGACTGGACTGGAAATAGGTTAAGCGGTTCAACGAAAAATAGACTAAATTTTTAATATCATATTTTGGGTTGGGTTCAATTACAATTTTTTTAAATGTTCCATTTACATTCCACAATTGGAGACAATTTTATTGTTTGTATATAAATATCGAGCTATCTTGAATATTATTTAAAAAATTATACATAAAAATCAATGTCTTTACTTAATATTAACAATATTTAATATTTAAGTATTTTTAATAAAAAAATATTACTATAATATATAAGATATTCTTAGAATATGACATAGTTTTAAGAAAATTATATGGAGCTGATTAGTTATTGAATTTTTTTATTTAACATACCTTTATAAAGATGCTTAAAGCCCCACAAGCCTTTAGAGAACAGTCTGTATTGATCGCAGGACTCTCGAATGACTCTCAGACTTGGTGTTTGTATATACTATAGTGAAGTTAGATATTAAAAGATTTGAGAAATCTTCATCAAACGTAATAAAAATAAAATGATAATTCCTATATATTCAGAAATCGGAGACTATTGTCTGAATAATGAAAACAAATTATTGAAATATCACATACGATAATAATTAGGTACCAAACTAAGGTGTAATCTAAAAAATATATATTCATCATATTCTGCCGTGATTTTAATTGTACAAAACTCACTAGCTCGTTAGTCGCTCTCCCACACATAGCGACCATTATAAATACCTGTAAAATAAACAAAGTTTCGCCTTCAATTACTCATACGGACGGAGAAAGCAGGGACTAAGCAATGGATTGTCTTAACAATAGGTTCGACGATTCCTATAGTTCCCTCTGCCTACCCTGCCATGTGCGGGACAAATGCGTGAAGATAAAAAAATGTAATAATATTTTTTACGTTATACGTAAAAAATTATACCCATCCTTGGCAACCTTGGGCTTATTGTGGTGAATGGTTGTTATCGACCTATTACTGCAGTTAGTAGCAGCTTGATACATTCTGCAAGTGATGTGATCGATACTAAAATAAAACCAATCTGTGTATAAATAGATGACAAACACTAATAATACATGTGTTTAAAGAGAACCAATGTTATTATCATCTAATGGTAAAATCAGCAGTGAATGGGTCTGTTTACGTATGTACCAGGAAAATAATACAGCTTATAGAAAGATGATTTGAAAATAATAAAATCATTAACTAGAATATAACCAAGAGTAAGATAATTTATAAAAATCACATTGTTATGATCATTTAGGACCGTCATTGTCATTAATTTTTCATTACCGTTTCTAAGAATCTCTTTTCATTTGCTGTTTGATAAAAACAGAATGAACCGAAGTTACTGAAATTTGTCTGATATGTATAAATATATGGTTATATAAAAATATGAAATCTTTTTTGATGTTACAAAAATATCGCATAAAAAAAATTTTCAAGACTTTTTGTGTATTGTGTTAAAATATAATAATATGTGATATGGTAATATATTGTTTTAATGATAAAACATTAAAACAATGCGGTGATCATTAGGCGGAAACTCGAATTACGAAGTTTCTGTAGCTCAACAGTAACTTGCCTCTGTCTACAGTATAGGGAAATATATAATATATACATCCAACTGAGTATAAGCTTTATTTTTATAATATTTGCTTATATGTTATATACCTACATTTCGAGACAATAAGTCGGGACCCAAGTCGAAGCCAAAACATGGCTTTACAAAATCAACGGCATAATTTTTAAATATAGGCTGTATTAATAGACATGCTGTAAGCCAACTTTAACAAGGATTGTAAACGTTTAAGACTAAAGTGTCCCTTCAATGTTAAAGAAACAGTGTGTGTGTTTTTTTTTGTGTTTCTCCAATTCAATTTTTTTTTCATCATCCATCATCTTCATTTAATAATAGAATTTCATTGTAACAATTAATTTATAAGTCCAAGGTTTTAGCCGTCGTTCAACCAAAATACCATCCATTATTTGCTGTACCATAAATTGTAGATTGCAAACTCGCACTAACAGCTCGCAGTCCCAATGATAGTTGGTTTCTAAGAAGACCTAATCTTTGACATGCCTCGCTATATACTTAACAAATAGAATCATTCATTAGAATTCATTCCTTCATTAAAATGTTTTAAGTCTTCAAAACTTTTTACTCTGAATTGTGTGAAGAAAAAAACCTAGATATAGAAAATTCGTCGTTTTGGATGGATGTATAGGCTCCTCGTACTTTGTTACTCTTGAATACTCCTTCATGTTCTGATATATGTTTTCGAGTATTGAATTCTTTACTTATTGCCTACTATGTGTGTATAATAGTTTGTAGTAAACTAATTTTTCTGAGACGCTGTGTTAATGTTAGCGTTGTGGTTCTATAGCAACTATTAGTGTTGTTTCTATATTGAAAAATACACGTAATTCTAAATTTGCCATATAGCTTTGTATTATTATAACGATAGCATTTGATATAATTGCTTTCGCATTTAATGAACTTGTCAGAACTACACGATTCGACTCTCATATGAGCACCGAATATTTTGAATAAATATTCGGTGCTCATATGAGAGTCGTCGAGATTGCATAGAACTAATTGTATTATTTTATTTTAAAAAATATTGTATTTCTAATGTTTTGAACACTTTGTCTCCTACGTGCATCAACTTTTACGATTATATGAGAAAGATTTAAAATGTTACATTGAAAAGATTTAACATTTACTTTTCCGGGTTTCCGGAGATCCTTGGATCCAAATCAACGGATGGAAATTGCAGATATCGTCAAAAGGATCGTAATGTTTTAGTTACGACCAGCAACTAGTTGCTTTAAAAAACCATATTTAAAATCGTGGCGCAGAGGCGTAGCGTCTACCTGTAAACGCGACGGTGTGTGGGTTCGATTCCCACTCGAGGAAGATTATTGATTGATTTTTCTATTTCCATTTTCTTCGTTCTGGAAACTAGGCAAAGCGCGGCGTTGAGTTCCGCCAGAACTCAACTCAACTCAACTCAACACGTAATGCCTAGACAAAGGCGGAAAGTAAGGACGGAGAAAGCAGGGACTAAACAACGAAATGTCTTAACACTAGGTTCCTACGGTTCCTGCAGTCTTCTCTGCCTACCCTGCCATGTGCAGGATTAAGCGTAAAGACATAAAAAAAAAGTTACTTGTCATAATGTTTTATTCCTTTTTACAATAAATGTATTCTGTAGCTTGATATAAAAAAATAAAAAAGTTATATTAATTATTAAATTGAACTACATCAGTGCTACATCAATAAATGCTACACATGGGAATTATAAGTGTGTACTTAATGATTATAAGTGTGAAAATGCAATAAATGTATATATTTAAAGATAATATTTTTATCTCTATACTTTATTTAATAATCAACAAAAGGTTACAGGCTAACAAGTGATATGAAAAGTGTCAGTAGTAAGTTAATACCTATTACAAACTGCTTTGGTCATTTGTGAATATTTTAATATATTTATCTTTTTCATCGTCATACGTCAAGGTCATATAGTCAGGCAGAGCACGCCCTACATAATTATGTGTATATTTCTAGAGCTTGGGAGCTCTCGTTTATACGCGAAGTCTAACTTGGCCTTGCGCAGTACAGCCCCGTTTGTTCTCGACCGGTTTCGACCGGTTTGTCCTCACTTTTCGTCTCTTTCACACTCACGCAATCTATCTCTTTCTTGCTTAACGATTTAGCAGTTTCACACAATTTATGGATAATATACATTTATAAGTATTTATTACAATGAAATGTGTATAGTATCGTACGTACTTAATTTTCTTCTGCTTTTAATTAAAATTTAATTAATTTTATTTAATAAAAAATATTATAATAATACTAACTACAAGAATATTATTAATATTAATACTGTAGTCATACTTTTTTAGTTGCTCATATTTGAATTAAATAACTGTTTTTATCAAAAATATATATTAATAATTTCATTTAAAGTACAGTTTTAATTAGGATATATCATAATATATTAATATAACTAGTATATTTACACAATATATCAACTCATGTTCAACTGAATGAATATAAAGTCATTTTGTAAGCACAGAGACCGATTTCATCCGGAAATCGCAATATTTCACCCGTAAATAACAGCTTCAGTCCGCCAACAAGCCAAGTGTTTCAACGAGTACTCATTATTGATCCATTTGAGTGACTTTTGTACACACTACGTGTGGGCGACACCGTGCTATATGTAGATAAGACTAAAAATCATTATTTGACGTGTAAAGAAAAAGGCAAAAAGATATAATTAAGTAGTGAAAAAACTAAAATAATTATAATTTTATTACAATTTTAATTTCTTCTCGTAGGTAATTATGTTTATTTTTTTTCACATCGTCCATCCATCGTTTTTTGCGGGGCAGGTAGGAGCGTTTTATTTCCTGCCCCAAGAGTATCGACCTACCTATAGTGCGCGAGTGCTGAGGGGTGGCGAAACTCATCCCCATCCCTTTTTCAGATGGGGGAACATTATACATAGTATATTTGCGAGTTTACCACGCAATACTTTTAATTAAAAAATGAAGAGCAAATTTTGAGTAAATAACTAAATACTAGGTATAACTAGTGACACACCTGTGGCTTCTTCCGGCTTAAACTACACAAACATTAATTTAATATTTTTGATTTACATCATTGATATTCTTGGATTTATTCTAATATATCTACTATTTACCTTCTTTGTGAATGTCTGTGATAAAGAATTAATATTTATCTTATTTAATAAATATTTGTCTCTTCAGTCTTTCAATGTCGGTTTGGCCATTTCATAAATGCAATCGTTTAATTAAAATGCTAATAACTAATTAAATTATTAAATATTGAAAAAGACTTTATTTTGAACAGTGAATTCTTTCTTTAAACGTAAACTTATTTATCACAAAATTACTTTGTTTTATCCCTAGCGAAAAAAAGTTTTACCTGGAGAAAGGCTGCGGTCCCCGCGTACTTCTGTTGTCTCATCTACTGTCATCAACCTCTTCGTAATTATATTTCTAAATATTTTAATTTACCTGTGAAATACACTTTTCTTAAGAAGGAAAGGTTAAATATATATAAAGAATATAATTAATTGTTCATTAGAGTATTTTTATAATTACTTAAAAGCATTTGATTTCGTATTTTTTATATAAAAATATTTTAATATACAACAGACCCGCGGTACTCCGAGCCTTGTTTAATCCGGCACCCCTAGTAATCCGACACCACGGTGATGCTCGACAGCACTTCAGTATGAATTTAGCTGCGTACATGTAACATTGTCCTAGTGAACGTTTATTCAGATCAGCCCAGGATTTTTGTGGTTTATTTATTTGCTGTTAATTGTGTGTCATTTACACCTAACAATGTCTTCAAAAACTCAGAAGCGAAAGCATAAAACGCTAACTATTAAAGAAAAAAGTGATATTTTGGATCGCTTAAATCGTAATGAATCCCTCTCACGTTTAGCTCGTGAATATGGCGTAGGCCGATCTACAATTTATGATATTAAAAAGAATAATGAGAAGATAAAAACCTTTGTTTCTACTAGTGATTGTGGGCCCGGCAAAAGGCAGACACTAAAGAAAGCAGCATATCCAAAGGTGGAAGAAGCTTTGTATATGTGGTTTCTTCAGAAACGAAACAGGCACGCAACCATTACGGGACCCATGTTGGCTATGAAAGCTACATTTTTTTACAGGAAAATAATGAAAAAGAAAGACTTTGTGGCTAGCAAAGGATGGCTAGAGAGTTTTAAAAGCCGTCATGGTATACGTTTGACGACAATAACAGAAGAAAAACTTTCGAAAAAAACAGCATTTGTAGAGCCATTTAAAAAGAGATTTTTAGAAAAAGTTAAAGATTTAGATCTTAGCCCATCACAGGTTTACAATGCAGCTGAGTCAGGACTTTATTGGCGTATTATACCTGATACTTCTTTATCATATAACAAAGATTCTGCGAGTAGTCGTAAAATGAGTAAAGAGCGTGTTACCATATTACCATGCGCTAACGCTGCAGGTACTCATACATTAAAAATAGTGATTGTTGGGAAAACAGGCGAGCCAAAAATATTAAAAAATGTGAATTTGCCCGTACACTATTACGAACAAAAGAACGCGTGGATGACCAAAGACATATTCAAAATATGGTTTTATGAATGCTTTGTACCAGAAGTTAGAAACTGGTTAAAAAATCATAATTTACCAGAGAAGGCGTTATTGGTTCTTGATAATACTCCCGGTCATCCGTCTGAAGTAGACCTAACTACAAGCGATAAATGTTTCACTGCAATGTTCTTTCCTTCAAATTGTTCTGCTTTGATTGAACCAATGAATCAGCATGTTACTCAGTTTGTCAAGCAAGATTACAAGAAAAACCTTCTGATGAGTACGGTATCTAAGGATCAAAATATAGAAAAAACGTTAAAAGAATTTGATATGAAAGATTTGGTATTAGCTCTTTGTCAGTCTTGGATTGCTTTGCCCCAATCAACTATTACATCCTCATGGGAAAAATTATGGCCAAACATTGTCCCCACCAAAAAGAACAATATACAAATAAGTGTTTCATCTGAAATAATCAAGAAAGTTGCTGCTGCAACTCACATATCCTCAGAAGATTTGGAGATTTGGTTTCGTGGAATAGATAGGCAGGAAAATATTTTTTACGATATGACTGACGAAGAAATTGTAGAACATGTTTCTAACTGTTCCACGATAAGTCAAGATGATAAGGACGAAGCAATTGCAAGTACATCGCAAGAGACAGCATAAGATACAGTCAATGCATTTAAGCTAAATTTGCGAAAGGTTGAATAGAATAATGTGTCCTATAAATAACTTTTATTTTTAAGAAGACTTATGGACTGAGCTTCGGACTTGCAGTGTAATAACTTTAATTTATTTAGTTAAATCAAAAAATATATATAAGTATAGTTCTTCGTTTAAATCAGGTCCTTCCATAAAAAATGAACATGGTTATTTCCTAAGCACAGTATTTTTTAGTGATTTTATTTTATAAGTTCGATAGCTCTGATATATGTACAAAATACAAATAATATTTTGTAGTTCATACAGATTGTTGAGTTCGTCGGATTACAAGGTACTCTTAAATAAAATAAAACTTAAGGGTCCTAGTAGCCCTGCAGAAAGTTTGTCGGTTTATCGTGGGACCACTGCAAAAATATTTTTTTAAATATATATGGTATGCAAAAATCATCCTATTTAAAAATGCACCCCTCTACTTATTTAAATTGTTTAAATTTGTGAAAAGTTATACATATTGCAATATGCACTACTGTGAGTTGCGATTTTAACTCAAAATTGTGACTAGTCCGTAAACTACCAAAACAACCGATCGAGTGATCGGTATATTTATTGATTTTGTATGACAAAGATAGCACCATTCGTATGAAACGACACGTCCGCTTTGTAACTCGATACGACGATTATGAACTAGTTGCTCGATAAATCCGATCAAAGGAAAAATGAATTTAATGAATATGTAAATAAATATAATTATTTATAATATTTAACTAGTCGTTATCATTAAAGTATAACGTTAAATACAATATATATTTATATGGTATAAGTTGTACTTAAAAATACAAGGTGTTATAATACCTGGCAGTCAGTTGAATTTAAGAATTAAATTGACCTACTTAAAATGTGACACGAATGTTCAATTCATTATCAATGTTCTGATTCTGTTGAAACTCTGAGTAATGTGTATTGCTGTTGTTATATATGTATAATGATTGTTTAGGAATAAAAGTTTGAAGAACATTATATGTGTTACATGTTTTTTGAGTTTTCATCAGTCAAACTCCTCAGCATTACGCTAAATCTCAATATCATAACATTTCAGTTACACAATTAATGCAACAGGTGGAACGGCGCGATTGCCGCGTAAGTCGAATTCGCGCTCGAAGCAAACGTAGTTTAATTTCAAAGATTTTTTAAAACCTAACTAGATAGTTATATACAAAAAGACTAGATATACTACCCAATGCTACTTTTCTTTTGTAAAAATGAATCGAAGCATACCTATTTTTACAGAAAATGTATTTTTTATTAAAGTTTTATGTGTTATTCATAATCTTAACCTTTGATGTTATTTTTTTTTTGGGAAGGACAAGGCAAACGAGCGGTCGGGTTACCTGATGGTAAGTGATCACCGACGCCCACGGCCCTATGTAACAGCAGAGGTGTTACAAGACCGTTGCCGGCCTTTAAGGTGGACGTAGACGCGCTTTTTGAAGGTACCCATGTCGTATCGATCTGGAAACACTGCCGCTTACACCAGTACAAGCATATAATAATCTGCAGGTACTGTATTTCTGCAGTTGCTGTTGGTAGAAGAATGTAATACATGGCGACATGCATTTACATTTTTCTACGAACCATATAAATTCTTTCCGTTATAAGATATAACTAGATATAGATCGATTAAACTGCTTTTGAAAAAAACCAATAATATTACTATTATATCATTATATATATTGTTAGCGGAATTTCGAGAGCGTTGGAATTTTGAGTGTGCAAGCCCTCTGCACATGGGAATTTCGAGTAGCCAAGCCATTTTGTTATTCTTTTGTCATTGTTTAACTTCGCGTAGATAAAGTTAGCGATTGTTTAATTAAATGTGATTGTAACTTTGAATAGATTATAAAGAAATATTGTTTACTTAGGCCAGTTTTATAATAAATTGATTGATTTAACGCTCACAATTAATTTAGTAAAAAGTAAGCAATCGCTTATTATATCCAAAAAGAAACCGTTCGTTAGCTTGGTAAAGCAAGCTATTGTTATTTTACGCAACACGTGCGTCGCTGTCATAAAAGGTGTGAACTAGACATTCTTTTATTATTACCATTATTTTGACAAAATGCCGCGTGCTTCGTGAGAACAGCTTACCACGACGCTACTTCGTTCTGTAGTTGGGCAAAATCATTGCAGTGAAGCCCCGTGACGCATTAGACATGAGTTGCGGTCACCTCGTAGTAGGACAATACGCAATCGTAATACCTTAGGTTCACATCGTAGTAGATCAAAGTCGCATCGCGAATCGCCTGGTAGATCACGAACACCTCATTTTTGGCGTCGCTATTCGCATAGTTATAACGATAATCGTAATCTGCTTGAAAAGTCCCAATTGTGTTCTGCTTAGTCCCGCCGTCGCCGTCGCAGAGTAAATTATCGATAAATTATTTTATTTCATTGTTCTGCAATTATTAGTTTGTTTTTTTATTTTTATTTCTTAAGTTGTATTTTAGAGTTCATTACTTTATTAGCGCATGTTGTGTACTCCTATAATTGGAGGTACATTTGGTATTTTATGGTCTAAATTTGTATTTTTTGCATTGCATATGTATCTCTGTTGGAGCTTCATATTAGATAATAATTTTTCTCAAGGTGTAATTACAAAAAAGCGTTAGTTACGATTATGTCGCGTCTAATGGCCATTGAGGCTAGTGGCATACATGTACCGTCATCTGTGTACCATAATACACCTCCATTAGATATAATAATAGTTTTGCGACACAGATCCTTGTAAATGCATTAGGATATATAACAAAAAACAAACCAAACAATTATTATGTGGCAAACTTTAACCCGGCAATAAATAACTTTGAAGTGTGGTGCTTTTAAGCGGAGAGAGCTATGCATACCAACCATTAGGACGATTTGGAGTGTTTTTCACGCGTAGCTTATTGTTTAAGAGGTGACGATAATATTTGGCTGAACAAATAGTAACGAGTACTAACGATCGCTAGTGGTTTACCTTTAAAAGAGAATTTAAATCCATGTGTCCACAATTCGACATCTGACAATTATTTACCAAACACAGAATATAAAATAGTGCATCTCTAACGGTTCAAATAAATCTGAAAACAGATGTTTTATTTACGGGCAAAACGGTCATTTTAGAGACGTATGTCCGAGAAGCGTAGTTTTTTTGAATAACGGCAGCAAAGATCAAAACTTTTTACATTTCCTATTTCTATTAATATTTGTTTGAGAAGTGTATATTTTTAATCTGTTTTAATTAAATTAGTACACATTAAATTCTTACACATGCAACATTGAAATATGTGACGTTACAGTCTTCACTTGACGTTTCAAAAAACGCAAATCACAGACAATATCATCGATGTCTTCTATTGACACTGTAGATGAAACGTTTGATGTTGACATGTGTTGTTGGTTACCAAGTTAGCGATATCTATAATTTTTATCGCTGAAGCGCTTTATGGAATAGATACGGAGCGTTTGGTTTTTGGCTAAGGCCTCTGTCGGGTACTTACTCATGCTATGAACGAGAGGCTGAGGCCTGTTTACCCACGCTATAGAACGAGAGGCTGATGCCTGTTGAGTATTTACCCATGCTATCGAATGAGAGGCTGAGGCCTGTTGGGTACTTACTCATGCTATGACCGAGAGGCTGAGGCCTGTTTACCCATGCTATAGAACGAGAGGCCGAGGCCTGTTTTATATTTACCCATACTATCGAACAAGAGGCTGCGGTCTGTTGGGTGTTTACCGAAAAGTAATATTCATAGGGACTTGTAAGTTCAAGTATGAGTTTGAGTGAGACTTTTGCAAGAAAATGTATGGATGTTCTTGTATGTGAAGTGATTTTATCTCTGTAGCGAAAGCTTTTGTATTAGGGCCTTGTTTGTGTGAGGAATGACAGAGTAGGCAACATTGTATGTTGTCGTGCTTTATTAACGGTTCATTTTGTATACAGTTTGTTACGAGGACAGCCGTAAATCTGCGGGAGTCACGAGTGCTTTTACGGCAGCTGCAGACGCAGTACAGTCGAGATAAGTGCAGCAGCAGACGCAGTGCAGCCGAGGGCAGTACAGCAGCAGTTGCAGTGCAGCCGAGGGCAGTGCAGCAGCAGTTGCAGTGCAGCCGAGGGCAGTACAGCAGCAGACGAATTGCAGCCGAGGGCGGTGCAAGATCAAGAGAGGCTGTGTTAGTGGAATTTCGAGAGTATTGGAATTTTGAGTGTGCAAGCACATGGGAATTTAGAGTAGCCAAGCCTTCTCACACATACTTACGCATGTACGAGTACCCACCACCACCGTTTTTAATATTATAAAAGCAGGCAGTCGGTCCTGTTCGTCCTCTTTCTCCGGGTTGGTTTTCGTGCATAAGGGTGGTTGGCGTTAATACTGTGAGTCCGTTCCATTTTGTTATTATTTGGTCATTGTTTAACTTCATGTAGATAAACTTAGCGATTGTTTAATTGAATATGATTGTAACTTTGAATAGATTATAAAGAAATATTGTTTACTTAGGCTAGTTTTGTAATAAATTGATTATAATCTGTTGTAAAGTATATAAGAGGAATCTACAATTTGGTTAGCACAGTTTGAATTGATTGATTGAACATATAGGGCAATGAGACAAAATTTACTACATTATAAACATAAACGCCCATGAGAATTTCTGTGACACTTACAAAATTTGGCTGGACCTACCGTACCCGATGAATTTTTAAAAATGATTTGGATGAATCGCCTGCTAAGCAGCATACAGACTGTCACTGCATGCCGACAAAGTATAGAACTCCACTAACAACACCAGGTAGCGGCTATGCAGTCAACGGCAGGGTTAGCTATGTGCCAACAAGACGCAGTTACACGAACAAACAGACCAGCAACTAAAATCTAACAGATCTCAATCAATTTACAACATTTATCTTAACTTGGTACCATAGTAAATTTGGTTATGACGCAAGGAAGTGCAAACAATAGTTGTGATTAATCAAGAAACACTCGGCAGTCAATAATGGTGACAGACGATTGCCATTACCGGATCAGATATCGGATTATGAAAACGCAATTTCTCGTCGGTACAGAAAGTGGCGTGACCGCAGAATCAGACCTAACTAACTACTTTACGCTGCCAATGGCACGCCGATTGCTTATGCAAATCTCAGTCTAAACCTTGGTCTACTCCGCAATTTTCCAAGGCTACTCATCGTAGCTGATGTCACGAAGGTTATATTTTACGTGGATTTCCTACATCACTTTGCCCCTATCATTGTACATACCAGAAAAAGCAGGTTGAAAAACACTACGTGAAGCACTTTCACGGAGGAAGAAATGTTCTCAAAACGGTTCAGATCCTTGTGAAAGGTTCTATCTCTTATTTTGATGAATGTTATGTCTTTATTGTAATGCCTCTACTGGTTTGGTTTTCAGTGCAAAGTTGTCAGCGTTCTGTGTATTCTAAAATATCACTAGTAGTTTGGCAGGCATAAGGATTCCGTATACAAGATCCACTGAGGGTGTCTGCAAATCTTGCTTACATGTGGCCATGATTCAAAGAAATATTAATGATATATTCATTAACATTTTGAGAAAACATTCATTATAAGTTGTTTTTTTCCACAACATCATCTTGGAAACCTATTTTCTTTGAAATCGTAAGATTTCACCGTATTACATTTAACAGTCATTTTCTATGAGGTTATTTTCAATAAAATAGTAATCATATAATATTAATGGTGTATTGAAAGTATAAGAGTATAAAGCATAAAAAATATATGTAAGTAATCTGAAACTACAGAAACTAACGAAAAATTAGTTAATATGCTAGAATTCGGATTGATTGAGACATTAGAGAATTTATTATTTCTCAAATTATATTTTTTATTCATTTAAGTATTATAGGTATTCTATATCTCGAAGCACCCCCACTCTTGCCATTAATGACGTAACATTGGCACAATATATCTAAATTACATATTAACTCCCTAATTAAACGCACGCAGTGTATTACTATCACGGTAGCCTTATTTTTACGTGATAAGAATACAAAAATAGCCATGTTAATATAAGATACACTTGTCATCTTCAGCGTTCCCAGAGACATTCTCCACGGGGAGGGGACATGCGTATCGACAGGAAATATACGTATTATTAAAGTTAACGTTAACGTTACTTTAAAAAAAAACGAAATAAAATATAATGAAACGGAAATAAAATAACTGAATCAAATATATAAAACAATTTTTAAGCTCAACACTAAAGTAAAGCGGTATTTACGACCAAAATAATGAGAAATAAGTCTTTACTATTAAAAATTATTATATAAATTGTGTTTTTTACGTTTTGAATAAATGTGTCATTAAGTTTTTAATTATGCATATAATTATTATATATTACAAAATTTAGATTATGTTGTTATCACTGAATGCGATAACTTTATTTTGTAATATATTCAGTGATAACAACATAATCTAAAATTCCAATCAACAGGAAAACAGAGCTAGCAACAGTTTTGTGCAAATGCGTAAGAAGAAGAAGATAGATTGAAATAGAATTATGTAAATAAAATATTTTTCTAATTTTGGAATTGGGAAATAATTAAATGTAAACTCACAAATGTATGCATTTAATTTATTTTAAATTTCGGCACGCCACATTGTCTTAATGACCATATAATATTAAAAAATCTGATTTAAATTGGTGAAATTGATATGTATATTGTGAGAGTTCATTATTTCATTCTATATCATCATCTTTGGCTTTTTGTGGATATAGTAGGTACGTGTCAACTATTTTATCAATTTTATATAAAGTAGGCAAAAAAATGTAATAATTTTTTAAACTATGCTATAGTATTTTAAATAAAAAAGCCTCTATTTCAAAGTATGTGCCTTATGGCGTAGCATATTGCATAGTACCAAAATGGCAGGTACGTTTCTATATGCAAAGTGCACAGATCCCTTTCCGGTTGGAAAGAGATCTGAGAAAATTCTATATATAGGGCTTTTATATTGTGTTTGCCTAGAGAATAGAAAACATAGTAACCTCCCTGAATGCGGTCAATTTATTTATCAAGGAGGTAAATTCTTTACTTCATCCGGCACTGGTGACAGATATTGTCTATAATCAATAGTAGGGCATCGCAATATAGCCACGAGCGGAGCAACGCACGGGAGAGGCCGCGGACGTGCTGCGAAAGCGATCCCGTAGTCTCTCCGTTTTTTCGTGCTGTGGCGGCCATCGCAGGGGGTTTTAGTGAGTACAATCTCACGTAACCAGGCCTCCCCCCCAGGAGTCGGGTATCTATGAAGATTTCCCCCTGCGTCAACAAAAAAAAAATAATAAACAAAATGGCATCGCTATATAAAGCCTTCTTTTAGCCACCACAGATTTAGCTATAGTCATACACACGTACATGACTGTAAAATTATAAAAAGTCATTAGACTATTTTGCAACATTTCAATTGATGTATAAATAAACATTGATCCGGTTTACAATGTCACGCATTACATTTTATTAGATTAGAACTTTTTCCTGTTAAAACCGTATGATTACAATACATCACTGTTATACGTGAAAAAATCTTATAGAAAATTATAGAGTGATTACGTTCTTATACCTCTCGCTTTTACTTAAAGTAAATATGGTTAATATAAGTTTATTCCTGGTCAATTCGTTAGTAAGTTATAGGTGCTTATTAGGTTTCATTTCAGTTTATTACTTTTAGGGATATTTGTATCCCACGGTCTGTAAGTTCTACCAGTTTTACCTTACTGTTTCCTCTTAGTTAACAAAAAATGGAAAAAATTTCCGGCCTTTATGGTAAAACATTAACGCATGGACTTTATACTGTTTCTCATATTTGTCAAGAGTTGGATCTTAAATTGAGATAGGCTTTTATGTGGATTTATTTTTGCTTGTTGTCATTGTGTTCTCATGATAGTGTTTCTCTGTACTCTTGCTAATGAAAGACTAACCGCTTCACGTGAGATTACGATAACTACTTAAGAGTACCCTACGCTTTACCAGTGTACGCTTAGCGGACCCTACTGCCTACTTACATCCCAACTCACATTACTAAATGACATTAGTCGGAAAGAGTCACTCACATTTAAAAAAAATCAATATCATATTTGAGGAGGGCCAATTTTAAGCGTGATGTTAAAAAAGGTCGTGAATCTAAGCTATTTTAACACTACTAATGGGTTGATGTTCCACCTTGACAAGATCCTGTGAAAAGATAACAACTAGTACATTTAGATATGCTAGTGCAACCTGTAATATTCTAGTGCAATTCCTGATGGCTTTATTTTGTACTCTGTCTAACATTCCTAAATTTGGCATACTTTTCTTTGTAACTTTTTTAAATCTTAAGCCCATCATTAAGCCCAAATAATGGTACTCACTCTACGGCCGCATTTGTCAATGCTTTGACTTTGGTGGCGTTTATCGCTAGACTTACCTTCCTATACTTGTAGGTACTTCTTTATTTTAGCGAATATTATAATGATTTCAATTTGATTTCTTAAAGTGATTTTATTCCCAGAAGAAAAAAATTGACCAGAACAAAAACAAACCTCGAAAACCCATGTAATAAACTTCCGCAACCCATTCCAATCTCACAACTTGAATTGCCAGCCTAGTAAAGGCGTCTCGTGGTGTATCTCGTAATTTATCAGATATACCGAAGATTGTCCAAACAAAGAATACAACAAAGCTGTCGTAATATCTGTGAGTTGGCCATTTCATAACCAAGGACCATAAATTCCTTACTGAGTTAACAAAATGTAGCTCAAGCATATAAAATTTCGCTATTTCGATAAAGGAATCAAATAAGCGATCAATCTCCGTATTACCGTTATGAGAATTGAGATATATATTAACACACGTATATACGGATAAAACCATCAATGTGAATGAGAATGATTGTATATTATGAAACCGGAGTACTTCATCAGATATGTGGTGGTTTCTCAGATAATTATAAAGCAATTAAGAAAGAGTCTCCTATTAAATTGCTAGAATACGTTTAACGAAACAATACATAGCCGGAGACTTAGAGGATCTATAATCTAGTTCACAGGGAAAATATTGATAATTTTTATTAAATTATAATATAATATCAGACATAATAAAACTTTAGGTATCTTTTTTTACATATTTTTTGCTCGATAACTTGAGATCTTTACTGCAAACAGGACACGATTTAGACCTAACACGTCTCAGACACACCTCTCCCTCTGCCCGCTGTCAATAATCTCTTTATAGTTCATACATACTGTATCTATTTATGACTTTCTTGTCTTCTTATTAAAAGATTAAATAACTCCTTCCCTTGAAAGAGAATCGAACTCATAACTGCCGCATTTACAGTCAAACTCTGTTTTCTGTTGATAGATATATATTATGTGATAGTTATATATTATGTGAAAAAGAAATTTATTTTAAACTTAATTTCATCGTGCGTAGACTTCGTATGATTATATATTTATCTGCATGATTATAACGTTATAGTTCGACAACGGAAAAAACCAAAAATGTAACTTAAGTGATTTATTATCATCACGAGACGAGTGATTATCGGTAAAAAATATGATATACCTAAAATACTTATATATTACGATAATAATGGGAATAATACATATGGGAATTTCGAGTAGCCAAGCCTTCTCACACATGCTTGCGCATGTACGAGTACCCACCACCACCGTTTTCAATATTATAAAAGCGGGCAGTTGGTCCTGTTCGTCCTCTTTCTCCGGGTTGGTTTTCTTGCATAAGGGTGGTTGGCGTTGATACTGTGAGTCAGTTTCATTTTGTTATTATTTGGTCATTGTTTAACTTCATGTAGATAAACTTAGCGATTGTTTAATTGAATGTGATTGTAACTTTGAATAGATTATAAAGAAATATTGTTTACTTAGGCTAGTTTTGTAATAAATTGATTGTAATCTGTTGTAAAGTATATAAGAGGAATCTACAATTTGGTTAGCACAGTTTGAATTGATTGATTGAACATATAGGGCAATGAGACAAAATTTACTACATTATAAACATAAACGCCCACGAGAATTTCTGTGACACTTACAAAATTTGGACCTACCGTACCCGATGAATTTTTAAAAATGATTTGGATGAATCGCCTGCTAAGCAGCATACAGACTGTCACTGCATGCCGACAAAGTATAGAACTCCACTAACAACACCAGGTAGCGGCTATGCAGTCAACGGCAGGGTTAGCTATGTGCCAACAAGAAGCAGTTACACGAACAAACAGATCAGCAACTAAAACCTAACAGATCTCAATCAATTTACAACATTTATCTGAACTTGGTACCATAGTAAATTTGGTTATGACGCAAGGAAGTGCAAACAATAGTTGTGATTAATCAGGAAAGGACTTTGCTAGCGTTTGTTTTGGTTGACACACGTTTTAGTGAGAGTTTATGTTAAAGTGGTAAATTTTTTTAAGTTAAATAGTGGAAACAATATATAATTGTGTAAAAAGATCCGTAGTAATAAGGGTATTTGTTATAGTAAGTGTTTGTGTTGTTCTTTAGCTTAAGTTAGAAGTAGGAATCTAGTTTTATAGGTTAGTTTTAAGAAAAATGGAACCTGATCCTCCACCTGACCCTCCAGATCCTGGGGGACAAACAATTTCCCGTAAAAGACAAGGTGAGGAGACAACTGGTCAAGAAAATGCGAAAAAAAACTATCGTTAATCCGTTAACAGCCACTCCTTCCATCCAAAATGTCTGGGTTCACCCATCTATGACTGAAGCCCCTAAATCTTATATTAGTTCAGACAAAGGACCTTTTATAGTGTATGTGTCTAGGGAAACTCCTGATCCCTCTGCAGGAACCTCCATAAGGGCCATCAAGTTTGGTCAATTTCTTCACACTAACAAAATTAATTATATTGTTAATGATGGAGTAAAAAATGTGGGTCGCAATAAAATCAGTGTCCAATTTACATCTGCTGAAGCAGCTAACAAATTTCTAGTTAATCCTGTCCTTAGTCTATGTAAATATGTTTGTATCATCCCAACATTTAATATCACAAGGATGGGAATTGTAAAAGGAGTTCCCGTTGAATGGTCGTTGGAAGAGTTTGTTGGCTCTCTGGAATTTCCCTCTGCATGTGGGGAGGTGATAAAAGCAAGACGTATGAACAGGAAGAATGTGAGTGAGGGTGTGATTACATGGGTCCCGACCCAGTCAGTGGTAATTACATTCCGAGGTCAGCAATTGCCTGAAAGAGTTTATTCATATAAGTCTGTCCTACAAGTCGAACTGTATAAATATCCAACAATCCAGTGCCTCAAGTGTTGTCGTTTTGGTCATGTAAAAGCACAGTGTCGATCGATGCCAAGATGCTACAAGTGTTCCCAGTCTCATACTGGCGATACATGTGACATCCCAAAGGAAACTTCAACTTGCATCCATTGCTCGTCAAAACATTTTGCCATTGATAAGGGGTGTCCTGAGTTCATGAGGCAACAAAACATAAAATCAATTATGTCGCAAGAGTGTATCTCTTATATGGAAGCATCTTCCCGTTTCCCAACAGTCCAGCGTTCCTATGCAGATATTGCTAAGGAAATGTTTACCCCTCCTGTCTTCACAAACCTCCAGACCCCTCAAACTAGAATCCCTGCAAGTCCTACCAAGTCTTACCGTAAGACAGTATTCCAAGTTCCCCGACCCCGCGCACCTGCGGCGAAGGGGTATGATAGACAAGCTCACCAAGCCATTATAAATAACTCTTCCTCTTCCCTTCCCAATGGTTGTGCCCTTAATCAGGGTTCAGACAGTTCAACTGAGTCACGAAAAGACTTGTTGGTTGCTCTGACTGAGACCTTGGTCAGCATAATCTCCACTGCTGATGAACTTCCTATACCGTCCAACGTTGCCCAGAATTTACTCAAAATCTTCCAAATCCTTAACAATGGCGTCACTAAGCTTCCTGCAGTGGAATAGTAGTAGTGTTCGTGCTAAAAAGCATGAATTACTGCGTATTATTTCCCTGTATGATCCCGTCATTATTGCCCTCTCGGAAACATGGTTGGTGCCAGACTCCCCGTTTAGGGTGTCGGGTTTTGCCTGTTTGAGGGAGGACAGAAGTGACGGGTATGGAGGTAGTGCTATCCTCATCCAGCACTCCTCCCCTTATTCTCTTATCCCTCTTCCACCTCACAGTCAACAGATTAATGCTGTTGCTGTGAGGGCCTTTGATATCTCCTTCCTCTCTGTATATATCCCTCATCCCTCCACTTCCCTCTTCCTTGAGCTTAGGTCTATTATCTCTTCGCTTCCTAGCCCTGTACTGGTCCTGGGAGACTTTAACACTTCTCTCCCACTGTGTGGGTGGTCTTACTGTCATGGATTTTCTCCTTCGTTGCTGGACTTGATTGATGATGCTAATCTTTGCATTCTCAATGATGGTTCTCCGACTCGTAGGGTTAATCCTAATCAGGATCCGAGGACTGCAGTTGACCTGTCCTTATCTTCCCCATCGCTTGCTTCTCAACTATCATGGTCTGTTCTCCCTTCCACCCATGGTAGTGATCATTTCCCCATCCTTCTTTCTATGTTTAATAGAAATCCTTCAGCAGTTCCTTCTTCACTTCATAAATATAATTTAAAAAAAGCTGACTGGAATGAGTACGCAGACTCTGTGGATTGCATGTTGGGCAATCTTCCTGAGTCTGGTAATTATGAGAACATCATTCTTTGCTATGATCGGTTTATCTCTGTCATTACATCTGCAGCTGACTTACATATTCCCAAAACACGCTCCATTCAAAATCGGATGCATTTCAATCCTTGGTGGGATCAGGAATGCTCTGATTTTGTCAATCGGCGAACATCTGCCGAGGCGTCATACACGGCCTGTATGACGATGGAGAATTACAATGAGTACAAACGCAGTGATGCAAGGTTTAGAAAATGTATTTGGAAAAAAAAGAAACTTGGTTGGGTTCTTTTTTGTGAATCCCTTAATCCCTGCTCCCCTTCTTCAATTGTCTGGACAAACATTAGGAGATTTCGCAGGTCTCTTAACAATGTCATTAGCCCTAACTCCAATAATCCTTCCCTTTGGCTTAATGATTTTGCTAACAAATTGGCTCCTCCATCTGCCCCGTCCCGTGACCTGTTTATAAACACGCCTGTTGAATCTTCAGAGGAAATGGATTCCCCATTTTCCTTTGAGGAACTCGAAAATGTGCTGGCGGATTTAAAGGACACCAGTCCTGGTGAAGATGGTGTGCCCTATTCATTTATTGCCAAATTGAGTGAAAATTCTAAGCGTTATTTTTTAAATTTGGCTAATGATATATTTAAGTCAGGCAATATCCCCAATTCTTGGAAATCTCAAATAATCATTCCTATCCTCAAACCTGGCAAAAGTCCCTCTGACTCTAATTCCTATAGACCCATTGCCTTAGCATCCACATTATCAAAAATTGTTGAACGGCTTTTGAAGAACCGTCTGGAATGGATAGTGGAAAGTAGAAACATCTTAGCGCCCTCTCAGTTTGGCTTTAGAAAGGGCTTAAGTACTATTGATAGTCTCAGCGTTTTTACTACAGATATTCGACGAGCTTTTGCCAAAGGTGAGTATTTAGTTGGTGTTTTTCTGGATGTTGCATCAGCATATGACAATGTTCTTCTTCCGGTACTCAGGCAGAAACTGCATCAGCTGAGTATTCTGCCGAGGATGACTCATTACATATGTAATTTGCTCACCGGTAGAACGGTATCTGTGAAACATCCGCTTCTTACTGTACCTCCCAGACTTGTCTGGAAGGGTCTGCCTCAAGGTTCAGCTCTTAGTCCTCTGTTATATAATATATATACACATGACCTCGAATTGTCTGTTAATAACTTTTGTAACATTCTTCAGTACGCTGACGACATCGTCCTCTATTATAGTTCAAAGTCAATGGAGGACATTTCTTATCGTCTGAACGCTGCGTTGCACTATCTAAACCAGTGGCTCTTGGGACATGGCCTGGCGCTATCTGTGGAAAAGTGCCAAGTGGTAGTGTTTACCAAAAAGAGAAATATTCCAAATTTCCAAATATTTAGTGAGAATATTCCCATACGGATTACAGAAAATGTAAAATTCCTAGGCATGATACTCGACAAAAGACTGAACGGAATTGCCCATGCTGAATATATCAGCAAAAAATGTGAAAAAGGCATCAATGCTTTAAGAGCTGTGTCTGGTGTGTGGTGGGGTGCGCACCCTTATTCTCAAAAACTGCTGTACAATGCTATAATCCGTAGTCATATTGACTACGGGTTATTCGTTTTAGACCCCTTTAACAAAGTAGCTACAGAAAAAGTCAATCGTATACAACATAAGTGTCTACGGATTATTATAGGTGCAATGAAGTCTACTCCCACCAATGCACTACAAGTGGAGTGTGTGGACCCTCCTTTTCCTATCCGTCGACAATTCCTCTCTGATAAATTTGTTAGTAAAATGTTACAGCTGTCCTCCCATCCTTTAAGGTCTAAGTTATCTAAATTATGTGAACTTATTCCTCGTGGCAAGCCTTTACCTTACTTGCTGGATAGCTTCCTTAGGCTAACCTCCCTCCCTCACCCCTTGTCTTCCTTTCCATCAAACCCATTATTCCGTACACCTTATAACGCTCTTGTCCATTCTCCGCATGTCATAACAAATATTGGCCTTACCAAGGGAGATCCTTGCATCAACATCAAATTTCAAGAGCTGGTTAATGAAAAATGGTTAAATCATGTCCTCATCTTCACAGATGCCTCAAAGCTTTCGAAGGAGAGCTGTGTTGGTGCAGCTTGCTGGATCCCAAAATTCAAAATTATTTTACAATTTAAATGCCCCCCCGAATCGTCAGTGTTTACAGGTGAGGCTGTTGCTTTGTTTGAAGCAGTCCTGTTTGCACAGTCCCATGACTTTAAACAGACGGTTATTTTTACGGACTCGTTAAGCTGCTTAATGACGTTGAAGGGAAACCCGTTTCATAGTAGATTAAGATCTTCAATTGTTTTAAGGATTCGTGAAGAATTGTACTCATGTCACCTAAAGGGCTTGGACGTTACTCTCGTGTGGATTCCAGGTCACTCTGGAATTAGTGGGAATGAATCTGCAGACTCTTGTGCCAAATTAGCCATCCAGTGTGGTACCCTTGACCACTTTTATAACTCTGCCCAGGATCTGCTCGCGCTGGCAGATATCCATCTTTATAAGACCTGGAATAATTTCTGGGTTAACTCAAAAGCAGTTAAAGGTAAGTACTATGCCCTAATTCAACCTAATATTCCAAAGCGACCGTGGTTTTTTACTCAAAAACATATTGATCGGAGGATTCTATCAACAATATGCCGTTTACGTCTTGGACATGCGTGTACGCCTGTGCATTTGGCTAAGATCAGGGTCAGGGACCATTCGCTGTGTGAATGTGGCCTTGACGATGGCTCTCCTTCTCATATCCTTTTCTCTTGTCCTAAGTTAACTCGTCCCTTGTATGATATTCTTCCCAACAAAGTTCCTCGCCCTCTTAATGTTCAGTGTGTGTTAATGTTTGTGTTTAGTCCTTTATGTAAATTTCTATGTAAATACATTAAGTATAATAATATTAGATTATAAACTAACACCCATGTAAAATATGTTTATTTAGTACTAACCCAATGTATTATGTGTATATACTGTAATTCTTACAGATTAAATTTGTTTTAGGTGAAGGATTTTTTATTGGATCTCTTTTTTACATGCATTCTATTATTGTGTGAAGCTTATTTTCTTTTTTCACCGTACATTCTCCTTCGTGTATTCTCCAAACAACGTGACATTGGCGAAGTGAATTGTGCTCAACTGGCACGCTCGGAACGCCATTACTGTAGAACAGAACAGAACAGATTAATCAGGAAACACTCGGCAGTCAATAATGGTGACAGACGCTTGCCATTACCGGATCAGATATCGGATTATGAAAACGCAATTTCTCGTCGGTACAGAAAGTGGCGTGACCGCAGAACCAGACCTAACTAACTACTTTACGCTGCCAATGGCACGCCGATTGCTTATGCAAATCTCAGTCTAAACCTTGGTCTACTCCGCAATTTTCCAAGGCGACTCATCGTAGCTGACGTCACGAAGGTTATATAAGGCGTGGATTTCCTACATCACTTTGCCCCTATCGTTGTACGTACCAGAAAAAGCAGGTTGAAAAACACTACGTGAAGCACTATCACGGAGGAAGAAATGTTCTCAAAACGGTTCAGATCCTTGTGAAACGTTCTATCTCTTATTTTGATGAATGTTATGTCTTTATTGTAATGCCTCTACTGGTTTGGTTTTCAGTGCAAAGTTGTCAGCGTTCTGTGTATTCTGAAATATCACTAGTAGTTTGGCAGGCATAAGGATTCTCCGTATACAAGATCCACTGAGGGTGTCTGCAAATCTTGCTTACATGTGGCCATGATTCAAAGAAATATTAATGATATATTCATTAACATTTTGAGAAAACATTCATTATAAGTTGTTTTTTTCCACAACATCATCTTGGAAACCTATTTTCTTTGAAATCGTAAGATTTCACCGTATTATATTTAACAGTCATTTTCTATAAGGTTATTTTCATTAAAATAGTAATCATGTAATATAAATGGTGTATTGAAAGTATTTAGAAGAGTATAAAGCATAAATAATATATGCAATCTGAAACTACATAAACTGACGAAAAATTAGCTAATATGCTAGAATTCGGATTGATTGAGACATTAGAGAATTTATTATTTCTCAAATTATATTTTTTATTCATTTAAGTATTATAGGTATTCTATATCTCGAAGCACCCCCACTCTTGCCATTAATGACGTAACATTGCCACAATATATCTAAATTACACATTAATTCCCTAATTAAACGCACGCAGTGTATTACTATCACGGTAGCCTTATTTTTACGTGATAAGAATACAAAAATAGCCATGTTAATATAAGATACACTTGTCATCTTCAGCGTTCCAAGAGACATTCTCCACGGGGAGGGGGCATGCGTATCGACAGGAAATATACGTATTATTAAAGTTAACGTTAACGATAGTTTAAAAAAAAACCGAAATAAAATATAATGAAACGGAAATAAAATAACTGAATCAAATATATAAAACAATTTTTAAGCTCAACACTAAAGTAAAGCGGTATTGACGACCAAAATAATGAGAAAGAAGTTAGAAAGCTATTAAAAATTATTATATAAATTGTGTTTTTTACGTTTTGAATAAATGTGTCATTAAGTTTTTAATTATGCATATAATTATTATATATTACTAAATTTAGATTATGTTGTTATCACTGAATGCGATAACTTTATTTTGTAATATATTCAGTGATAACAACATAATCTAAAATTCCAATCAACAGGAAAACAGAGCTAGCAACAGTTTTGTGCAAATGCGTAAGAAGAAGAAGATAGATTGAAATAGAATTATGTAAATAAAATATTTTTCTAATTTTGGAATTGGGAAATCATTAAATGTAAACTCACAAATGTGTACATTTAATTTATTTTAAATTACGGTACGCCACATTGTCTTAATGACCATATAATATTAAAAAATCTGATTTAAATTGGTGAAATTGATATGTATATTATGAGAGTTCATTATTTCATTCTATATCATCATCTTTGGCTTTTTGTGGATATAGTAGGTGTCGACCATTTTATCAATTTTATATAAAGTAGGCAAAAAAATGTAATATTTTTTTAAACTATGCTATAGTATTTTAAATAAAAAAGCCTCTATTTCAAAGTATGTGCCTTATGGTGTAGCATATTGAATAGTATCAAAATGGCAGGTACGTTTCTACATCCAAAGTGCACAGATCCCTTTCCGGTTGGAAAGAGATCTGAGAAAATTCTATATATAGGGCTTTTATATTGTGTTTGCCTAGAGAATAGAAAACATAGTAACCTCCCTAAAAGCGGTCAATTTATTTATCAAGGAGGTAAAATCCTTACTTCATCCGGCACTGGTGACAGATATTGTCTATAATCAATAGTAGGGCATCGCAATATAGCCACGAGCGGAGCAACGCACGGGAGAGGCCGCGGACGTGCTGCGAAAGCGATCCCGTAGCCTCTCCGTTTTTCCGTGCTGTGGCGGCCATCGCAGGGGGTTTTAGTGAGTACAATCTCACGTAACCAGGCCTCCCCCCCAGGACCGACTCCTCTATCTATGAAGATTTCCCCCTGCGTCAACAAAAAAAAAATAATAAAAAAAATGGCATCGCTATATAAAGCCTTCTTTTAGCCACCACAAATTTAGCTATAGCCATACACACGTACATCACTGTAAAATTATAAAAAGTCATTAGACTATTTTGCAACATTTCAATTGATGTATAAATAAACATTGATCCGGTTTACAATGTGACGCATTACATTTTATTAGATTAGAACTTTTTCCTGTTAAAACCGTATGATTACAATACATCACTGTTATACGTGAAAAAATCTTATAGAAAATTATAGAGTGATTACGTTCTTATACCTCTCGCTTTTACTTAAAGTAAATATGGTTAATATAAGTTTATTCCTGGTCAATTCGTTAATAAGTTATAGGTGCTTGTTAGGTTTCATTTCAGTTTATTACTTTTAGGGATATTTGTATCCCACGCTCTGTAAGTTCTACCAGTTTTACCTTACTGTTTTCTCTTAGTTAATAAATAATGGAAAAAAATTCCGGCCTTTATGGTAAAACATTAACGCATGGACTTTATACTGTTTCTCATATTTGTCCATAATAAGAGTCCAATCAAGAGTTGGATCTTAAATTGAGATAGGCTTTTATGTGGATTTATTATAAGAACCTTTTTTCACAAACCCAATTGATTATTTGCTTACTGTCATTGTGTTCTCATGATAGTGTTTCTCTGTACTCTTGCTAATGAAAGACTACCCGCTTCACGTGAGATTACGATAACTACTTAAGAGTACCCTACGCTTTACCAGTGTACGCTTAGCGGACCCTACTGCCTACTTACATCCCAACTCACATTACTAAATGACATTAGTCGGAAAGAGTCACTCACATGTAAAAAAAAATCAATATCATATTTGAGGAGGGCCAATTTTAAGCGTGATGTTAAAAAATGTCGTGATCTAAGCTATTTTAACAATACTAATGGGTTGATGTTCCACCTTAACAAGATCCTGTGAAAAGATAACAACTAGTACATTTAGATATGCTAGTGCAACCTGTAATATTCTAGTGCAATTCCTGATGGCTTTATTTTGTACTCTGTATAACATTCCTAAATTTGGCATACTTTTCTTTGTAACTTTTTTAAATCTTAAGCCCAAATAATGGTACTCACTCTACGGCCGCATTTGTCAATGCTTTGACTTTGGTGGCGTTTATTGCTAGACTTACCTTCCTATACTTGTAGGTACTTCTTTATTTTAGCGAATATTATAATGATTTCAATTTGATTTCTTGAAGTGATTTTATTCCCAGAAAAAAGAATTGACCAGAACAAAAACAAACCTCGAAAACCCATGTAATAAACTTCCGCAACCCATTCCAATCTCTCAACTTGATTTGCCAGCCTAGTAAAGGCGTAATTTATCAGATATACCGAAGAATGTCCAAACAAAGAATACAACAAAGCTGTCGTAATATCTGTTAGCCATTTCATAACCAAGGACCATAAATTCCTTACTGAGTTAACAAAATGTAGCTCAAGAATATAAAATTTCGCTATTTCGATAAAGAATTCAAATAAGCGATCAATCTCCGTATTACCGTTATGAGAATTGAGATATATATAAACCCACGTATATACGGATAAAACCATCAATGTGAATAGAGAATGATTGTATACTATGAAACCGGAGTACTTCATCAGATATGTGGTGGTTTCTCAGATAATTATAAAGCAATTAAGAAAGAGTCGCCTATTAAATTGCTAGAATACGTTTAACGAAACAATACATAGCCAGAGACTTAGAGGATCTATAATCTAGTTCACAGGTAAAATATTGATAATTTTTATTAAATTATAATATAATATCAGACATCATAAAACTTTAGGTATCTTTTTTTACATATTATTTGCTCGATGATTTGAGATCTTTACTGCTAACAGGACACGCTTTAGACCTAACACGTCTCAGACTCACCTCTCCCTCTGCCCGCTGTCAATAATCTTCTTATTAAAAGATTAAATAACTCCTTCCCTTGAAAGAGAATCGAACTCATAACTGCCGCATTTACAGTCAAACTCTGTTTTCTGTTGATAGATATATATTATGTGATAGTTATATATTATGTGAAAAAGAAATTTATTTTAAACTTAATTTCATCGTGCGTAGACTTCGTATGATTATATATTTATCTGCATGATTATAACGTTATAGTTCAACAACGGAAAAAACCAAAAATGTAACTTAAGTGATTTATTATCATCACGAGACGAGTGATTATCGGTAAAAAATATGATATACCTAAAATACTTATATATTACGATAATAATCGTACTAGCAAACATAATCATATATTGTGTTCGTTATCATACAATTGTCGTATTGCGTGAAGATATGGTTTTATACTCACTCGTAAAAAAAACAATTGGTTCCTATTAAGAGCGAAGTCAATAAAACTCAGTATTTGTATAGGTGCCAAAACGTAACATAACACTATCTTTTTCTTCGTCTCTCTTAGTCTTAAGGGGTTATATACATTTCGCAGTGTAACCGAAGCCTTCATAACTGTCCACCATTTTCCAGTTTCCCTCTAAAAACGTAGCACTCTCTATAGTTTTTTTTTTTAGCTTCACGCTTTATCCCGCATATTGCAGGGTAGGCAGAGTGAACTGCAGGAAACATATGAACCTAGTATTAAGACACTTTGTTGCTTAGTCCCTGCTTGCTCCGTCCACGCTTTCCGTCTTTTTCGAGGCATTGCGTGTTTAGTGGTGGAACTCAACGCCGCGCTTTGCCATCCATTCAAATCCATCTTCCCCTAGAACGTCGCGTTTACAGGTAGACACCTCTACGCCACGACGGTCCTCATTCTCTACAGTAAGATCGGAAAATCGTAATATATATTATACATATAACATTAAACCAAAAGTCTACGATTTTTTAATTTGAAAACTAAAATCAGATGTTATACTATAGTAATAAAAAACAAACGCAACTTTAAATAATAAATGTGCACATGTTTTTTATTATTTAACTATAAACAGCGCCGTTTTAATACATAATTATTGCTAATAACAAAATTTAGGAAATATGAATTACCTATCAATTCGTAAAACTACCTATACTACCTAACCTACTACCTAAATTATTTTTTGTTTTTGTGGTATTCCACGGCAAAGAAAATTAAGAAAGTAAAATATTTTACTTACTTTAAAATATTTTAAAATAAGTTAAATCTATATGATGATGATGGTTCCAGACCGATTTCGATCACGGCGACAGCTTCAACTCCGTACATATACGTCACTGGTGTGATCTTATTTGTGTAAGTTGTGAACATTGTGCGCATGTGAGAACACTATTGTTATAATTATAACTGATCGCCGCAGGTACTCGGGCTTTCAGTTTGTCTCATCTAGAATCAAGCTCTGACTGACGATATTGCTCAAAGTCAAAAATTTTGTTTTTAACTAGAGCTCTCCAATTAGGGCAAGAGGCGGCAAGCCTTTCCTATTGCGAGGGCTCATTATGACATTTTTCATGTATCGTTTTAGCACAACCTTATAGTGGAGGAATTGACCGCCTCGCCTTCGCTTACTCTCCTTCAGTTCAGAGTAAAAGATGCGCTTAGCCACTCGCTCCTCGTCCATGCGTGACACATGGCCGCACCACCGAAGTTGTCGCCGCATAAGATAAGCCTCAATGCCACCAACATTGGCTCGTCGCAGCACTTCAGTATTCCGCACACGATCAGACCACCGGATCTTAAGTATTTTACGTAGGCAATTGAGGTAGAATTGGTCGAGGGCGGTACATAGTCCACGTCTCAGCGGAGTATAAGACGTTAAGCAATACTATTGCCATATATACTGATATTTTTGTAGCCAGTTTAAGGTTATGAGAACCGAAGACCTTGGTATCCAGCTTTCTAAATGCTGCGGAAGCAGCACCAATTCTGTTATTGATCTCAGCGTCAAGGTCACATTTTGATGTTAAAGTGCACCCCAAATATCGGAATTAATCAACCGCCTGCTTGAGCAAGTTCTCACTTAGTCTTATGGCTAGTGTCTCGTGACCGTTACTTTCTAAAGATATCACCTCAGCTTTTTTGACACTGAAGTTCAAGCCAAATTTTTGGCAAGCCTCGTGAAAGTAGGCCATCAGATGCTGCAGACTACTTGGGGATTCTGTTACAAATCACGAATCATCAGCTTACATGATCTCAGTGATCAGTGTATACGACATCAGTGTGTACACCTTCTGAATACGTTTGTGATACCTCCCGGACTACGACTGCAAAGTACAGTGTGAACAGCGTAGGTGCAAGAACGCACCCTTGCTTCACCTTACAGGTAACGGGGAAGAATTTTGACTGATCGCTGCCCGTAACGACACAGCTCTCTATGGCATCATGCAAGAGTCTCAAGAGTTCGCCCCTGTTCTCTGCTCTTTTCTTGTAATTGACGCAATGAGAAAATAGCCTTACAGGTGCCTCGGTTAGGTCAGAAACTAAATTGAGTTTCAGGTAAGATTTTTTTCGGAGAGTTTCATAAGGCGGTTTTGTAAAATTCTAGCAAAAACCTTTCCAGGGACTGACAAAAATAAATTACTACGGTGGGAGTTGCAGTCCGAACGGTCGCTTTTGTACTTGTATAGGGCACATTTTAAAATCTAATGCAACTCATCATCAATCTCCGCGGCACTTCGACCTTGCTTTTATCCACTGATCTTCTTAAGATGGACACGGTGCCTACTGATGGCATCCGTGAGAACTATATCATTCTCGCCGAACTAGTCCTCGTTCTTATGGGCTTTAAGACCTAGAGAGCTTTTAGCAGAGTTGAAAATATGAGAAGATAACGCTTTCCACTCTGCGTCAACATCTACAGCTTCACTTCTAAAGGATGGAAGCATACTACCAAAGTTTTTTCGAACTGTTGAACTGTCGAACCCCCTTGGGGCTTCTGAAACTTGGTTACGTTTAAACGTGGAACCTTTTCTTTGCCAGATCTACGGAGACGACTTAAGCGGAGAGTCAGTTTAATAAAAACAAGCTGGTTTAATAACAACAGTGAGCACCTCGCATTATGCTGGTTATTTAGACTTGGTCAGTTTAATAACAACAGTGAGCACCTCGCATTATGCGGGTTATTTGGACTTGGTCAGTTTAATAACAACAGTAAGCACCTCGCATTATACGGGTTATTCGGACTTGGGAAATATTTCGTTGTTGTACAATTGCGTGGTCGACAATAAATTCGGTGCTTTAATCGTGGATGCATCCACGTGGTCTTGTGCTTGGCGCGGAGTCATGACGTAGTGTTCGTAATTGCTAGATCAAATCGAGCACATAGACCAAGCAACAGCCTGCCGTTGCTGTTCATGTTACTTATACCGTGCCCTAACCGACCCTGGCATTAAAATCACCCAGTACTAGGATCTATTGACTGGGTCGTACGCTCTCGAGACAATGCGTCGATTCCTCGTAAAACTTATCTTTAATGTCATCAGGCTTGTGACATTGAGGTAATTGTCATGGTCGAAATGTAGGCGCAAAGTTGTCACACGATCAGAAATGTGCACTGGACATTCCTGAAGACTCCTCATTAGATGATTTTTGATAGCAAAACCAACGCCAGACCGTCGTGGTTCAGTAGCAGCAATAGCTTTCTAAAGAAAAGTATAGTCACTGCCGTGTTCCACCAGCTCACCTTCGTCAGCCAGATGTGTTTCACTGAGAGCAGCCACATCTACATTATAACGATGAAGTTCTCAGGCTACTATAGCGGTTTTGCGCTCAGGGAAGGCATTGGTATTAATGTCAAGAAGAGTTCGAATATTCCAAGCGCCGAATGTCATATTCCTGGGAGTGTTAATGTACGTATTTTGATTTTGTTTTTATCGTTCTCTCAACCACGCTAAAATGGTAGACGCAGAGGTAGCCGTGGTTACTACGTCTTTTAGGTTAGGGTGAGCATTTTTTTGGAACACCTTTTCTACACCTTCAGGATATATTAAAGTGCACAAGTATTCGCGCAGACACAGATGCACACACTCGTCCGTCTTTTCCTGGTTCTAATGGAACGGAGACCCGCTACGACTAGACACGGTAACTATACACCAAGGGCGACGGTCGAGACTACCATCGCCCTTGGCCTTCCACAATTGCCTTGCTGTTCCGCCAAGTTCACCGGCCCTTTTACATATGTGCTATGGTTCACTTTCCTTGCCGAAACAGTTTAGGAGAGAACCGCATTAAAAATATGTACAAAAATCTGTAGAAAACACACAGAGATTTCTCCGATGCGGAATGTTCTCTTATATTTTTATTACCTTCAAGGTAGATTCTAGAACGTTTGGACAGTACCTGTTCAGAATATCTAAAATTGTCTAAAATCATATATTATATAGGTATATTTTATTGCAAAATATCGCCAGATAATAAACGTATAAATACCTTTTCCTCGCAAGTTTGATAACTTTGGTTCTTTAATATTTTTCTCTGTGGAATTGATTAAATTATCGTAGGTACTTGATAAAGTACAAGATTACTGAAAGTGCCTTATTTACAATACACAGTAAACACGGACAATATAAAATAAAATAAATAATTTGATACAAATTAATTATTGTTCCGTTAATTTTTTATTTCTTTTTATTATAGAACTAGATGTTGTTTAAATGTATTACGGACATTATATTTATTAGTGGTATGCCAGAGTTAAAGAAGTATCTTAGAAATTCGTAACATTTACCACAGTCTTGATAATGCTAGGTACTAAATACTAATATTGTGGTTTGTTTGGACCAACGTTACTCATTTAAAATATTATGATAATCTCGTTATGATTATTTAAAAAGGTAACCGTCACAAAACGAAGGGTAGAAAAGCTTAGTATTCACGCGAACAGCTTTAATATTCATCGATTTAGCTTCGAAATTGACTTAGTTTCATATAAACCTACCTCCCCCTTTTACCCCCTTAAAGAGCGAATTTCCAAAAAAAGATATGTTAGCCAGGACTAATAGCTATATAACAAAAAAGTTTCATCAAAATCCGTCCAGTGGTTCCTGAGATTAGCGTGTGCAAGCAGACAAACATTCAAACATACAGACATTTTTTTTTTCAAATTCTTACACTTTTTTCATCTCTTAATATTTTGTTTTTTAAAAATATTTAATGTACAGACACGATTTTTTTACTGTTGTAATTCCACCGGTTACAGATAGAGTGCCAGATATTAAGCTAATAGATAATGCTATCCACCAGATAATGATAAAGAGTTTAAACAGGTTTATACAGGTCTACTAGATATTTCTATATAAGAATTTTGAAACCAAAATTTGTAGTTTATCAGGCAGACTAGTAACAAATTTCCCATCAATTAAAAGTAAGAGCTCAACTGAAGTGCTCGAAACTTAACAATTAAAAGGCTCTAACAGAGGAGACTGCATATTTAGACTCGAAATGGGCTTAAAAAATCTTCAAATATCTAAAGTAATAAGCAAGCGTCGATTTATCGACAAGTACGTTTTCTCTTCGCAATCTTGATTCTGATGTTATGGTATAATAGCGATATAAGTATAATATTATTTTAATAAATTAATGAAATTATATATACAGAAACTTATTTATCTTAAAGTTTAAATTATCTTTTCCTTTCTACTCTATTAAATAGCCTGTCGTCTCCGTTTACCATTTAAGGGGGCAAAACCATACGTCGCATTTACTACAGTAATTGTTAAAGCTGCAGAAGTGAAGTGTCAGTAGTACCCCGCTATGCACGGTTTCACTGTAACGTGAAAATCAAATTAGACAATGAGCCATAACATCCAATTTCATTTGATACTACCAGACAAAAGTATACGTGAAGTTCCTCCCACCAAACACTATGTCAATATTACAACCTGTGGACCAGGGAGCAATAGCAAACTTTAAAGCTTTACCATCGCCGCATTTTTAGTCAACTAATTCAAGAAATTGACGGGAAAAGCGAGAGTGGTGGAAATCATACAACATTACGAAGGCTATTCACAGCATAGGCTTGAAAGGAATTTAAAAAAAAGCTATATGAAAAGAATGTGGCATAATCTTTGGCCAGATATAGTGAAAGCACCTAGAACAATCGTCCAAATGCAGAGACAAGTGCTTAAAGACATTGCTGCAATAATTAAGGGGTCTGAACTTTAAGATATCGCGGTAGATCTTGTAGAACTTGTAGCAACGCACTACTACCTAACAATGAGGATTTGATCGAGTTGCAGAATAATCCTAACTACGATGAGAAAAAACAAGTAGAAGAAAAAGTTTTATTTTAAGGAATACAATATACTCATTTAAAAATTTATATAAACAAGGACCGTCGTGGCGCAGGAGCGTAGCGTCTGCCTGTAAGCGCGACGGTTTGTGGGTTTGATTCAAATGAGGAGAAGATGGATTTTTCTATTTATCTACAATAGGTTACTATGGTTCCTGCAGTTCCCTCTGTCTACCCTGCAATATGCAGGATAAAAAGTGAAGCTAAAAAAATATATTTAGGGTTGGATATATTGCAGAGCACATATAATAATGAGGACTGTATCTAGACCGTGTGTCAAACAATTCAATACAGTGATGGACGTTATGAACGCATTTTACAAGAGCGTAACAAAATGCTAGAGAAAAGACAATAACAAGTCAAATACTTGTGAAAAATAATTAACAGTATGTATTTCAATAGAGACAGTGTTCTTAGTGATTGATAAAAAAGAACATAGTTTGCTTGTGTGTAGTATATCTTGTTTATATTTATTTATGCATATATATAGTATTTAAGCATATATGTATTGTCTATTTTTTTTTTCTTTTTTTTTTTTTTTTTTTTTTTTAGCTTCACGCTTTATCCCGCACATGGCAGGGTAGGCAGAGGGAACTGCAGGAACCATACGAACCTAGTGTTAAGACACTCCGTTACTTAGTCCCTGCTTACTCCGTCCCCACTTCCACACGTCTATTTAGTTTTTTTTTTTTATTTTTATTTTGTCAATTTTTTGTACACCTCCACATTTATTTATTTATTTATAGCTTTCCACTTAGATTCAATAAGATGATCACGTGTGTACGTCAGATAGAGCGAACGGAGGAGTGTCAGAGGAGCCCAATTCGATAATAAATATCGAATTGAGCCCCTCTGAAACCTACCTACCTACCTACACTCCACGACTTAAAACTAAAGTAACGAGGGTTCCAAGCGCGGCCTGGTGAGACGAGCCCACAACAAACTCAACCAGGTTAATTTCCTACATATCCAGGTCGGGTGGTAGAAAATGTTTTTTTAGCATTAAGCCCGCCTGTTGTGCATTTAATTTTGTTTTTATGTACAATAAAGAATAGATAAGTAAATAAATTCTTATTCGTATTTTTTGCACATACATGTTAAATGATGACTATGTCTAATCTTAAACCTATACGCGACTAATAACATATACGCGATTTTCAGTTAATGCGATTTTGTTCGGAACGTATCCGTCGCGTAAAGCGGGGTATTACTGTAGTAAAATAAGGCAACATATATTAATATTTGTATGTTAATAGAAGGTAATATATGTATGTATTTTTTTTAGCTTCACGCTTTATCCCGCACATGGCAGGGTAGGCAGAGGGAAACTGCAGGAACCATATGAACCTAGTGTTAAGACACTCCGTTGCTTAGTTCCTGCTTTCACCGTCCCCACTTTCCACCTTTTTCGGGACATTGCGTGTTGAGTGGCGGAACTCAACGTTGCGCTTTGTCTAGTTTCCAGAGCGAAGAAAATGGAAATAGAAAATTCCATCTTCCACGAGTGGGAATCGAACCTTCAAACCATCACGTTTACAGGCGGACGCTTACGCCTCTGCGCCACGACGGTTTTTTTGGAATGATTTTAATATCTTAATATATATTCGTATTTAAAACTTGTCAAAATAGATATTTATTACATATATTATGACAATTTATTTTTTGGCAAATTATATTTATTATATTATAATATATTGATTTGTTTTATACTTTTGTACAACATATTTAATTTATTAATTGTAAAAAGTAACATATATTTTAATTTCTTATATTAACATTCATAATATAGTTGTATGGGCAATTATAAAATATGCTTGTTTATTGGACGGTTTAAGGTTTAATTACAGTATAATAAAGACCCACTAAATGGCTTTCTATACAGGATAAAAATTGTAACGATTTCTTAAATTAAATTTTATTTTGTTTCTTATTGTTTAAGGCGTGAAAATGGAGATTCACTTTTACGCCTAGCAGGTATGAGATAAAACTCTCGCACATAAATCTGTTTTAATTTTACTGGAAATCAAAAATCGCCAAAATCGTTCTCCTAGTAAGTCAGCCACCGAACGATTTGTTTAACAAAATTAAAGTCATTGTAATTATTAAAAAAAAAATACAAATACAATATGTTTCAAGTCAAAAAACATAGTAAAAATTTATTATTACTAAATTAAGAATTTAATTTAATATGTTCCAAATAAAACGCCTCATAGTCTCTATAGGTTTTGTCTTCAACGACTCTATTCTCCGATATATACTTCTTTATTGTATCTTCGGACCAGAACCGTATATTTTCCTGACACAAATCTAAAGATTTACCAACTTTTTGCAGTAGAATTGAATTTTCTGACATTCGTTTCTTTAATTTGTCTGCTACTTCAGCTTCAGACTCTGCTTTAGAAGTTATATCTGTGAAGAGAAAATAAGATTCACATTAGTGAAAAATAAATTTAAAAAATTTGTTAAATATTATATTAAATAATACACTTCTAAATTATTTTTTATTTATTAATTAACAAATATATAAATTATAATTAAATTCCAAACTTGCTATAATATTAGTATAAAAGTCATATATTTTCACCTTTTTTATATTTTTTTACCTCGAGTGGGAATCGCACTCACAACCATAGTTAGACCTGACAGATCATAGTTAGACAGTTCTACTGTGCCACAATATTTCATGACTTTTTTATATGATTACACCATTTTAGTACTCAAAAACTTTTACCAAACGGCTACTCTTTTCACTACAGATAAAAGTTTTGCAAAAGCTATTTTATATAGCGATGTTGAATTCACATTATAAAATTTATAAAGTCATCTACAACTTTTTTTAAATATTACAGAGAGAAAATTTACCTGAGTCATTACCATAACTGAGTGAAGAACAATTACCTAAACATGTAACACAAAAAGAACTTACCTATACTAATACTAGGTTTCTTTTGAACACTAAATGTCTTTAAAATATTAGTCAACATTTCCTTTTCTTGCACTTTATTCTGTATTTCTCGCAAACTGCACGAGAGACGCACAGACGGACACAGTAGCGGTGGTATATCATCATTCAACCATGAAGAATTTAGGTTTGATATAAGTGATTGTAACGTTTCAAACACCCAGATTTTTTCACCGCTGAAATGAAAGAGTTTAAAAGTTATAAATCATTTTTTTGAAATAGTGTTTAAAAGAGATTTACTCTTTTAAACACTATTTCAAAAAAAAGATATATAACTTTTAAACTCTTTATTAAAATATATTTTATTAAAATATATTTGTTATGGAGAAATATTATAGATATAGAAATAACTCAAAAAAAAAATAGAAAACTTTCTTAAAGCAATAGAAACGAATACTAACTAACTAATAAACACTAATACTGTGCTATATCACGCAGGATTTCCTGTATTTTTACAGTGTTTGGGTTTAACAGTTCGATTGCCTGTACGGAGAGTTACCAGAGTAAATTAATTCATTTTTATGAGAATTTACTCCCCTGGTCTAACATAGAACCTACAACTATAGTGTCAATAGGCAGATAGATGCCTTACTGCGCCGTGTTGACCACTCACTTTTATATGTACATAAAATAATAATACCCCGAGCTTATACGATAAGTGGATCGTAGCTGTTGACATGTAAATATATTTCCTTAGCAAACAATTTCTTCAATCGCACTACTAAGGAAATTATCCTTATATATTGTTTATGGAAACGTTTTAATTGTGCACACTTAGAGGCGAGTTTTTGATCTACAAATTTACTTTTGGTATTTAACGGTAGTTTTAAAGATTTCAAAAAAGCGCATTGGTGAAAAATATAGCCGATGTTCGAACTTGAACAGTTCAATTGATAACTGACCAAGCAACTTTTACAATTGGATTTGCTTAAAAAACAGCTACGCACGATTTTTGTCAGTCTTAAAAACTTCTGCCTTAACTAAAAAAAATGCTTAAAAATAATTTCTAGCTTTATCATCTCCTAAAAATTCTTATCTTATTCTTCTTTGAGGACCGTCGCGGCGCAGAGTCGTAAGCGTCTGCCTGTAAACGCGATGGTTTCTGGGTTCGATGCCCACTCGAGGAAGATGGATTTTTCTATTTCCATTTTCTTCGCTCTGGCAACTAGGCAAAGCGCGGCGTTGAATTCCGCCACTCAACACGCAATGCCTCGAAAAAGGCAGAAAGCGGGGACGGCAAAAAGCAGGAACTAAGCAACGGAGTGTCTTAACACTACGTTCGTAGTTCCCTCTGCCTACACTGCCATTTGCGGGATAAAGCGTGAAGCGATAAAAAAAATTCTTAAGATAATAAATCCCACTTATTGACTTCAAATTAACACTTAAACAAAGAAAGAAACCAAAATTAAAAAATCGCGTAACTCTGATATCGCATAAGTCAAGGTATAACATCACGACTAGAAAAAAGTCGTGACGGGTGTGTCCTCCAACAAAGACACCTGCCCTTGTGCCTTTACAGGATATCTTCCTTTTGAGTCTCTTTGTATAGCTTCGCACAATAAGCTGCTGCGCTAGGACCTTGGGGTGGGCCTCCAGCCTCTCCTTATATTTGGTTGTGGTGTTAACAAATTCTTGCTTTACTGTTGGCATCTCCAGGTGTTCATGGAAGATTTAAAAAATAATAATAATTTATACATGATATGTAAATATGTTCGTACCTGTCTAACACAAGCTTCCTGTTCTTCTCCAAATTGAACTTTTTCAAATATATTCGTAGTTCATCAATAAATCTGTAGCCATTATCTACAAATATAAAAAAAATATACTTACATAGTAATTTACTATTTTAGTTTAGAACATAGAGTTATCTAACATTTTCTTAGTTTGGTTTTTCATTAACGCTATACTAAAACGTATAATGTTATATAAGTTTCTTTTAACCGTTTAGGTTGTATATTGATCTGTGATCATACATACAAGCCATATGAAGTCCTGAGTTAAAATAGACTACATAACGCCGAATCTCGTTTTTGTTGTTTATGTATCGAACAATGGCAAACGATTGTTCTTTGTAATTATTTTTGAGTAGTGAAAATTTGTAAATATATAAGCATATTAGAATTTCGACACAGCGTGATAAAGAACGCATGGATTATTGGTGAGACCGCTTGGACGACTTTAAAGAAGTGCAGGTTCAAATCCCGCTGCCTTCAAATTTTTATATATTTTAAAGTCTATAACAATGTTACAGTTGTCATTCAATAATATAAAAAAAATAATATATATTCACCAGATGATTCACTAAATGAAACATCAGAAACGTCCAAGTCCAGACTTATATTGCCATCTCTTTTACTCTTCTCACATTTCTCCGCATAATACTGACGCAGCACTGAAATTGGTTCTTTTGGAAAATCCAGTTGAATACCTAGAAAAATTACAGAAAGTAATAAATGGAAGCCGGAGTGTCTCGACACTTAGCTTAAAATTGAAAAAATGGAATAACATTAACTTTTTTTAACCTTAACGTTTTATCTCGCACATAGCAGGGTAGGCGGAGGGAACCGCAGGAATCGTGAGAACATTGTGTTAAGACACTCCGTTCCCAGCTTTCCGCCTTTTCGAGGCATTGCTTGTTTAGAGGCGGAACTCAACGCCGCGCTTTATCTAGTTGCTAGAGTGATGCAAATGGCGAAAATGGAAACCCGTACTCGAATCAAACCGCCACGTCGGTTATTCATCATTAACTTAATTACATCAAAACATAGTGAAGTGACGACTTCATCCCAAATATTATTTTGTACAATAAATACAATTTAAGAAGCACTTTTAAATAACTTAGGCAATAATGGTGTTTTTAATAAGGATATTATTATTGCTTTATTTCCCAGAACATATTATATAAATATTTGTATTTATATAGTAGAGCAATCTCAGAAAGTTATTAATAAATTATACTTGTGTCGATATGTCTGGCTTTGACCTGATGCCGATAATAATCTTGGGTCAGTTTAAGCTCATGTGAAGTGTGTGTGTATGAGTATACGTCTGTATGTGTGTATATGGGTGGGCATGTGTATGTGAGTGTGTATTAGTGATGTAACGAATACTCGCATATCTTCTCCGACTGGGGATCGAAACCAGAAACCGTCGCGTTACAGGCAGACGTTGCGTCTCTGCGCCACGACGGTCCTCAGTTTACTTTTTGTGCTTATTAATACAAAAAATAGTAACTTAACCTCGTAATCACATTGTTTATCTTGATAAATTGTCTATATTATCTTATAAAAAACGTTTCATCAGTTGTTACTAAGGTTTTTAATCATGTACTATTTCTATTTTAAATTTTACAGACGTCCAAAGTGCTATCTTGCCGTTAATTAAATTTCCTTCGCCTTAATTAAATAAATTACAAATAATAAAAAAATGACATTCAATACATCACTAGTGAGTATGTGTATGTGCATGATGACATAACATGACTCACATAAGTTTAAACTCACAGATTATGTGATGAAAGTGAAAGTCTAAATATATTAATATGTTTAAAATTATTTATTTATTTATTCTTTATTGTACTTAATAAAAAATTAGAGGACCGTCGTGGCGCAGAGGCGCAACGTCTGCCTGTAACGCGACGGTTACTGGGTTCGATCCCCAGTCGGAGAAGATGGATTTTTCTATTTCCATTTTCTTCGCTCTGGCAAACTAGGCAAAGCGCGGCGTTGAGTTCCGCCACTCAACACACAATGCCTCGAAAACGGCGGAAAGCGGGGACGGAGAAAGCAGGGACTAAGCAACAGAGTGTCTTAACACTAGTTTCCCACGGTCAAAGTGGAGGTGTACAAAAAATAAAAAAAAATTAAATAAAAAAAACAAAACATTTTCAAAGACATAGAAGTGTAAAACCAAATAGAAAATAATTAAACATATACATACCTTTGCATCTGTCATAGTCATTTACATTAGAGTTGTTATTAAACGCTTTGAACACAGCGGCCAGACACTCTTTTATATTGTTTATTTTTCTTTCAGTAGTGGCTAGGTATGTCATTAACTTTTTCAGCTCATCCCTACTGTTTTCCTGGAGATATAAATACTTATTAAAATATATGTTCTTAATAAATTATTTATAAAACTGGTTGACTGACTGAAATAATAATAGGTATCCAAGAGTTTGATATGTACAAAAGGAGTTCAAAAATTCGACAGCAATTGTAAACCCACTACAAGTGGGTTCAATTCCCATAAGTGAGAATAAATTGTTTCCATGTGCCTAGTGTTGTAAAAATGCGGCGTTATGTTCCGCCGTTCTGCTGTCTGTTACTTTTATCAATGAATCAATAAATATTCTTGGATGTCTTCATTTCCATTTTCCTCGCTCTACCAAATAGGCAACTCGCAATGCCCCGTGGTGGAAAGCGAGGAACGGAATGTCTTAACACTAGGTTTCCACGGTTCTTTCCTACCTCTGCCTACTCTTCTATGTGCAGGATAATGCGTGAAGCTATAAAAAAAGACAAAAGCGATCGTTTTTTTTTTTCTTAGAAATAAAGTTATAAATTAAAAGTCATAATACTTACAATACATTTATCTACGCTAGCTATTTTCTGGGGCGTTGCTTGGTTTTCATTCTCGTCGCTGCCACTTATATGAAATACGCCAGATTTTGAAGTTAATTCATCGTACAGAGATTTTAAGTGACTTCACTCTGGCTTCAGCACTTGCCTTTTCACATCTCAATACTAATAGTTCTGAAGATTCAGCTGTTATGTATGTCTGTAAGGTGTTTTAAAAAGATATACTAAAAACGTTGTCAAATGTCTATACTTAAAAAAAAGCTTTATTTTTAACGCTTAACAACGTTAAAAAGTATAGTGGACCTCCAATAATTTGACAAAAGTTTTGCAGGGCAGTGTCGAAACATTGAATTTGTCGTATATACGAATTTGTATACAGTACTGCCTAAGACCAACTAAAGGCTGTATATTTAATTAAAAATTTCAAACCGACAAATCACAGAACATCTTACATTTTGTATGCTATAAATATGTAGTTTGAAGTATGAATATGTTAAATTTAGTATTATAAACCATACCCTACGTGTCGGATTGCAGGGGTTGTATCTGTCTAGTACAGGAGCCGGATTACCGAGGGTCCACATATTGACTGTAAACTTATACTTCTCTTATAAACTACTTAGATTTATAAACAATTGTATTTAATAAAAAAACGGTTAAAAAATAATTTAACATTTAACGGTTAAAAAATAATTTAACATAAATAATTTAATATTATATATAAATATCTCTAGATGCAGTAGTATAATTTGTCGATTCAAATCCGGACTCGGGTCAATAACCTTTCTTTGCTTTGCTCTGGTAAAGAGACTTAGCGCGGCTTTTAAGTCCACCTTTATTATATATTAAGTACCAAATTAAAGAAAAATTCGAACATACACTAATTTCCTCAACGGATTCTGCAACTTTCTCCCTAGTTTGTTTCAATAACACCTTATTCTTCATAGCTTCAAGGGCTATATTGCAATGTAATGCTGCAGTATGCGCTAAAACTGATTGAGGTGTTATCCTGGAACAATAATAAAACAATAATATGTTTTACAGCTTTACAATTCAGCTGGGAGAATCCCATATTCTGCTTCCGTAATGCAAATGATGATGGATAAAGATATGGGTTCGATACCTACGTAAAGGAATTTAGGTCTTTCACTTTAATTTACCGTGGCTTTGAAACGCAGTACTAAGCTAAAGCATGGAAGAATGCATTGAAGTAAAGAATGGGGTGTTTTTACATAAGGTTCTTTAGGAAAACAAATATTATAATTATATGTGCCACTATAATATTTATATATAATTAAATATATTATTGAGCGAGTGAGGAGCGCAGCGACGAGCGAAGCTCTCTGTTAGTGGGGGTCTATGCATTCTTTGTTCGCTAACTCCTCCTAGACCACTGAACCGATTTTGATCGGATTTGTTTTAAACGATCACTGTGGTCATGAGGAGTGCCAACATATATAAAAAACTGTAATCGGACATGTCCTTGAGGAATAATTGAGAAAAAACCAACAAAATTCGATTTTCATTGAAAATGCATTGGATTAGCTTGCGCGTGCAATTTCTCTATGGCCAAACACATTGTGAACTTAATTTATTGAGAAACCCATTGAAATTTGCTAGCGCGCGCCATAAACAGAGATTTCAATTCCCCAGCATAACTCTATGGTACAATTATCACCCCTCATCCCTCAAGGACATCATTTCATGAAATGCGATATAGCTACCACTTGGACCTAATTTCCATGCAAAGTTTCATCGAGTTCTGTCAAACGGCCTCGGAGGGGACAGGCTACAAAAAACGGCGAAGTGAACATATAAGAGCTTCGCTTCAAAAAGTGTCTTTATTGTACCGCTTCCGCGCTCGCTCAATTAACAGGCCGGATGGGCTGAATACCTAGTATTTTGTAGATTCGATTACGACTTGGAAACAATGAATTAATCTTATTTTACTCAGTCTGGTAACTAAACAAAGCTGTATATTCGTAACTTAAGAAGCAATGCCTCGAAAGACGAATGATGGAAAACGAAGTGGCTTCATATACCTATGTTTCTTCTGCCTACCCTGGTATATGCGGGCACAGGGTAAATTTATAAAAAAAGTTACATATTTAAACGGGGTGTTGAGTTTCGCCACTCAGAATACAAATGTGTCGAAAAGCGAAAACGCTACTGCTATGTGCGGGAAATAGCGTGTTCAAGTTATTTTATGTAAATTTATCATAATAAACCACTTCAATATAAGATTAAAAAAAATATTAAGAAAATATTACCTATTACCAACAACATTATTTGTGTGCTTAGTATTAATTTGCGACAGTTGTGTGACGAGAGCTGTCCTTCTCTCATACAAATGTGGCCACAAAATGTCGCCGCGACATTTCACTAGAGATGTTATGTTATCTTCTGTTCATATGCATGTAAGTAAAAAAATGGGTAAAGATAAAAAAAGCCATATTAATATCTTTGAAAATACAAAAGTCATTAAAACGCATTTTGTGAGTTGCGCGTTGGTTATAGGTTTGGTCTCCATTTGAGGTAAATACTTAAGGTAAATTCTTGCAATGTTTTGTATAGAGCATAAAGCTGTGAAGCAGAGTGTTTTACTACTGGGATCCCCCTACCTACTGTGCTTTATGCGACAAAAAGCGTCGCGCTCATGTAAAAATATTAAGTAAAAATAAAAAACACATTACTTTATATTCATAATGAGTTTAAAACTATAAATAATAAATATTATAACTCCAACAAAACTTACAGACTGTTAAGTCTGTATAAATGAGGGTTATATTGTTAGGTGTTACCACTGTACATATAAAGAGCTTACCTTTTTCATTAACATTCTCATTTTCATGTGTGGACACTATAGAAGAACTTGCTATTGGATTTGACAGTGGTATGGCTGATTGCTTTTGCTGCATAGAAGCTAGACATTTGTCTAACTTACTCTGAAACAAAACTTTACGATCATTAGCATGAAATATATGATTAGTCTGCAATTTTTCTCCAGAATTGGTCCCCTAAATATTCAGGAAATTCTCTTTATAACGAACAGGCGTAAATATATTGAAAAATTATATATTCCTATATATAATTATTTTAACAGGTAGTATATCTATACACATAAGATAAAAATATGTTTAGTTATGAAATCCAAACTCATTAAGACACAGTGATGGGGACAGCACGTGAAGGAGGAATGATTATTTTCAACTTATTTTTATTGTTATGCTTCAAAATGTATTTTATGGAGGAAGGATTATTATTTAATGAACCAGAAAACAAAAAATATATAGATTATAATAAATTTTCTTTATGATTTAGAGGTAGTCATGGTGCTGTTTTCATAGGTTCAATTCCCGCTCGCAAACATTAACTTTGGATAAATGCGACTCAACATGCAATGTCAAAAAATTGGACTAAAAGCAATATCTCCATTTAGGTATAGTATAGAAAGTATACCTCTAAATCCTGAATGCTGTCCACATAACACAGTGACTCCGCAATAGCTTTTGTTTCCTCTAAATTAGCTTTTTTAGACGTTAATTCATTTGATACTTGTCTCAATAACCAAACACGTCTTTGTAAATCTTCGACTCGCTGGCGTGCCGATTTACGTTGACTTTCTGAAAAATAAATAAAATTATGGAATTCAAATACCTATATGATATTTTAAGCATAATTAGTTTCCAAAACAAATGTAATGTATTATAGTTTATACGGGTGTGAAAATAATGGTCAAAGCCTAAATGCAAGTAAGACAAAGGTTCTGGTATTTGAAAGAGACGAGGAAAGGACAGAATGCAAGATTTTTGTGAATGGAAAATTATTAGAACAAGTGAACGAAGTAGTGTACTTGGGACTTAGGAAGTATGTTAAGTAGAGATGGCAGATACGAAATGGAGAACAGAATGAAGGGTGCCTTGGCTGCGTTGTTGAGACGGCAACACGTCAGCGTTGCTGTACATTTGGCCGTACACAATGCAGTTCTGGTTCCGACGCTGGTATATGGGAGTGAAACGTGGGTATTACAGAATAAGAATGAAAGAAAAATGAATGCTGTGGAGATGGGATCTCTTCGAAGGATATGCGGAGTCAGATTAGCTGACCGAATCCGCAACGAAAAGGTACACAGGATGGTAAGTAACAGCGAGGATGTCACAGTAAGAATGAAGAAGAATGTGCTCAGGTGGTTTGGGCACGTCGAAAGAATGAGTGACGAAAGAATGATAAAAAAGATATACGATGGAAAAGTGAGTGGTAAGAGAGGTAAGGGGAGACCTCGGTTGACTTTCGAAAACACAGTATCGAAGATACTGGAGGAAGGTCACGTAAAAAGCATGAGGATCCCCGGAGAGCATACATGAAGAGGTTAATGACAGTGGACGAGGCGAAAGAGGTATGCAGGGACCGCAGTGTTTGGTGCTCCATTCTCTTTGACTACCCCGCCAGGGATAGAGCGCGAAGCTAAGTAAGTAAGTTTATAGCCTCTCTCAATAGGACTATGCAATAACAATTTTTCAATTAGAAGCAGTTGTTTCTGTGTCTATCAAGGTTAAAAAACAAACTTTTTTGAATATTTTTGACATTAGTATATTTGAAATTATTAAATTATGTTTTCTTCCTATGGTTAGACAAGTATGTTATAAAGTAAGATTATAATTATGTTCCTTGGTTTAAAGTTGCCCAATAAACGAAACATAACTTCACCTTTCTTTTTTTATATGCAACAAGTATTAAGTACATAAGTAAATATATAACGATAACACATATTTATACCTTTAGAAGAAATCTTATTCATTAATTCATTTAGATTTTTCTGTGCCTGTTCCACACTGTATTCAGCATCTGTAATTCTCTCTTTAAGATCCATATGTTGCTTCCATATTAATACAGGTTCTGGCACCACAATTTTTGAATTACTCTGCAAGAAAAAGAAGATTAATCAAGGTAAAAACTTTATTGAATTATAATTAACAGATAATAAAGACAAACAGTATTAAAATTGATTGATAACATTCACAACGAAATAATCATTGTTTATAAACCAGAAAGTTGTAGGTATACTACTACTGCTTACCATATGTGTCTGTAACTACTACAAAAATATTTTAACAACAAACCTCCTTAAAAGCATTCTTCTCCTTACATAATTTTACGTCATCATAGAAAACTTGTAATCTTTTTTCACGAATCACATCTTTAGCTTGCACATGTTCCATAAGACTACGCCAAACCATATAATATTGGCCTCTACACATTCTGAAAACAGAACAATACAAATATAATATTAAATTTCATAACAACCAACAATAACATTAAAACTGTAAAACAATATCTGAAATTCATATATACTGTTTCATTTTCTCATTAGAAGGAACTTTTTCTACAGGACAACCCATTGCCAGAAGCCATTCGGCAAATTTTTGTGGAACTTCATCAGTACTTAATTTCTCAATATTCATTTTAAATAGCACAAGTATATACCATACAATTAATTAAATAGAAAATTAAAACAATACACAAAACGGTCGTTTTAAATTTAAACGCTGTTTACTTGATGAAATTGTCAATAACTATTGTCACTGTCAAACTAAGAAAAGATCGGAAAGTCGGTAAATTGACAAATTCGCTGCTGTACGTATATAAATAAAATTTCTACTTTTATCTACCTATAAGTTACATTTAAAAAAGTGATTGATAGCAATTAGAACATAAATAATTTATCGAGAATGATATTTTGTATAAGTTATTAACATTTAGATGTCACAAATATAACATGCTATGTGAAAGTAGTGCATATTAAGGTAGCGACATAAAAATAGAAAGATTTTAAAATTACGGCTCTTACTTATTAGTTAAAAAGCATCGAGAAACGATAGCAATAAGTTTTTCCTTGTAATCACTTAAGTAGTTAAGTTGAGTTAGAACAAATATTGCATAATATTCTTTAATTACTTATTTTATTTAAAGCTATTATATTACTTTTATGTCATTTCACTACCTACCAATGACAATAATTCATTGTTAATAATTTTCATCTTTTTCCTTATCAAAATATCTTTTTAAAATTAATATATTTACATAAAAGACGAAACACCAACATTAACAAGCATTGAACATTAAAAGGACAAGGGACTTTGTTAGCAATGATATCCATCATATAACGGACGTATTAATTCGTTAAGTATATTACGCAGCGTCGATTTCTATGCGTCCTACTTCAGATTGATAAAACACTTTAGCTTCTGAATTTACCTACAACATTTTCGCTTAGACTACCTCCGTTACAACCCTAAATAATCAACGATATTTGACAGCTCTGTGACAGATCATATGTTATTTTTTCATTTCTTAATTTTGTTGACTTTTCATTTATGATTTAGTTAAAATAATGTTGGGGAATTTAAAAGAATTTATATCAGTGGTTCAAGATGGGTTAACCTCAAATAGTAATTTACGACAAACTTTACAAGAAGTACAAAAGGTTAAAAACATATTTAAAGAAAAACAAAAAGTAACTAGCGAAAGTAAAGTTAACTATGGAGCTGGCAGTGCATTATTAGAAAAGTATCAAGAACAATGGGCAGAATTACACGAAAATGCTGACAAAAACGCCAAAGCAGCTGAAGAAGTTGACAAATTAATTATCGAAATACATGAAACCACCAAAGCGCGATTACATAGTGCAACAGAGCTTGCACAAAATTTAGCTTATTTACCAAATCTAACTGTATCTGTAGCACAATGCATAGATAGCCTTAAGAATGTACAGACTTTGATGGCTGATGTTGAGGACCAATTAGTTAAATTTGAAGATATGGTAGAGAGAAGTAATATGGAAAAATGGAAGCTTGATCATCATTACCATCTAACACTATATAAAGAAAAGAAAATGGGCAAGTAAAATTATTTGTACAATTTAAAAAAAATTTATTACTCACTGTTATAAATTTCAAATAATTACAAAAAATAATATTTCAGCTGGACTGGAAGAAATACGAAACCAATTAGCAAAGGAAAATCTTGAAAGAAATAATGAAAGAGAAAGAAAGCAGCTTGCTGAATTACAGGCTAAAAGAGAAAATAGTTCAATTGCATTCCAAACTGATATTGCTAAATATTTAATAAGTGGAAATGTTCCATCAAGTAAGTTTGTAATTTCTATTAGTTTTTTATATAATTATAAGCTGGCAAACAAGCAGAAGGGCTACCCAATGTTAAGTGGATACCTTCGCATATAACATCGGCAACCTTTTAGGATGTGAATGCATTGCCGACTAAATCCCCTAATTTACCATCCTTAATGGGACAATCCAATCAATCGGAAATCCTGCTCACCTGACGAAACACATCACCATTAATATACTGCTGTTTCACAACAGTATTCTGTTAAAGCGTTGTAGTTACCTACTTTGAGCTTGGCTCTTTTGAGCTACTAGTGTTGGTGTAGCTTGGACAAATGCATTGCTTTGACCAGATTTTTTCGTAACTAATTTAAATATAGCACTTTTACATTTTGCAATTAAGAAAATAATACAGTGTAACTTTCTTTTACCAGTAGTCTGTGTAACATACAGTGTCTACATGTCTTAAACTTAGACAGAAAATAAGAAAGAATGTCTCTAAATGTTCTTCAATCAATATTAACCATAATAAAGACATAACTAATGTTTTTATTATGATTAATATTGATTCCATAAGCATGCTTAAAATAGAAGAACATTTAGAGATCATATGAAAAAATATATTTAGTATAATTTGAACATTCACACCTCTTGGAAACTGCCCAACCACTGTGAACCACTAAACCATACATACTTGATAACTTATGCTTCTTATATGTTTCTGCAAGTAATGAAATTTTTACAAACCTCCATTTAGTCATCTAAGACATTTGACAAGGAAGATTATATTTAATTTGCTATGCCACTCTGAAGAAGTAAAATAATTTGTTGACGTTTTATATTTCAGCTCCATCTCCAGCACCAAAAGTGACATTAGAACAAATACAGTTAGATGATGATCCCACTGACTTAGAGAAATTTCTTGAAAGTTGAATCTGGCAGCTAAAACTTAACTGTGGTGATATTCAGAGCTTTTATTATATAATATTTTATCGTACAGCTTTGTTATAAGAAAAGATATTGACTAAGTTATTTTTTATATATGGACAAGTTGTTTTTGTATTAGTGTTAATAAGGAATGAATGTTATTGTTTGATCATTTTGCATACTGAATAATAGTAAATAAAATTACTTTTCATACATTTTAATTGTATTTTGTTATTATTACATTTTTAATTTATTAGTGTACATTTTTAGAACTAAACCAAGGCAAAAAGAAAAGTCATTGAAAAGTAGTTTTATTTAATGCATTATTTATTAGACTCTTTAATTTTTATTAGTTAAGACCAACTTTAAATATTACTAAAGAATTCAAAGTAAACAATAAATATTTTTGAAAAATTTAAATTAAGAAAATTGTACAAATAAGTAATGTTGTTCACGTTTATAGGAAATAAAAAAAATATTAGCATTAAACACATATATAATTTAATTTTACTTTTTTTTCAACTGAAATTATTTTCTTATTAAAGTCAAAACTACAAAATATATATACAAATGTTATATGATTAGTAATGTTACACATAATGTCAAATCTCATTGTTCTTCACTAAAGTGGCATTCAAAAACATTTTACTGTAACAGTAAAATTTTTTGACACTTCAAGAGCCTATGCCAATCCTTCAAAATTTTCTTTATGTTGTTATCTTCATATAATTTTGTATCTTTTATGTAAAAAACTTTCACTAAGAAATAGAATTTCACAATTCTCATGGAACTTTCCTACCAATTTTTAGGTTTTGCGCAAAATTGGATGTAAATCACCACCACCATATGTAGAAATTTTCACTTTGCCTGGTAAATGATTTTTAAGTAGCGGTATAGAGTTTTTCACAGGCACAGTCTCTAAATCATCATCTGATGAAAAATCGGACATACATAAGATCATGTGCCTTTTTTTAGGCAGTGTCCATCTTAAAGTTTGATGATTCTCTTTTATAACTGTAGACTCGTAATCTGTATCAGACGCAGGTCTTTTGGGTTTATTTTTCTTATTCCTTAGGCTTTTATTAGATCTAAGTTCTTTTTTCTCCCCCCTTGGGGGGCTGTGGAAGTTTTTTAGATGAATGCTATTCGTCTGTTTTGCATTTAAATCAGGAAAATTTTGGGAATATATTACGACGCTATCAACTGATTTTTTTGCGTGAAAATTATCCTCTAGATCTGTTTCTTTTTCTTTGTCTTCTGAAGATTTTTTCTCTCCAAAGTTATCGCTACTGCAGCTTGTATTGCTATTACTCGTGCTATATTGCTCCACTGCTTGCTTTTCAAGCTCTCGAAATTTCGTGTCTATGCTTTCATCAGAGTCTTTATACTGTTCCAAAGCTTCTTTTTCAAGCTCTTCAAATTTATCGATGCTGGGTCGGAGTTTTGCAGAAATCTTTGGGTTTAATTTGATTAGACCAGGTTTTAGTTTCGGTGGAGCTCTAACAATTGGAGTAATTATGGGTGGAGCGCTCATACTTAGCACGGTACTATAAAGAAGTTTTTTCCTTATATCTTCCTTCGCTTTGTTACTTGTCGTTGGTATTTGACCGTCTTCTATAATTTTTTTAGTTTGACTTGTTGTTTCAGTACCAGATTTTGTTGCTGTTTCTTTGGTTTCTGTTACGTCATTTTTAGCACATTGTGCCTGGGTTTGATTTATTTCTTGGATATTAATACTTTTTGATATATTATTATTTAGCGTGCTGTTTAATTTATCTATTCTCGGCGATATATTTTTGCCAGGCCACCATACTAATCGTTTTTCTACGTATCTCGCAGGCCTGGGACCGGTGGGTGTGTATCGGTTAACGAAAGTTCCTTTATAGGGTAAATATTTAGAATTATTCACCCGCATAAATGCTTGTACGCTTGAAAACAATCGACCAATAGCACGCTGATAGCTCGATAACTGTGGAGGACGTGAAGCATCAAACTGCAACTTGAAAATATTTCCAAATACGTATAAATATTACTTAAAATATGATCTAGTGATGACGAAGCGTTATAAAGACTATTAAAAACAGAATTCATTATCTAATCCTAGATCAAAACCGAATACTAGGTTAAGAGAAGAATTTATATATAGCTACTTCCGCTATACAGTAGTTATGCAATTAAGTGCAGCGCCCGCCCCCGCTGATAAATGCGCGTGCAGTAAGCAATGCGAAACAAAACTACCACCGTTACTAAACTCTCTACACGTGTAAAGAGCTTACTACTGCATAGAGGAAGTAGCTATATATAAATTCCATTCTTAATTAAGATAACAAAGCAAAGCCTGATTCTACTAGATATCGAATACCAGATGTTTAATGTAAAGGATTTGTAATTAGAGATTTATTTTGTTTTGGAAAAACGTTTAAAAAAAATTATCAGAATTTATAATTACCTTATTATTTGAATCAAGATGAAGTTGAGCATTGTCCAGAATGCAATTTGGAGATGTTGCGCCGAACTTTCTAGATTGTCTCCGTCTTGCCCTGATCTTCCTTGAGACTGGCAGTGGACTAGGCACTCTAGGCCTGCCGTTGCTGGAATTATTCCATAAGTTGCGCACACTCTGTATTTTCGCTTTAAGAACAGCCTCTTCAGATGTTTCGATCGGGCCCCAGCGCTCGCTAGCTGCCGATCGGTGTCCGTTAATTGCTATAGTACTATTTTTATTATCTTGGATACATTTAGATGTTTATAATGATGACTCGTGTCACAAATCTAACCAAGTATTCGTTATATACAGGTGTTGACATCGTGGCCTAAGTCAAAACTACCTATAGGGTAAAATATTTCAAGGCTATATACAAAAAATCTAGTTAAGAAATTTTAATAGTTTAGGCACAGGATTATATTACGATATTTTTACGTGCTGTGTAACGCGTGAGGTAGTCATGATTAAATATAAATGACAAAGTATTTCGTACAATACTATAATTTTTTTTATCTTTCAAAATATGACTTGTTTTATAATTTTACCAAATTTATAAAGGCCAGTTAATACTATGCTTTAAATTAAGGTCGCGAGTACATCCACACCTTGTATAATGTGGATAAGGGTTAGTTAATTAATATTTGTATTGTGATAAACACCTTACTACTTAATATTATTGAAATAAAATATTTTATATAATAAAGTCTAACGCACAAATCATCATCGACGAGCATTTTGTACTGCCTCCGACGACGCGGTACCAAATTTCGGTCAGAATTGTCAACTAATTTTCGAAACCAATATTCCACCTAGAAACCAGTAAAGACATTCTATTGAGCTTTTGCAGCGTGTCATATATTATGTGTATAAAGTATAAACGCAAAATGAATAATAGATAAGTACCTAATTGGTTAAAAAAAAGCATTGACAATTGTTTCATAAAAATATATTTTTTTATTAGCTTCACGCTTTATCCCGCAAATGGCAGGTAAAGATATTTACAGTAGATAAAAAGAGTTGAAATAGAACCATATTCATATGAAATAATCTATGGTATGATTTTCTTTAGCTTCACGCTTTATCCTGAACATGACAGGGTAAGCAGAGAAAATCGCAGGATCCATAAGAACCTAGTGTTAAGACACGTTACTTAGTCCCTGCTTTCTTCGTCCCTTCTTTCCGGTTTTTTGTCGGAGCACAACGCCGCGTTTTGTCTAGTTGTCAGAGCAAAGAAAATGGAAATCGAAAAGTCCACCGTCCCCGAGCGGGAATCGAACCCACAAACCGTAAACGCGACGGTAGGCCGGACGGTAAACCGTAAACGCTAGGCCTCTGCACCACGCTGGTCCTCTTTTAAATTATTTCATATAAGTGAAATTTCTCTATCCGTATTTAATTTCACTTATTAACTAACAATGTTTCTTAAGTTCAATGATTATCAGCAAGTGAACTTTACCACCCTCCTCCACACCTACCTCAGGTAACATCCAACATTCTGTAGGGTCCGTGTTTTCACAACTGTTACTGCTACAATGCGAACTGATTTTGTCATTTGTGCATGTATAACAGTTTTCTCTGTAATTTAGAATGTAAATATAATACGTTTGAACAATAAACATAGGCAGAAGAACAAAACGTCAAACCATTCGATTTAAGATTATTAGAAGCATATTAAAATAAATAATTAAGCGCATAAATAATAAAGCGTGAAGCTATAAATAAAAAATAAATAATTCACGGTGTTTGACATTGTGGCTTATTGACGTAAAGAATAGAACGGAATATATTCTCACTTATTTCTCTCTGTGTTCCCAGATATATGCTGGATACAACGTAAAGCAAAAAAAAATGTCATATATATAAGGAAAATTAAATTTATTTAATTACCTTACATCATCGTAGTAGAAAGTCCCATAGAACTGAGCCAATCTAGACTCTGGAATGACGTCTTTCACGCTCCTTTTATTACATGTGCCATTTTCCTTACTATTACTACCAACTAAACGTTGATCTAAAATATTTTAAAATTTCTTTTACGCAATCATAAATGTTTTACAAAAGATATATTGAAGAGTTAACGTTAAACCTGATAAATTGTTATGATTATTTGTTCCACATTGAGATTCTAATGTGTCTTGTAACACTTGGTTTACACGGCAATGTTGTGTCCAGAGTCGCTGCAAAAATTATTGCTAGATTATACTGAAGTTCCTAATCATAATTGACTTTAAAGGATTTAATGGGCGGCTGGATATTTGTAATATTGGATTTCGAACACATTTTTTTTTTCTAGATATAAAAGACCATCGGGGATTCGCCTAATTATATTGTTTTTTGCAAAGAAAAAATAAATGGAATCATTTGGAGCCAGAAATCGTAATTTTTAGAAGATTGATTTTTTAGACAATAAAATATTTGTATTTTTACAATAAATTGACTCAATTTTTTTTGTAACGTTACTAAGATCTAAGGTTTAAATATTTAACAAGAATCAAGAATAAAAATTCTCTCGCCAAATATTTAATTTTTACTAGTAATATATTTACTAACAAGATACGAATAAAAAAATTGGTAAAATTTTATTTTGAACGACTTTTGTAATGATTTTAATTAGGTACCTGATTTGCTACAATAAATCCATCAGGTTGGTCAGAGGCCCAAGTGAGATCCGCACACAGGGCTATATGTGCCCAAGCAGATGAATAACGATCCACTTCGAAGCTCATTCAATGTGACATCACACGCAAAATATTAATTATTTTCAACATGAGAAATAAATAAATATAAGAGTCGTTAATTTTTAATAGATAAAGGAGCGGTAAAACAATAAACAAAAATAACGACAATTGGTTAGACATTAGGTTAAATCAACAAATATAAAATTTTCCTCTTTTTTGATAGATACATGATTTAGATTTTTTTATTTTAATTTGAATTGTTTTCGAATTGACTATAATAATGTCATCGGGTTGGCTAGGCACAAGTTCTTGATATGACAAAGACTATATTTGACTTTTAAGTTTTTTAATAATAATCTAATTATTTAAATAATTAGAATATACGAAGCTAAAAGTTTCACAATAAATATCTTTCTTACGATTAAGTTATTTTGAAAAACAATGTAATTGAAGATTGGCGGGAAATTTTTATTTGTTTACTAGCAACATTTCCCTTGTAGCGGTATCCCTACTGCCCGGCGCGCTCGCGTTCGTCACGTCAGTCAGATTTGCGCAGGTGGCGGTTAAGGACGCTTTAACGCATGCGCCTCTAATTACCGGAATAAATGAACATTGACAGATACCATATTTTACTTTTATTAAAATAAAAATTTAATAAAACGTTAGACGAACGCGAGTTTTGTAACAAAAGTTTTTAGGATTTGTGTTGTATTTTCATCTAACACCTAACATTATAAATGTTTTAGTGAATAAAAAATCGATTTAGAGCGACAGTCTTTGTTGATTTTCATATTTATGATACATTGTTAAATTTGGCGACAAGTGAGGGCATCCTAACTGTAAGCGCAGGTGGAACTGGTTTTTGAAGCTACAGAGTTCAGGTGGTTAATGTTTGTGCATGTGAATTCATAGTTCACGATAGTCAAAGTGTTCATCGTGACTAGTGATGCTGTGATCTCTACAAACATCTTGGCGCAAATTCATCTTGCATGGTGAGTGATTTAGAGCTGCCTAAAACATTCGATCCTCGGTATTATGCAAGTACTGCGTAAGTACGTAACGGTCTCCAACGGCATTGCTTTAATACTTTTGGACTAACGACTCGTATTAGTTAGTAGTATATACCAAATTAGTTAATTGTTATCATAACCACATTAGCAAACATTAAGTCGTTTTTTTTTGAATAATTTACGTATATATTTTTTTTATTTTCGAGTAATCTAACATACTAATCTACATATATGGACTTATACTATATTTTATCTGATATAAAGATTATTACAAAACTGGGTCATTATGCTAAATACAATAACACTATTTTATCAATTGTTTATGTTACATCGCTATTCCCCAATAGCTGGCAGATAATAGAGAAAACCTATTATTTTGTAAGCTTCCTTTTTATTTTGTATTCCATTATATACTTACCTTGTTTTTATGATTTCGCTTATTGTTTCTAACAAGTTTTTTTATTTTGTACTGCAAATAAACATATCGCCTTGTATTTTTTTATTTCTAACAGCTATAAGTATAAGGTGCACTATATCTCACATTCATTGTTAAACAATCAAAACCTGTTCTCAATATAATGCTTACTTGAGAAGCGGCTTTGCTAGGGTTTCGTTCATTAATTCTATGCTTAACGACGTAATACTTATTTTTTCTTTTTCATAGTAATCAAGACTCAAAATCCCAATTTCTTTATATGCAGTTCTTGCAAAAGAAAGTATTACTATAAATATAGATTTTTTTAAATATAGTATTATGGACGTAACGATAATATGAAATTAATGTTTATACGTATTATTTGAACCGTATACATTTTTTATTTCTTCGAATTATGCTAATTTTAGTAAAATCTTAAATTGATTTTACATATTATAAAACTGTTATATATTTTTCAGAGTTTCTAACAGTATTACGCATTATTGGAACTATAGTACGTCTATATTCAATTGTAATCTTTTGTCTAAATATAGCCTTTGATAAAGTACCATTATTTATTTAGGGTACAATGTCCTATCTTAAATCAAGAGGAGCGGTTTCTGTCAACAGATCATTAAGATTGAATTTAGATGGCCATCTTTTTATACGTTTTTATAAGTTTCTACCAAAATCATAACGTGGATGTAATAAAATGATAAGTTTTTTTTATTTTTAAATATAAGGCGATCCAACAAAAAGGTTTTAATGTCAAGATTCCATTGCTTGAAATATAACGATGTTAGAAGTCCAATGCAAGGTCGTCCTTTACTAGTGACGTCTTATGGATTTCGCTTGCCCGAGTTTTCAATGCATCGGCCTTGGCCCCATTTCCTCAAATGGGTTGTCGTGTAAAGAACCTTTGGGTCATACAGAGAATAGAGACGCTGAAATGTCTATATTAGGCGAATGTTATACTTTTTGGAATTTTACTTAATTTTTTACAAATATAAGTAAGACAATAAATAGTCTTGCTTGTATTTGTTTTGTCGTTTTTATGGTATTTTTCTGTTATAAAAATTACTTATATAATAATGACAAATAATCAAAAAATAAAGTGTTTATAAAAAAAATACACCGTTATTTGATCGGTAGTAACACGAAAAGGGTAAAACCATTTGCTTAGATGAAATCTTCAAATATAAAAGCTTTACTCAAAAAAGTGTTCGTAAAAGCTGTAAAAAGGTCTTCATTGGGTTGACCTATATTTAGGATGTGGCATCTTGAGCGGCCTTGGCCTACTTCCTAGTCGACACCCTCGCCGGAATTTTGGGCTCAATATCTCTTATTTACAGATCCAACCCCATTGAAGGCTTTAAACTTACCAATTAAACTATATTTTCATATAAATTTAAAAAAATGTACCCGAGAGTTAAGTTTTTATAAAATTTTAAATATTCGATAGATATATTATGTTGAAAAAAATCGTGAAATCAGTATTACTTTAGATATTTTCTTAAAGTACACGTATACTTTATCCTTTTCATCTTTCATAAGGCAAACTCGACAATGCTAGCTTTGTTATTTTGGACCCACCTAAAATTATATTGGCAAGATGTTACTGTAAATAAGTATTAAACAGTTACGCGCTGTACCATGATTGGCATATTCTATAAACTTTCACTCATATCTAAACTTACTATCATGTTTCAAATAAAATTCATAGACTGGTGAATATAAGAACTAAGATATGCAACTATGGACATATATTTTTAGTAAAAAAATATAAAAATTTAAAAATATTATCACTGGTAGGTTATTGAATGCTATGTTTATGAGAAAAGCTTTAAGATTTTTCCTTCCAACTGAAATATCTCGTGGTGTACCTAACTTAATGCTGTCTTTTAGGATGAATAGAATGGATGAATTTAAATGGATCTTGCTACGACAGTGTCATAGCCACTATCACTTTATAAATCAAGAATTTTGTTTTAAATAAATTGCAATCGCATAGGAATGTGCAAGCTCGCTTTCAGATACATGATGCAAGAGTGAGTGGTAAGAGAGGTTGGCGAGAACCCGGTTGATCTTCGAGATCACAGTGAGGCTTAAACTAAAGAAAGGTCACGTTAATAATTTGCGAATTTGTTTCTATGATGGGATTGACAATGGATGTGGCGAATAAATTCGTGTCAGGGGATCATAGTGTAAAAATTATGTAAATATACTATATTTAATAAAAAATAAATAAATAAGTCTGACTTATTCAACTGTCCTGGTAAGCAAAGACGTAATTTAAAGACTTGATTAAGCCAACACAGTTCACTATCTTACAATGCAGAAGTAGAGCCAACAAATATTTCCCTTATTAAAGATATATTTTTACAAATCAATTATCATCAATTAGTTAACGAATAAATGTTTATTAAGTACTTGATTATAAATATACACTTAGTTACCAATTATCATCCTAAATTCGCTTAACGTTGACCTTCAATACACCAGCGATATAAGTATTTTTTTTAAATTATAATTTAATTAATTATAAGTATTTCACGAAGCATATGTGAACGTTTTAAGCCAAGAACCTAGCGGGATCTGTATCTGCATGTCCTGGCAACCGTCCTAGCGACCACTAAGCCATACGTTCTTATGCAGCTAACAAATTCTAATTCTTAGACACTTATTACACCTTGTTTATATTTATTTGTTTTATATTAGTTAGCATCTAAACATTATTGCAATACATGGTTTTTTTTACTATTTATTACAGTCTATTTACATTAAATTCTACAATGATGCCTTATTGTACCTTCTATGTTAAAATAATGAGGTATCATTAAAAATATATTTATTAATAGCACCTTAAGACAATAGTTAACCTTTAACTGTCTTTAAACAAGTATTTATGATTTAGTGTCTGTCAATACATAAATAATATTTTAAATGTGCAATATATTATGAAATGTGCAATAAAACGTTCTATGAATAAAATTATGTGTGGTCGTTAACAGAATAGAAATTAATGAATCCGGATTACCACAGAATCCAATGCTATGCCATGTGATGTAATGCGACGCGTGGACGGACGTAATCAGTACGAATATTGAACGAGTTATTGCGAGTTTAATCTTATTTATTCTATTATTATAATGTTGTAAAATTTTATTATTTTATTTCAACTGATATGACAGTAGTGTCGATGGGTGGAGGTTCTATCTCTGCTGAAAATAATATTTTTTTTTAGATTTTCCAAGTACGTGCAAAGCGCGGTGTTGAATGCCAAAGTTATTACAAACTAATAGTATTTTAAGGCTAGGTTATCTTTATCAATTCTGATATACGAGAGAAAACTGGATACTTGTTCATCCATCTTGCGCAAATGCGAGACGATAATGAACACACACATATTATGTCTAGCGAGAAAGACCGACAGCCAAGTTTAAAACATAATAAATGCTACTTAATCTGAGATATAGATACGATGTTATAATACAAATAAGCTTAGTTTTATAGAAAATTTATATGAACTGTCATTTTTAAATTTTACACCATAAATGTACATCATATGTCTGTATTTTGAACAGTGCTAGTATTGACCATAAAACTAGTGGACATGTGTTTCGTGGTGACCCACTTTTGTGCATTATACTTTAGTTTTTACGCTTTTACAGTCAGCTATATAGCCTGTAACGAGTGTTACAAGCAGCATTAATTACTGAAGTCGTAAAGCTAAATAGAGAACAAGCTACGTCCACATTACACGTTGCAATTACTGGCAACACTTGAACGTAATTTTGTACCCATTTTTTGTTTTTATTATAATATTACAAACATCACTTAAAACCTAGGGATAATTCATATTTGTTACGATGATCTTTACAAATATTTTTTACTCGATATTCTTAAATCTATCAATTCCTTAATCTTGTACAAATAAAAACAGCTTATTAAAATTAATTAGCATAATTAAATTGGTTAATTAAATTATAGATAAAAGTAGAGAAAGTGATACAAGATGAAAAACTATCGGTAGGTAACCTCAACGAATTATATGAATATTAAGCCTAAGCCTGCGCTAGAAAAATAAACTAATATCCAATATTATTAAATTATGTTTCTGATGCAGTAATATATTTTGTGCAATTTTAGAGGGTACTCTAAAATTAAAATAGTCAAATATCATTAATTATTCGAGCAGTTAATTATTCGAGCAAAGCCGCGGGCTGAAGTAGTATAATATATCTAGCATAAAATAGTGCTTGTTGAATTCCTTAAATAAAATAAGACAGATATTTCAATTTGCCGAGATTATAGTCGAGGCTATAAAATGGAATAAACAATGTCATTGCCCTCCAGTCTCAAAAGCCCTTGTGCGGCAGACTCGGTAATAAAACTTAACACTATTTTGAAATCCTCACCATCACGATACAAACTAACAGTGTTTATTTAGGACTACTCGTATCAACGTAGTATCGCTGTAAGACGAACACTTTAAAGCAGCCTGTGTATAGAAGAGAGAATGACGTAATTTAAAACAATGAAAGCGCGGCGTTGAGTTCCGCCACTCAATACGCAATGTCTCAAAGGTGGAAAGCAGGGAATATTTCCCATGGTTCCTGCGGTTTCCACTGCTTACTCTGCCAATCAGGGATGCATGAAGCTGAAAGAAAATAATAAAAAAAATGAATTAAAGACGACCCTGTCAAGACACTAAGTTCTCAGCTTTTTCCGGAAGCCCATGATCCTGCGCTCAGCTTATATTATATTTTATATTTGTAGCCCTTATATTTAATAAAGAAAAAACATGTTTAAATATAGTACAATTTTCTTTCACAATTTCTATCCCATATTCCCTAATTGAAAAGAGGTTCTATTTTCTTTTAGTATCCATCTAAAAAGGGATGCTTATAAGGTGGTCCCATACAGATTCGATTAGGATCTGGATGACGGGATAGCAACGGAGATAAGCCACGGAATCCCGTAACGATGAATAACGCGCGTGTCGAGTAGTTCTTATAAAATCAGCTTATTTTTTATTTTTTATCTTCGATAATAGATAACAGATGTTTATGTATTTAAATTTTATGTTTACTTTTGAATTTCGTCATGAAAATATTGTTAAAGAGCTTAGCTGGTCTTAAATTATTTATTACTTATTATATATTTGTATGTTGTTTAAAATTAGTACAGGACATATTATTTTAGATTTATGGCCTATTGTTTTATTAAAGTGCGTTTAACGGCTGAGTTTATTTATTTTATTGTTTGGAGTTTTTAGTTTAATATAAACGATTCAACTATTTTTATGACAAGAATAATGTCTAAATGACTTTGTTATGGCGTTAGCTGCATTATAATGTAGAAAAGGAGATTTTCTATTCTATAGCATTAAAACAATATCCTCATTTGCCTGCCATCAGATTTGAAATGACGCGTTGAATTTGCTTGAATAATAGTGAAACTGGCTGACACGTGACTTTTGTTCGCGTAATTCTATAGAGCGTGATGTAATTATGCATATATTTTTATGCAGCAGGGGTGCAGTGCTGTTTTAGTACTAGCACTGCACCCCTGATAAACCCCGGTATCATACTAAAGGTTATACTAAAGGTTGACTTTATATACAATGTTGACAGCTTTTTTGTTATTACTTACACAATACGAACATATTTCTTTAGAGACTACCTTTGACAGAGCGACATATGATAAGCCATGTGAAAGTCATTAGAAACTTATTACTAACAGTATTCAAAGTAAAAGAAACCAAAAAAAAATATTTAAAATTATTTGTACTAGGATATGTCCGTTGTGTATCATTATAAAATTTAAATATATACACATGTATATATAGTTTTACTATAATAATTAGAAGCCTTAATCTACAATTTTATTTGCGTAAATTATAAAAGGTAAAATCTCGTTTTTGCTCGCTTTCGTTGGAGTTTCGGGAAATCTTCTATTAGTGCTCTCTCCTACACTCCCATGAGACGCTGCGGCTTCATTTCAATTAATACATACATATGTATTGATTTAAATCAAGCCGCAGCTTAGAAACTTTAAATTTAGCGTATAAGGTTTAACATTTATGACAATGTACTAAAAATATAGTAAGTAACAAGCAAGCGCTTATCTGAATGCAATATATACGTTTATATGTTAAGCCATTGATTTCCGTATAAGTAGGTGAAACTGTTCAGCAAAAAGCATACCTAACTGTTACAATTACACGTGTGAATCTCTTCCGTAAATTTTCCCATTCCCATACCTCACTGGCGCTGGTTGATACGGAGATGCGGTATCGGTTTCTAAATTCCTGTTATGGTGTCATATGTACCTATCTTTTTACATTTATAAGTAAATTCAACTTAAACGATATACATACATTTTGGTTTCTGATAAGCTAATTAAGTACGTACGATAATTTAATAGTTATGTAGATTTATAAATACATCAGCACAGTTTATCTATATTCATTATACAGTAGACTCTCGTATAACGCGAGTTTATACAACGCGATTTCATACAATTTATTATAATTTTTTCAATTAATATTATTTTTTCAAATATCTCATTTGCGTTATACAAGTTTTATCTCGTTCAGCGCGATTTCCTATAACACGATTTCATACAACGCGTAACATATTACTCGCGTTATACGGGAGACTACTATAACTTTAATCATACGATTTTATTATATATTAACTGGAAGGAAGAAAATATTGAGATTTTTTTATTAGTATATCATGATCGGATTTTGAGTCGCTGTAAATATATATTATTCACTTTTACAAAATTAATATCAATTAAATATTAGTCGATGTTACTGAGTGTGAATGTAAAAGTTGATTATTTACTATGTATTGTTCTGTTCTATCAATGATACATGCACATATGAAAAGAAACGCCAACTGACACTTCTCAATAAGCTTCAAGGTTCGCCTTTTAATGTCTCCACTACTAACTATTGTTATTTTCCATAGAACTTAACAGTATAATGTCGACGTGACCTATATAAAAAACTTGAAAATTGTTATACATGCATAAATAATATACAACTATGTAACAGAAATGACATACTAGATGTAATAAAACCTTTTACTTTATTATATACTCGTTTTTATTTGCGGCTTCGCCTGTGAGGTGTAGAGTTGTATAGGACATGACAGCAAGAATTGCCCAATATTCCCATAGGAGTTCATGAGATTAGTATGTTCAGCTAAACAAACTTTTCATCTTCATAAGTAATATTAATATATTTAATGTTAATTAGTAGTATTTCAGATATGTACATCTAAGTTCTGAGTACAGTGACAGCTGTCAATTATTAAATATTTAATAATTTAATAAATTTGTTAAAACTCCTGTTCACCTGTCTAAGATCAGGGTCAGGGACCACTCATTGTGTGAATGTGGCTTAGACGACGGTTCTTCGTCTCATATCCTTTTTTCTTGTCCTAAATTAATCCGTCCTTTATATGATGTTCTTCCGCTCAAAGTCCCTCGTCCTCTTAGTGTTCAGTGTTTGTTAATGTTTGTGTTTAGTCCTTTATGTAAATTTTTGTGTAAATATATTAAATATAATAATATTAGAGTATAAGCTAACACCCTTGTAAAATATTATCTATTACCTACTAAGAAGAAGAAATTTGTTAAAAATGAACATTTCTCACGCAAAATGTTCCAAAAATGTTCTTTTAGTTACTAGAATTTTTAAATTTTTATATAAGTAGTTTTTACAAGACTTTGTTGTACCAAACGCAACAGTATTAATAGTTTATACTGAGTTCAAATTATTCACTAATTATTGCGTTAACTTTGCTAATTAAATTAAGCCGACCTTGCATGTTTTGTTAGGAGGAACTCGGCGGACGTGTAAATCATATCTTGCTTCCACATTTGCATTTTAACTTAGGAAACATTAATTTTTATTATTACCAACGTTTTTTAATAATAAAGGATATTTAAATTTCCTTATGGCATATTTACCTAACATTCTCTATCTATATTCTTTTAAGTATAAGGTCTTAAAGTTTGTAAAATATGTGAGTAAATATGAGATCGTCATGACGCATTCGGACAGTAACTTACTGTAAACTTTTTTTGGGTTGTGGCGAACCCACATATGTATAATATTTTTAATATTATATTTATAAGTTGTTCTTGTTTATCTTTTTCATTTAGCATGTTAAATGTGTTTTTTCACAGTGTAAATATTTCGTTACTTCTGTTTTATTCAGTTTCTTCAGTTTCAGCAGGGGACCTTGTTGTGGATTCGATTCCTGCTTGGTAGATTGATATATTTTCATTTATTCGCTGTAGTTACAAGGCAGAGGCCGTTGGCGTTGAGTTCCGTCACACACCAACACGCAATGCGTTAAATGGCGTAAGCAGGCAGGCAGCAAGCAGGAAACAGAGCGCTTTAACACGAGTTCTACCTTGCCATGTGCTGGATATAGTATTTAAACATGTTATGCAATATTGACATTGTTGGGTAGTTAAATACTTTTTATGTAAGAACAAGAAATTCACCGACACTTTATACTCTCACTTTTTTACTTTGTGTTGAAATGTTTATTTTAAGTTTTAGTTTAAGTTAAAAATTTATGTTCAATTTTATATTGGTCGAATTTAATTAAAGTTCAAGCACAATGATAACATATATTAAAATACATCGAAATTTGAATTTTTTTTTTTTTTTTTTAGCTTCACGCTTTATCCCGCACATGGCAGGGTTGGCAGAGGGAACTATATAAGAACCTAGTGTTAAGACACTCCGTTACTTAGTCCCTGCTTACTCCGTCCCCACTTTCCGCCGTTTTCGAGGCATTGCGTGTTGAGTGGCGGAACTCAACGCCGCGCTTTGCCTTAGATGCCAGAGCGAAGAAAATGGAAATAGAAAAATCCATCTTCTCCGACTAGGGATCGAACTCTGCGCCTCTCTGTTGCGCCTCTGCGCCACGACGAAATTTGAATTATTTAAACAAATTTGAATGAAATAAGTATGTATGAATATTAAGGGATGTGCTAGTGCGTTTTCATTATAAATTCAGTAGTGGAACTCATCGCCAAAGTTGTCGAAAACACTTTTAGTACGATCTCTCAAGCACCGCATTCAGTCAGACAAACACATTACTATGACTTGATAATTAATTAGATCATATTATTTCGCGTCTGCTCATATTAGGACCCATGTTTCCGCCATATGTGTACTCATATATAGTATTTATGAATCACGTGTCTTTATATTCGCGTTTTAATTCGAAGCGACATTAAATATATATATATATAAACGCGATGGTTAAGGGTTGAACATATATATATTGATGTATACATATACGTTAAACATATATAGGATATCGAACCCACTACCATTGCGTTTACAGTTAGACGATATCCAATTGTGCCAGGATAGCCTATAGTTTTCTGATTTGATCGGCAATTCTTAATGCTAATCTTAAAAATAATACAAAGTTAAATGAATATATTCTCTTATTTAATTATAAGTGTTTAATTATTTATATTTAATTATATCTACAGATATAATTCTTTTCATGACTTATTATTGATTATCAACGCTTACCTACAACGCGATGGGCCCGGCACCCGCACGGTGAATCCATAGAATGCTAAGCAGTTTCTTCTCATAGAAGATAATAATACATTATGCATTCAATTGTTGTTAGTTAAATATAATTAAAAAAATTTAGTTAAATATAAATAAAAAAAATATATAGCATAAATTATATAGATTTAATTACAACCTAAAAAAAAAATTTTTTTTGAGATGACGGCGAAAGAAACTTTTGTTTATTATGCAGTTGTTAGGTCTATTTAAGTTTATTTTCAAAACTGGTACGCCAGATGTAGAGCAAAAGCGGTCCAGGCATGTAACGAAAAATTAAAAACTAAGGCTACAGAAATATAATAGTATATTATATTTGTCCATCGAAAAGTGTCATCTTAAATCAGTAAATCAATAAATAAAGATCAGATTGCAAGGATCACTAGTTTCTTATAGTTACAACTCTGGCTATCTCACCTGCAATAAAACATTTAAATATTTACATAAAAGCTTGTCTAACAACTTGCCACATATGTCTTTCTGTGACCAAATAAAGCACATTGACGTGTAACTATAGTGAGATAGCAATTTTGATCCAAAAATGATGTTACTTGTTCCATTGTTTGCTCAAATGAGTGCGGCCAAAAGTGGATGTATTATTGTGTCTGTTATGACCATGCCCAAAGAATAAAATAGTATAGATTACGCTAAATGGAAAATATATTCTTCCTAAGGAATTAAAGATAAAAGCTAAATTAGTAAGTAGCTGTTCCTAGGTTCAAATATATTTGATATAAGTAAGTGGATGGAGGACCGTCGTGGCGCAAAGGGGTAGCCCTATGAGGGGAAGGTGGATTTTTCTATTTCCATTTTCTTCGCTCTGCAAACTAGACAAAGCGCGGCGTTGAGTTCCGCCACTCAACACGCCTCCAAAAATGCGGAAAGCAGGGACTAAGCATATATTTACTTGGAAATATATTTGCTTGGAAGGTCATACTCAAAAAATATCTTACTCCAATAATAACTACACGTATAACTAACAGCTTTCTTTTTTGAAATTGGTCAATAAAATATTTTGAACATCCCTTTTCATAATACCCTTGCAGTGCATAATGCATTGGAGTGCTATATTAAAACTAGTCTGGTGCTTAAGACGACATGACTGAACTTAGGGGTGAATGACGAGGACCAAAGCTGCCAAGTTTGCACAAAGGGATGTTTTCATTTAAGTTAAATCATTTTTGTTATATACTTATTAGAATACTTATTAAAATTCCTGTTATTATTTAATCTATTTATTTTTATATCTATATATTGTTACTCGTTACTAAATATTTTTTGAGATTCTACTCAAATTTAAACTGTAGACGGTATACGATGGTATTCTTACAATTAATCTGATATGGAGATTTATTTTACAGGAGAAATTAACTTAAAAATATATACTGTTGATACTGTCAAACAATATAATAAGCATGGAAAAATAACTTGTCACATTATTGTTTCTTTTTTGTCATTAATAAAAATAGAAGTGTGTAATGTAATAAATGTTTTATATGTCTAAATAATAAGACTAGATTTTGTTGCTAACGAATCCTTAAGTGTCCCTTTTAGAATATTGAAAAATGTGCGAGATTTAGTACTTAGTCTTTGTGACATAGAAGCTTTCTTCTGAAAGTATATATATATATATATATATATATATATATATATATATATATATATATATATATATATATATATATATATATATATATATATATATATATATATATATATATATATATATATATATATATATATATATATATATATATATATATATATATATATATATATATATATATATATATATATATATATATATATATATATATATATATATATATATATATATATATATATATATATATATATATATAGCTGAATTACTCACAACTACTCGAGTACTTAGTATAAAAAACGAAATCTTATATGAAAATAGAACAAAAAACTATGATGGCATTTCAAGCTATAAAAGAGTTTATACTTATCTATATCTCTGTCTGTGCCTTTACCATAGTATTTTTGAGATTCGCTATCGAATAAGTAAATAATATTTGTTTAATAACTTACTACGGTAAAGTATTTATTTTTTCTTCGCAAATAGAAACATATGTACCTTTAATAGGCTTTGGCTTTAATATTATATTACTAGTACTAAGTTTGGTGTTTAGTAGATTAGACATTTTATATTTGGTTAACCTTACTGTTTCACTTTAATTATTAGACAGGCTTATATTAATATTTTCTACAGTATGTATAGTAGAGTTGCTACTTTACATTTTAGATCCATAGTAGAAGCTGCAGACAGTAGTTATAGGCAGTCTCCACGGTGCACTGACTGCGCTTGCGTACTGCAACGGACAGTGAAAAAAAATAATTAGTTCCGTTTTTGTAAGTCCAAATCGTTATACTGCTTGAGCTTTATATTTTTCGGTTTCTTATTTTGCGGTTATAAATGAAGAGTCAAATATTTCCAGGTTCTGATATCGCCATGATAGTTATGGGTTCAATGACCTTTAGCAAGAACGTATTACACTCTGTAAGACTGTAGATTAAGTTGAGAATAGAAAACGGAGAGTTTTGTCATTAGGTTCATACAGCAGGATAGGCCCAGTAGAAAACAACAACAAACAAAAATAAATTATTAAGTAATAAATGAAATATTTAATAATTGCTTTTAAATATTATCATCATTAATACACAATTAACATGAGTCTAAGTAGATATCATTATCATAATTTTGTTCTTAGAACATCTTGAAGAAATTTATAACTATAGGTATATGAGAATTTTATTGACATATACCAATTTTAAAATATATTTTTGGCATTGGCTTAGGAAACTATATTTGGGTTTATAAAGAATATGTAAATCGTTTGATTTTATTCGGGTACATCCCATTATTTTAATATTAAATATATTATATTCATTACTAAGTTATCATCCTGTAAATCTCCGTCAAATGACGCTATGCACTTACATCAGTCTAGAGGTCTACACAATGTATGAACAAGACTTCCACTACTCATTCCACTACATTATAACCCTTCTATGAATTATTTAAAAGATGCATATTTATCATATATTAATAGTAAGATTTTAAACTAAGATTTGTATGAAATAATGACTAAAATCAGATTTACTTAAATATGTCCTGCTTTATAGTGCGAAATCGGTTAATATGAACGGTAAAAATATATTCAATATTTATTTTATTTTTATTAAAATATGTTTAAATTAGAAGCACTTGTAGCAGTATATAAACAAAATGAAATAAGTCAAACATTAAATTCATAATATAAATATTAATATCAACCTAGAAACGTCAAAGAATACAAACGACAAAAACGTGGAGTAGAATACTAAATAAATATTTTACTATAAATCAAACTAAGTCCAGATACATCCAATACGAGTCTGGAGATACTGAAATTGTTGCAACAACATGTTTATAGGAAAATGTCCTCATATTCTTATATGCTTAAGTAAGAGAATTGCTTATCACCTAATGCTTTTAAATGTACAAGTTGTATACTGTATCGTACCTGGCTTACAGACAACTTGTCAATAAATTCATGTATTCCATTTCCGCATTTATTTCCATTACTTAAGGCTTAAATTTAAATCTCGCTAAATTATGAAACAAAACTAATCGAGACAGTCGCTCAGTTACCACGTCTGTGTTTCGATTACTGATCGCTAACCAATTCCCATGATGTATGGAATATAAGTAGATGAAATAATGTCTGTAAAGGCTAACAATCTGTTAAAGAAGCAATATTTTTTTTTTTACTTCACGCTTTATTCCGCCAATAGCAGCATTTGCCGAGTGTACCAAAGGAACCTAAGGAATTAGTGTTAGGACACTCCGTTCCTCGATTTTCGCCTCTTTCTGTCTCGTTACCAGAGTAAAGAAAATGGAAATTAAATAATCTATTAACCTCGAATGGGAATTGAACCCACAAACCTTCACGCTTACAGGCAGACGCTACACCATGATAGTCTTCAAGGAGCAAATTCTTTATGCGTGTAGATAAATTGAAAATAAATAAGCACTTGTAGCGTATGTTTATGTTTAAAATTGAGAGCTATTTATTCTTATTTATATTTGAATGAACATTCTGTAAATGTCTTTAAAATTTAAATTCTATGAAATTTAAAGGAATTCGTTCTTACCAGAAAGGATCAAAGCTTTATAGAACTACAAGGAGCATCGAAGTTCATCAACTATTTGAGGATATTAAATCGCTCCTTTGGAAGGTAGCCAAAGCTTGGATCAAATGATCGTGCTTCCGGTTACACCCTGAGAATGCTACGCATCACATATTTTGTTCTGTTATTTTAAGATTATATTATTAACTTCTCTTATATAAAAAGGCCTACCTATGTGCTTGGATTTTTATTATATTTTTAATTATCATGGCTATCTGAGCTTAATTATATAAAAAAGTGTTTATGTAATTTATAAAATTTCATGATAATCTAGCCTTTATATTTTTATGTTACAAAATGATATGAATATCTTGTGATATTAAGCCATTAGCAATAAGTGCTCTAAATAGGATTTGAAGCTACGACGACCATGTCTCATAAGTAAAGTATGTTTATATAGACACGAAGCTATTATAGTTATAATAATATCATTAAACGATTGCCCTTTCATTGTTTTATAACTAATATGACTATTGAATATTGATACACACTGCATTTAATGACAACTTTAACTGTCGCTCGCAAATAGACGTTATCGGAGTAGCATCGTAATGAAACGTTTTAAAATTACTTCCTGCACATTAGTTTTAACGAGCAAATTCAGAGAACAATTGCTTCGTTTGTTCATATTAGATAACACGAGACAAAGAATTGTAAGAATGGTCTGTGAAAGGTTATTTATTTTGATTCAATCAGCGAAATCACTGTGGTTTGACTTGTTATTAGGTCCAATTTTAAGTGATTACTATTCAAGTCTTGTCGTCATAGCGTCTGTGTGTAAACGACGGTTTGTGGGTTCGACTCCCACTCGGGGAGAACGGTTTTTTATTTCCATTTTCTTCGTCTTG